>OZ005659.1:43195127-43266203 GCA_963930645.1 Salticus scenicus
TAGTTAAGGAAAAATAACAGAAGTGTCTTCATTGTATAATTTTTTTTTTCTTTTCTCGTAATGAGCATCATCATTTTTTGTACTATTTGCAACATGTCAAGCGTGACAAAATGAAGTATTAAAAGATCGCTGAAAATGTTAACCCGGTTTTGTAAGTATGGGAATCATAAGCAAAGTAAGTTTATTCTCTGTTTCTTTCATTTAAAGTGTTTTTAAGTATTATGTTTGAAATGATATATTTTAAACTTATCTGTACCTTATACTAGAGTATGAGTATACCTGAAATTTTTAGATCGTTTATAACGTTGTTATAAGTTTTGAGTTACGAAAAATCCGAGAATTACTTCTGTTAGCCGATAAATAAATTAGATAAGTTAGTTTATTAATCACAGTAAGTATTATAGTAAAAATCTGGCGTGACTACACTCAACTTTCTGAACATTGAGTAATTAAAGGCTGCATAAATAAATTAAAGTAAGAGAAATCGTTAAATAAACGATACAGAAAATAAACGAAACTTATGATAGGGTGTTTGATTTTATTTTTTTTTTCAATATGGTATGTTGTTTAATTTCACGCTATTGCATTTCAAATGATTTGAGCCATGATAATGATAAAGAATTTTCTTTGTGGCTTTTGTAAAATTTATGAGTGCTAGAATCATCAAAATCTATGCAGTTCATACCCGGTGACCTATAACATGCATATAAATTTTACGCTCAAACGGATAAGGCATTTAGTCGCTATCGCACTTTAAATAATTTTAGCCCTTAAGCTATAATGATAAAGAATTTTTTCGTTGTGTCCTTGTAAAAAAACTATAAGTGCTAAATTCACCAAAATCTATACAGTTCGTCTGACGGTTATCTATAATATGAATATGAATTTTCAGTTCATTCAAATAAGACGTTTAGATGCTATCGCACTTTAAGTAATTTAAACTCATAGGCCATAATGATAAATAACATTATAGTTTTAAAAAATTAAAGAACACGCTTTTATAGAAATGTGAACTAAAAAAGCACAAAATATCTATCTTAGTATTAAAATGCAGGGTAAGAGAAAATCGTGTGAGTGACACACCATAATATTTACACACATTTAAATCTTTAATTAAAATAATTTAGAATTAAACAAAAACCATTTTTAAAAAATCTCCCCTGACTGGGCTCGAACGCTAGACCTTTAGGTTTGTAGCGCGGAGCTTTACCTCACAGCCACAGAGTTCACGTAGGTAGAGTCTTTTTTTACAATACAGATTTTTGTTTGCTCCCAGAGCGGTTACAAACATACAAACATACATACAGGTGAAGCTAATAAAAGCGTGTTAAAAAAATTTATATGTGCCCCTGTAAAAATAAAAAAAAATAAAAAAAAATAAAATAAAAATAATAATAATCAATAGGGTTTGTGTTACCTGTAACTTACATACCAAATTTCAACTCATTCGAACGAAGTGTTTAGATACTATTGTGTTCACTCGCATTCGTAAACATACATACATACATCATCGTAAAAATAGCAAAAATGAACTCAAGGGGACCCCAAAATGCATAGATACACCAAAATCTCATCGTCGAATTTTTGTCATGATTACAATACTTTCCTTAGGTATGTATGCTCGGAAAGTAAAAATGAATTATCGGAAAGAAGTCTGAGCAATTTTAAATAGCATTTTTCTTTTCAGAATTTCAAAATTTTATTTCAAACTATTCATAAGTTCTTCGAAATTTAAGAATTTCTTAACATGATAAAATACAGCAAAATTTTGCATAAGCACGCATAATGAAATGATTTTTATTGTAATTTTAAAATATTATTTATAACACTGACATTAACAGTATTGAGCATAACAATTCTATTTTGAAAGCTTAGTAAGTTATTCAAAATTACAGATTTTCGTTATACAGTAGAGCACTATAATATTTTACAGAAGCATGCATTATAGGAATTAGGTATTTAATATTTTTTATAGTTCAAAATAATACTAAAAAAATTCACATAAGTAAATTTTGCTTTAAAATTTTTTATCATTAGGGAAAAGTATGGGAACAAATATATGTTGGGGACCTGAACATAGTTTACTTGTACTAATTACTTTTTTTTTTAATTTCCATATTGCATTTATAAGTTTATTTAGCTATATTCACTTAACACTTTAATTGCAGTAAAGCTAAATTATTATTTAAATCATTTACAGTTAGAAAATGCTTAGAATAACTTTATTACGTTTATATATTTTAAATTTTATGATATAATGATATAAACATGGCCTAAATGTTCTTGCTATTCAAAACAAATGTTCTATAACAATTTATATAGTAAAATTTTAGTATTTACACTGCAAAATGTTTTTGTAAAGTTGCTGAAATATTTATTCATGTTTGTAATAGTTCTCAGCTAACTGTAACTAATGGAAATTATATATATAACTATTCTATATTTTTATTTTAGTTATTTTATTTGCTAATAAGAATCAAAAGTAAATATGAACCTACTTCAGAAAAAAAAAAAAAAAAAAAAAAAAAAAGTACTGAATCATTATTATACTCCCGCAAAATAATATTAGCCATTAAAATGGATTAATTAATAAGTGAAGAGCTTTGAATAAACACATTAAAATGAAAAAAAAAAAAAAAAAAAAAAAAAAAAACACGCAACAATTGTTTTGGGTCGAAAAAAAGACCGATTTTGTTCCCTTCGTTAGGGCACAAAGTAGGCATGAAACAAAACAGTAAACCTCAAATCGATTTTTTTTTTAAACATCTGCTTACTTTTTGCTGTAATTTAATATAGAACTTAGGATAAATCATTTCCAGTAGTTTTTCTGTTGTTTCTGTTTTAACAGCCTTTGGTAGAATTTATACATATATATATTAAAAAAAAATACGTGTGGCACTCGAGGACTGCCGCGGTAAAGCTATTGCATAGCATTTTTTATCAACTTATGCAATTATAATTATTTATTTATTTTATTTATGCAGTATTTTTTTTTTTTTATTTATTTTATTTATGCAGTATTTTTTTTTTCTTTGATATTAATTCAAGTTTTTTATTTGATATTAATTCAAGTTAGACTTTTTGAGCGTGGTGACCGATAAGAAAACAAATTTTAACAGAGAAAAGGTATTTAATAGGTTTTAAAGGCTTGCAAGTCGAATGGGGATATTCAAGTTTTTTCTTTGATATTAATGAATAAGATAACAATAATAAGAAAGCAAATTTTAATAGAGAAAAGGTATTTTAATAGGTTTTAAAGGCCTGCAAGTCGAATGGGGATATTCAAGTTTTTTTCTTTGATATTAATTCAAGTTACACTTTTTGAGCGCGGTGACCGATATAAAACAAATTTTAATAGAGAAAAGGTATTTAATAGGTTTTAAAGGCCTGCAAGTCGAATGGGGCCATTCAAGTTTTTTCTTTGATATTAATGAATAAGATAACAATAATGATAAGATAACAATAATGATAAGAAAACAAATTTTAATAGAGAAAAGGTATTTTAATAGGTTTTAAAGGCCTGCAAGTCGAATGGGGATATTCAATTTTTTTCTTTGATATTAATTCAAGTAACACTTTTTGAGCGTGGTGACCGATAAGGAAACAAATTTTAATAGAGAAAAGGTATTTAATAGGTTTTAAAGGCCTGGAAGTCGAATGGGGATATTCAAGTTTTTTCTTTGATATTAATTCAAGTTACACTTTTTGAGCGCGGTGACCGATATAAAACAAATTTTAATACAGAAAAGGTATTTAATAGGTTTTAAAGGCCTGCAAGTCAAATGGGGATATTCAAGTTTTTTCTTTGATATTAATTCAAGTTACACTTTTTGAGCGTGGTGACCGATAAGAAAACAAATTTTAATAGAGAAAAGGTATATTTAATAGGTTTTAAAGGTCTGCAAGTCGAATGGGGATATTCAAGGTTTTTCTTTGATATTAATGAATAAGATAACAATAATGATAAGATAACAATAATGATAAGAAAACAAATTTTAATAGAGAAAAGGTATTTTAATAGGTTTTAAAGGCCTGCAAGTCGAATGGGGATATTCAATTTTTTTCTTTGATATTAATTCAAATTACACTTTTTGAGCGTGGTGACCGATAAGAAAACAAATTGTAATAGAGAAAAGGTATTTAATAGGTTTTAAAGGCCTGCAAGTCGAATGGGGATATTCAAGTTTTTTCTTTGATATTAATTCAAGTTACACTTTTTGAGCGTGGTGACCGATAAGAAAACAAATTCTAATAGAGAAAAGGTATTTAATAGGTTTTAAAGGCCTGCAAGTCGAATGGGGATATTCAAGTTTTTTCTTTGATATTAATTCAAGTTACACTTTTTGAGCGCGGTGACCGATATAAAACAAATTTTAATAGAGAAAAGGTATTTAATAGGTTTTAAAGGCCTGCAAGTCGAATGGGGCCATTCAAGTTTTTTCTTTGATATTAATGAATAAGATAACAATAATGATAAGATAACAATAATGATAAGAAAACAAATTTTAATAGAGAAAAGGTATTTTAATAGGTTTTAAAGGCCTGCAAGTCGAATGGGGATATTCAATTTTTTTCTTTGATATTAATTCAAGTTAAACTTTTTGAGCGTGGTGACCGATAAGAAAACAAATTTTAATAGAGAAAAGGTATTTAATAGGTTTTAAAGGCCTGCAAGTCGAATGGGGATATTCAAGTTTTTTCTTTGATATTAATTCAAGTTACACTTTTTGAGCGTGGTGACCGATAAGAAAACAAATTTTAATAGAGAAAACGTATTTAATAGGTTTTAAAGGCCTGCAAGTCGAATGGGGATATTCAAGTTTTTTCTTTGATATTAATTCAAGTTACACTTTTTGAGCGTGGTGACCGATAAGAAAACAAATTTTAATAGAGAAAAGGTATTTAATAGGTTTTAAAGGCCTGCAAGTCGAATGTGGATATTCAAGTTCTTTCTTTGATATTAATTCAAGTTACACTTTTTGAGCGTGGTGACCGATATAAAACAAATTTTAATAGAGAAAAGGTATTTAATAGGTTTTAAAGGCCTGCAAGTCGAATGGGGATATTCAAGGTTTTTCTTTGATATTAATGAATAAGATAACAATAATGATAAGAAAACAAATTTTAATAGAGAAAAGGTATTTAATAGGTTTTAAAGGCCTGCAAGTCGAATGGAGATATTCAAGTTTTATCTGATCTACTTTATACACAAATTTTACGCGTACAGCTATTCACTGTTGTACATAGATGACAGATACCTATACACCTATATACTTTCTCACAAACAGCTGCTTATGTATTCGTCCGATTTCGGAGCAGCTCGTCTCGATCTGTGCGAGCTTCGTACAGCCGAAGTTTACCGAACTGTGTTAGGTTTTTTTTTCGTTACGGAATTTTTCAATTCGGTCGCCGCGCTCAAAGCCCGCGATAGCTATACAATAGCTTAAAAAAAAAAAAAAAAAAAAAAAAAAAAGGAAAGATAGAAATTAAATTTGTTTTACTTTATTCAAAAATTTGCTCATTTTTCTATCAGAAATGACATCGGTCTTAATTTACATATAAGTAAAATCTGTATTAATTTCTTTACACAAATTTTTAAGAGAACCCTATTTCTGTAGAGAAGCAGATATAATTATTATTTAACAAAGTTCCGAAAAAGAATTCTCTGTTATCGAAAAATACTCTTTTAGAGACGAGATGAAGAATTTCGTTATATTTTTACTTCCATTACCCGACTACCGTAGGTAATGGAAGTATTGTATTCGGTCCAAGAATTCGATATCGAGATTTCACCTAATTTACATGTTTTAAATTCTCCTGAGTCCAAAAAAGGTGCTTTTGGCTATTGGTCAGTGTCTATGTGTGTGTGTATGTGTATGTATGTGGGAAATCTTCTGGCTGTTACATTTCGGAAACTAATAAAGATTGATCTACGACTAAATTTTAGAATTGAAACAAGTCTGGTGTACAGAGAAATTTTCTAAATTTTGGTAAAAATTGAAAAACCGGAAGTGGGACATCTTAAACTGGAAGTGGGGCCGTAAGTCCATACCTCAAAAACGGCTCAAACGATTTTCTTCACATTTGCTATATAAAAACTCTATTAGATGTCTTTTCGAATGATACAGTTGGTTAGTTCAGGAAAATTGACAGGCGTCCTGTATAAATAGCTCAATTTCAGGTCCTGCAAGTGCGCTCTTTGCAAAACGGCTGTATGTTTTTTTTTTTTTTTTTTTAAACTTACCATATTAACCCTCGTTTAAATATCCCTTTGTATGTAATTGTTGTTTTCTGTTCAACAGTTAATTATGCCAAGCTTTGGTAAAAGTCGGTATCTCAAAAACGGTTTTAACGATTTTCTTGAAAAGTGTTACATAAACCCATTTTAGATATCCATTTCTCGTGCTTTACTTGGTTATAACAAGAAAATTAATAGTCATCCTGATCAGATAGATCAGTTTTAGATCTCGGAAATTGGTGTTTCAAAAATAAATAAATTAATAAAAAACTCTACCAATTTTCTTTTCATTTCTTTTTCTTAAAATTAAAAAAAAAAAAAAAATCGCTGTGTAAACTCTGTGTTACGTTTTTACAAGTGTATTAACTTTCTCTTACCGGAAATTTTTTAGGTGTCTATTTCATTAGATCAATTCTATGTCTTCTGATAACATTACCTGTGCATATAATACGTGTAATAGTGGAGTTGTTTCACACCAGATTTTTTCATGTTTAATTTTATAGATGTCGCAAGGTTTCTATCAATTATTAAGCTCACTTTCATTTACATGAAAAATTTATGCTTATAAATGTGCGTATGTGAGAATAATAGTAAAAATTCTAAATTTTTAAGAATCAAATCTATAATTTTTTCCCGTAATGACCTTTAAAGCAGATATTGTTTTAAATTATAGAGGAAAAAGACATATCAGAAAAATGTCCATGGGGAACTTTATTTCTAAAAAGATAGGAAAAAAGAAATTGTTTTGTGTAAATTTGTACATATTGTCTTGAAATTACTTTACTAAGCATAATACTACAGTAGAATAAACCCTCATAAACTAACTGAAAATACACTTCTTGCAATTTTTAACTTACCCCACAACGTATCTATAAATTTCTGTGTATCTCTGTAAATTAGTCATTTATATCTATTAATATTATATCGAAAATATGATTTTCTGAATCTGAACAAAGAATGTTCAATTCGTTATGTTTTAATTATATTTAAAACAATACCTTTCATAAAGCTCTTGGACATCGGTCGAAGTACTTTCTGGGCGGTACCACCCTTTCCTCAGCAACCTTTAGTGTCGTCCGCTACTGTCGCTACTGTTGTAGGATTCCTTCTCTCTTGCTTCTTTAGAAGATGGCGCCACACTTGGTGTAGATCTCCTAAAGCTCTTGGACATCGGTCGAAGTACTTTCTGGGCGGTACCGCCCTTTCCTCAGCAAACTTTAGGATCTACACCAAGTGTGGCGCCATCTTCTAAAGAAGCAACAGAGACGGAATCCTACAACAGTATCGACAGTAGCGGACGACAACCAATCGCGCGTAGATCTACACCAAGTGTGGCGCCATCTTCTAAAGAAGCAACATAGAAGGAATCCTACAACAGTATCGACAGTAGCGGACGACACTAAATGTTGCTGAGGAAAGGGCGGTACCGCTCAGAAAGTACTTCGACCGATGTCCAAGAGCTTTATGAAAGGTATTGTTTTAAATATAATTAAAAATGCTTTTGTAAAATTAAAAATTTAAATTTTAATATTCGTTATGTTTTGTTTAGAATAAAGATATTAAATTTTTTTTGAAAGAAATATTTCTGAGAGACCGTAATGTATCAATCTTTTTGTGTGTCTTTGTATACAAATCGGTCGTACATTTATATATTTAAAAACAGAAACACGCTTTAGTGAACCTGAATGGCATGTCATAATCAATTTCGGGCATTTTCAAAATTATTTAACGAAACGAGAATGTACGCAGATGCACGGAGAGAACATACAAATGAACGAAAATCATTAATTCCTTTACAGTTTTTACTTTCCACTATATTTATAAAAGATGAAAGTATAGAATTCGTGAAAAATTTCGACCTCAGATTTTCGATGGATTTATACGTTTTTGGGATGTCTTGAACACGATTTGACTATTTTTAGAAGATGTCTGGTCAGTCTGTGCGTGTGTATCACAAATTTTGTGGATGCTGTATCTCACGAATCAATGAACAAAATTTAACAAAACTTAGTATTTTGTTGGACCTTGACCTAAAATGGTATTCATTGCATTTTGCGATCAATCGCACAACAGCTGGCACTGTTACATAATTTTTTCCATAATTTTTAATAAGGCAGTGTAAAAAAAAATTTCGTATAAATATATATAATAAGAGTTACTTTTAAAGAATGATTGTGCAATCAATAAATTATTGATAATAGTAGGGTAGGTGCTCCAGTGATTGGCATGCTCCAGTAATTGACATCTATCCTGAAATAATTAATAAATAAGAAAAATAATAAAATCATATTTTTGCATGTAAGAATTATAACATTTTATGTCAAACACTGGAGCATAGGGTGCTAATAACTGGTAAAATGAATAACTAGCAGTGTCAAACACTGGAACATAGGGTGCCAGTTACTGATAAAATGAAAAAATGGCAGTGTCAATTACTGGAACATTGAGTGGGTGTCAAATAAAAATACATAAAAAAAAATCGTTGTCAAATGTATATATTTTAACATATATGTGGTTCTGAATGTCTTTCGTACCACACGTACTAACTTAAGATTTCTAAAAATATTTTCTCATGACTAGAACATTAAAAACATCAGAGATTGCTCTAAAAGTGTCAATCACTGGTGCACTTACCCTAGTAGCAAACTAGGAAAAAAAATTGGGTGCATGTAGGAGCATCGCTTCTTCCCGGAAGGTGTAAATTTTCATTATGGGTACCTTTCAAAAGAACTTGTCAATACCTTTAAAAAGAATGATTGAACCATATATCTGTGATAATTTAAAATAAAGTTATGTATATATATATATATATTTCATTTTTTCGAAAGAAATAAAAAAAAAATTCTGATGTTGGCACAGAATTGACTTTCTTTCGCTATTTGTTGTTTTACTTCTCTGAAATGAAAATATACAGAGAAAACATAGTCATACAAAGAGAAAACATACAGAGTCATACAAAGAAAATTTAATAAATAATTTATACTGCGTGAATTTACATAGGAAAATATAGAATAAAGTCTTGTGGTGGTCACAACATATTAGTTTGATAAGTCTTAAAAAACACATAACACAACTTAAAATGCACCTTCAGAAACTTCCCGTAATGTATCTGAACACTTTTGTGTGGCCCTGTGAAAGGACCTTTAATGTTAATCATATCATTTATATAGGAGAGATTTTCTTTATTGTATATGGAAAATAGATATTATGTTAAGCACATATTGTTATGTTTAGCGCTATATAAGAAAGTTTTGAAGTGTGCTTAAGAGAAGTACCTCCCTTAGAGCGCAACATACGCATTGTTTTGTGTGTCTCTGTGCATAAATCAGTTTTGCTAGATTTACAATTTTCATTAGGCAATGTTCTACAATAAAGTAGAAAAACATAAATAACATATGTTAGTTTCAAGCAATTCTAAAATTATTTGCGGAAATGAGGTGCTTGATGTTTGGGAATAAGGCCCATTGATTGCCCTAGGGTCCTAGGCCTGAGAGGGAGTGTCTTCCGTGGAGGTCTTTCTTACGGGGTCCTAGTCCGTATTTACGCAAGTTTCGAAAAAAAAATAAAACGCGAAAAACGCCGAGGAGCGCGACTTGGGATCGAACCTGGCACCTCACGTCTACCAGATTTGAGCGCAGAGAAATGAGAACATGTACAGATGGACAGACACAGATAGACGTGGCGAAGTCATAGTCACTCTTTATCAATGTTGAGTAGAGCTCCTGTTTAGGAGTCTTAATCCAAAGGGCCCCCTATATAGAGTGGCCTTATCTAATCCAACCTATAGTGACTACTGATGACGTCACAACGGACATATTTGAATCGTTCATAGTCGAAGCTTCCGAGATTTTTGTTTTTGTATCAGAATGATTTAAGATAGTACTTCAGTCCCAAAACATGTTCATATTAAAATTTTTTAGATTCACCTTTAACTTTTATTGATATTTAAGCTAAAAATTTGTGTATTCTTTTGTCATTATTATAGGTTTTTTTTATCTTTTTTTCTTTCTGCAGATTTTCTTGTTGTTGTGCGTCATTGTGGTCTACCATTTTTCTTTAAGTGATGACAGCAAAGAGGTGAAAGAAGACCCTGCTTTTGGAGGTGTCAGTATCAAAGTATTTAGAGGGCCTTCCAAAACAAAAGGCAGGGAAACATTTGCTCCATTCGGATATTATGTCAAAATGCCCGTAGATTCACACCAGAAAAAAGAAGCCAGCGACGAAGAAGATGAAAGCGATGGAAGTGAAGAATTCCAGTTCGACGAAGAAAATCCTGACGATGCAGAGGAAGATTTTTGAATTAACCGGCGAGATACGTACTTCATGAAAGCTAGTCGATACATTGTTATTTCATATATTTTTGTATTTGTTGATAAATAAAAGTTGGGAATAAAATATTTTATGCTAATGTTAAAAATATTACAACTCAAATTTTAGGTATATGTATGAGGTTTAAATTTTTAAAAGTATTTTTTATTCATGGGACATTCATTTTTAGAAAAATAAACGTTCTGTTGTAATTGAAGAGATTAGTGAAGTAACATGTTATGTGGTAAATTTGATAAAATCAACTGTAATAAAATGATACTTTAAAAAAATTAAAGAACACGCTTTTATAGAAATGTGAACTAAAAAGCACAAAATATCTATCTTAGCATTAAAATGCAGGGTAAGAGAAAATCGTGTGAGTGACACACCATAATATTTACATACACTTAAATATTTAATTAAATAATTTAGAATTAAACAAAAACCATTTTTAAAAAATCACCCCTGACTGGGCTCGAACGTTAGACCTCTAGGTTCGTAGCCCGGAGCTTTACCTCACAGCCACAGTGTTCACGTAGAGAAAGTCTTTTTTTACAATATAGATTTTTTGTTTGCTCCCAGAGTGGTTACAAACATACATACCGGTGAAGCTAATAAAAGCGTGTTAAAAATTAAATTGAATAACTGAAAACCATGTGCGTAATAATAATTTTCCCATTTTTCCATGGGCTTTGGCTTTCGGTGAAGGTGACACTTTACCTATTTTGACCGTGAGTCTAATCCCATGTTATTGTATTAAAAAATTTGTTTTAAAAGTTACTCATTACCGAATGTATTGCTTTAAACTTCGTTTTCACATTTAGAAAATTTACAACAGGTAAAATGTTTATCGTTTTCTAGAAACTGATTATTATTATTTTTTTTAAATATTTTATTTTGAAGCTATAAAGGGTAAAAAGAACGTTTGGTTAATTTTTCACACTTTATAGCTTTAAAATGGAACATTAAAAATAACAATAATTAATATTTAAAAAACGAAAAATAGCTTAACTGTTGTGAACCAAAAGGAAATAAAAAAACATATTCATTAGGTAATGAATAATTTATAAAACAAATTCTCCATAGTATAACATAGATTTTGACTGTCGGTCAGGTTAGGTGAAGTATTTCCTTAATAATTTCCTCCACCAAACTCTTCAATTATTGTCTTTTAAACTTTACTCTTTTATGTTTTATGTTTTTATGTTTTGTTTCACGTTTTAGGTTTATATGAATGAAATCTACTGGCCATCATTTATTACACAACAAATGTGACAAGAAACAACAACAACAACAACAACAACAACAACAATAATAAAGAAAAAAATATTGTCTTATTTTCTGTTTTTATTTATGACCACAGCAATTAAAATTTAATTAAAAAGAATTCCCTAAAAATATCATTATGTAAATTAGTCCTTTGATGCTCATAAAACGTACAATTATAGAAAAAAATCTTTTTAAAAATGAAGTTCTCTAAAAATTTTTTCTTAATTTTTATTTTAAGAGCTATATTTGAAGCCCATATTTATATATATATATATAAAACTAGTATGCTGTGGCCACCACAAGACTTTCTTCTATATTTTCCTATACAAATTCACGCAGTAACAATATTTAAAAAAAAAAAAAAAAAACGATTTTTTTTTCAAAGTTTTCTCTCGTTACAAAAAATCGATAACTTTGTTTTAAATTATCACATATTTATAGTTCAACCATTCGTTTTAAAGATATTGACGAGACCTTTCGAAAGATACCCATCTTGAAAATTTACCCCCCTCCTCCCGGGGGGTACTTTCCCCTGGGGGGGGGGAAAGCGATGACTGAGATTTTTTTCCTAATTAACTACTACTATTATCAATAATTCATATTAATTTCACAATCACAGGTTAAGAATTACTCCCATTATGTACATTTATACGAAATTTTGTCCCATACTGCCATGTTAAAAATTTAGAAAAAATACGATCACAGCACCACCTGTTGAGTGATTGATCCCCAAATCTAATCAGCCCCAGTTTATGTCAGGGGCCAACTAAATACCAAGTCTGGTTAAATTTCGTAAAAAAAAAAAAAAAAAAAAATACGATTTTTTTTCTAAGTTACTTTTTGTTAAAAGTAAAAAAAATCGATAACTTCGTTTTAAATTATCACAGATTTATAGTTCAACCATTCGTTTTAAAGGTATTGACGAGACCTTTCGAAAGATACCCATCTTGAAAATTTACTCCCCTCGAGGGGGGACTTCCCCCCTAGGGGGGTTCACGAGGCTCCTACGCATACAAAATTTTTTCCCCAGTTGACTACCTCTATTATAAATAATTCTTGTAAATTTCATAATGATTACTAAAAAATAATTCTCTTTATGCACATTTATACAAAATTTTGTCCTATATCACCATGTTAAAAATTTAGAAAAAGCGGGATGGCAACGCAACCTGTAAGAGAATTTTTACCAAAAGTTGATAGGCACTAATTTATGTCAAGGTGCAACTACATACCAATTTGTATGAAATTCTGTGCAGTAGGTCCTGAGATACAGTTGCCACAAAATTTTGTCACACACACACACACAGACTGACAGACAGACAGACAGACAGACAGACAGACAGACATTTTCTAAAAAGGGTCAAATCGTGTTCTACAGCTCTCAAAACGTGTAAATCCATCAAAAACCCGAGGTCGAAAATTTTTACGAATCCAATACTTTCTCTATATTACATATAGAAGAAAGTAAAAAGAATCAATTTAAACTAGATTTTAAAAGTTTTTCAGAGACAACCAACAAGAAAATTTCCCTTTTAAAATTTTCGCAAGCGATCACAAACTTGAGATGTTTCTTAACAGTTAGTGTTTTAGTAAGAATTTTACCTAAAAAGAAAAATTGAGAAAAGCTCTGCCACTAAGTATATGATAATTTGTATGTCATATATACTCATTCACAGATGTATAAATTTGCAGCAATTATTTACAAAAAAAAAAAAAAAAAACGAAATTTTGCTGCTGGATATCGACGAACCATTCCCAAAATAAAATGAATATTTAAAATAAATTGCCACTTGCTTTTGCTTTCCCCTTTTCCTCAGATGAACTCCAAAAACTTAACCCCATTATAAGTAAAAAAGAAATAAAAGACTGAACAAAAATAGTATGCTGCTGCAAAGATCACAAAACTTTCTTCTATATCATTCTATATAACAGCGCCACCTGCTTGTTAACATACATAAATATTTAATCAACGCAATTTCTCAGAATAAAAAAATTACATATGCATTCGGTGCAATTTTAACCAATAGATATTGACATAGACCTGAAAAAATTCAAAAGGTACATAACAGCAGCATTCGATATACACTCAAACTGAATCAACATAGTTTTTTCCTAATATCCATCCCATATACCAGGTTTGGTGCATTTCTGCGTATCATAGAAAATGAGATATTGTCTTCCCATAAACGGGGTCAAATTGCTGCACAGCTAGCTGCTGTGCGATATATACCCAAATCGAATCAACATAAGTTTTCATAATATCAGTCTCATATATCAAGTTTAGTGTATTTATATATCGTAGATGCTGAGATACTGCCTTCTCTTAAACGGGATAAACATAGCAGTGACACCTGTCGGTCGATATGCATCCAGATTGAATCAATAATGTCTTTCATCATGGTACTCATACATATCAACACGTTTTGTGTATTTAAACATTATAGAAGGTCATATACAGCTTCCATTACAGCACTTCAGCGTCACCTATTGCACGATATGTTCCAAAATCTAACCAGCGTCAACTTTTGTAAAGCACTTCTATTAAAATTAAAGCCCAACCGAATATAAACGTATATTGAATTTCATCCGTTGGTTTGATATACAGCTTTCACAAAATTTTAGCAACACACACACACACACGCAAAGATACATACGCAGGCAGATATTTTCTGAACATGGTCAAATCCTGTTCGGGGAACCTCAAAACGTGTAAATTCACCGAAAGCCGATGGTCAAAAATTTCTATGAATGAAAAATTCTTTCTTTTTATGTATGTAGAAGAAAGTAAAATAAGTATCTTGGCTCAATCGCTGTGAAATGTATTCATGAATGAAACCGTCTGATTTGCTTTAAAAGTAATATTAGATTTGTACTGACAAAAGGAATTAACATTTTAGGATTTTATTTCAAAAATAAATGTAATTTGAAGGTGTTTTAAGATGTAGTTATACATAGCATCAAGGTCAGCTTTAATGTCCATGCATCCAGGGTGAAATTTCTTTTAGAGCCCTGATTAGTGATTATTTCGCTATGCATAGTAGGAAAGAGAAATTTAGAATTAATAAAAACCCATATTCTCTTTGAAAATACGGCAAAGTATAACTCCACAACGCATAACATAATTTAAATTTTTAGTTGATTTTAAATTTAATTATATTTTAATCATGCAGTATTTTATTCTGTGTCCAATTTCAGAATCTGCGGAGTTAATGAAAGAGAAAGCAAATGTTAATAGAAAGCAAATGTATCGAACTACATATAAATTACATTCATATAACATGTAGTTAAATTTTTGGAATAAAACGACCTTGTAAACTGAGAACTGCGATTCCATCGCTAATTCGCAGTTTAAGTTATAAACTTACAAAAAGATAGAAAAGTTTGCATCTCAGAATTTTTTTTTCCATCTTATATCGTGAGCATGATTAAAAGCTACGTGTTTTTGGAAACATACCTATGTGAGTCATAAGCAAAAGCAGACGACTTCGTGGGGCGGATACATAGCTGCAACACGAGGGATTCAAAATAACTTCTCAGAGCGACAAAATTACCCGAGAACTCGTACATTCCTTCAGATTGAGGTTATGCGGGATGATATTAGAAAGATTTTTGCATCTTTTCAAAAGAGCGATACCCCTTAATTCAGTTTCCGGGGTTGTCGGCATAAATTAAACCTTTCTTTACTTTATTCACGCTGATTACATTCTTAATGAGTATAAATGAGAAAAATAATTGCAAATGAAATTAACTTTTTTTCTCGTACTTCAAGCTTTTCAACGGGATATTGTTTATTACAAGTTCAAGGACGACAATTACTATCAGGGCCAGATTTATCTTTTAGTAGATGAGATCCAAAATTGGAGGGACTTAATTGGAGGAGGTATCAGACGAGTTAGCCTTAAGGGCCCTCTTCACTCACCGCCGCCGGAAGCCGAAGCTAATATTATTCTATGGGAAATTTTTCTTTACAAATAACTTACTAACTAATACATATTTTCAAATTCTGTTTTCACATTCTGAAAATTCCCAGCTGTTCAATTGACGGACCTTTTTAAAAAAATTATTATTATTATTTTTATATTTTATTTTGGAGCTGCAAAATACGAATTTTCAATATGTGAATTTTTTTCATTTTACAATTTCAAAAAAAAAAAAAAAAAAAACATTTTTTAAAAAGGTCCGTCAATTTAACAGTTGGGAAGTTTCTGAATGTGAAAACAGAATTTAAAAATATGTATTTGTTAATAAGTTATTTGTAAAGAAAATTTCCCCATAGAATAACATTGGCTCGGGCTTCCGGCGACGGTAAGTGAAGAGGGCCGTTAAGAAAATCAAGACAATGGCCATAATCTGGCGAGACACTCTTCTTTATTTCCCCTGCATTTTCGTAGAAGTAATCGCCCCATAAGTGCTAAGTCTTCCGTTTTTCAAGGGATACTTAATACTGAAAATTGTTTTCAGTTAAAATCATCGAAATCGTTCAGTTTAAATCGTCGAAACTATATGTGGCATAGTCCTTTAAAAAATAGTGGTGATAAATCTGATTAAAAAACTAGAAAGGTTGGCAGCTATATAGCCTTAATTTCTCAGTTAAACCATGCAATCAAAATCGATAATTTTCTGGGCATATGTTTAATAAAGTACTTTTGCCAACTATATTCTACAGAAAAGATTGTATTCGGCTAATTTTATGTAACCCTGTAAATTGTTTATAAATTGTACGGGAGAGTGGGGTACAATGGACCGCTCCCTATAATTTATGTATTTATGGTTCGTATTTTGGTACATAGATAGCAGCACTGCAGTGATGAAATTTAGCCAGCAACTTCATGCCAAACTAACAATTTGGCCATTTTATTCGTGAAGTTTAGTTTACGGTAGCCAAAAGTAAATATTTTCCGATGAACATTTTTTCTTTTCGTTTTTTAGGAATAATGATCTGGAACAGGCTATTTAGCACAATAAAGAGCTAAGGTCATCTATTATTATATTTAATATCATTAAAATATTTTTAAGAGGATTTTTTTTTTTTTTTTTTAAATCATTAGCTGTCAGAGGTCCAGACGGGGTACTATGGACGACTAAGAAACGGGGTACAATGGACCATGGTCCATTTACCTCAGTTCTCTGTCATAATAAATTGATTTACGATATCTTCATTTTTTAAGTGTTAGCTATAAATTACACATAAAAAATTCAGAGTTGACCTTAATTAGATCTATTATGTCTTCAAAGATGAATAAGAAACAATTTACTTTGAGGTTTCTTCTTATTTATTTTTAATAACGATTCAGTTACTTTTGTATTCTTATATTTTTACAAATATCATACAGCTATAACAAACTAAATTAAATAATGCAATTAAAAAATAATAATACAAATAAATTTGACGAAAAAGACGGTTTTACATTTTGTTGGTTTAATCAGAGAAATTAAAGATTTCTATAAAAAGAATTTCTATAAAAGAATCTGCTTTTGTGAGATTCATGCAACGAAAACTTAATTAAGATCCTTACATTTTTTCCTGAGAGTGTTGCTATATCTCTTCTAAGATTCTAAGACGGAAGGTGGCCGCTCACCACTATGCAGCCGTTTTGAGTGATTTTAACCTTTAGAGAGGGGCTCCAATGGCACTGTGAAATTTTCAAGCTATTATAAGTTTTCCAGACACTACAACTTCACAAGAAAACAGCAGATTTTCAGTGACACAAAAATTGTTTGGCGTATCATTTTCTAATTTTAATATTCATTAATTTACATTATTTGTATGAACCGAAGACATAAATAAACAAATATAATATATTCTACATTTTATACTATTAAAAAACATACTACTTGAGTACGCTTTTTAAATTTGACCTGTGGTCCATAGTACCCCATGTCATGGACTATTGTACCCCGCGGTTGGGGTACAATGGTCCATTTTGTCAGTTGTTATTAAAAAAAGTAAACATAATTATTGCTTTTGATTGAGTGTCACATAAGACCCAATATATAGGTAATATACACACATATTTTCAATAGCGAGAAATTATTACTATGTGAGTAAAGTAAACACCTAAAATTTCCAAAATTGGTCCATTGTACCCCACTCTCCCCTATACACACCACACAACGTATTTAAATTTAGAACAGATAAAGAAAAAAATCCATTCATAGAAGTAAATTATTTAATTCCTTTTCTATGTCCTTGTACTCGGACTATATATCCGATCTTAGTAAAAAATTACAAGTAATATAATTTATAATATATCGAATTTGAAATACTGATAATTTTAGTTTTTCAATTATGCTGATAACAAAATCTAAAACTAATTCTTAAAAACTTGGATTCAAGAGACCACAAAACTGTAGTGTAATTATATCAATACTTTTTCTACCGTATATAAATAAGAAAAAACGATAAGACCAGATAGTAGGAAATAATTAAAATCTTGCATTAAATACAGTTCAAAGGTGTCCAACTATAATTTTGTATTTCCTGTTTATCAATATTAACATAATGTAATACAAATACTGCACGAAAAAAGTATAAAATTATAAATGTACAAATTCTTAAGGCGCTGTGAAACGAAGTTCAATATGAGAGTCATCCGCTCATAAACAGCATTTTCACGAGCGAAACGGTCGAAATATTTTTGTTTGATACAATTTGTCTCATGTATATTCTTCAATCACGAACTTTCAGCTGTCTATATCTCGTATAGTAGGTTTGAGCATGAACTCCTCCAATCAGAAAAAGAGAATATCATCTATCGTTATTCCTTTCAAACATCCTTGAGGTGAATAATCACTAAGTCTTGGGTCCGTTGTTTATATTTGTGGATTTCGTATATGCTTAAAAATAACCCTACATGCAGCTAAAAAAAGACGTTCGATAGCTTTGAGAGACAATACCTTGTACATAAGACAACACATTCTACTGTGCGATAGAAGCTTTAGCGAAGACCCGGTTTAGTGGCAAGTTTTGAACAACAGCTAAAATTTTAAAGTTATTAAAATTTTGAATGCGAATCAAAATTTAGTAATCTAATATGCCAGTCACACTTTTCTCGCTTAACCTGCTAATTTAAGTGAAAAAAAGAATACATAACTGTATAAAGGGGACTATCATTCTCCCTCACAGGAAGGGGAAAATCCAAATTCCTTTAAGAATAGTTGAAAATTGTTATAGAGACAGTTTTATTCTAAATCTGTATTAAGATAGAGATCTAATGCCTTTTTTAATCCCCTATTTGGATGTTGTATCTACATTCAAAGAAAAATTAAGGCTGTTGTTATGTTTAAAAATTTATTCTAAATTATTTTGAGACCTTTCATCTACACCACTCTTTGAAACACACCGATTTCAGTAAAAATTTTTAAGATAGATGAGTTTTTAATCAACTTGAGACCTGACAAAATATTTTTCATAGAGCCTAAAACCGACCCGAACAAGCAAAAGAGAATTTCAGCGACACACACCTGACCTGAAACTCGATTTCTTTTTATCAGAACCCTTTCCGAAATTCGAAAACTAACTGAAAATTAATAATTCATCTATAAACCCTGCAAAAAATTTTTAAGTTTTCAAGTAAATTTTCATTGTTACACAGTTAATAAACCAATTTAAAAAGATTTGAAAATGTAACTACTAATACAGTAAGTTAAAAAGTTTAAAAATCTAAAAAATGGATGAATAATAATTTTTAACCATTTACACGTGTTGTGTACTTCAAGTGTACAAAAATATGCTTCAAGTTTAGTGTTTGCAATTGGTTCTGGTTGTTAACGTTTATATTTTCTCCCTCTCTTTCTATTTTCAGTGTTGGACAAAAAAAAAAAAAAAAAAAAAAAGAACGAAACATTTTTCGGTACGCATTGATTAGTAGCACTTTCCAAATGTACGTAATTGTTGTATCGTATAACTTTCAATGCTCTTTGCCTACATAATCACACAACAGATATACAGTAGTTCTGAAAGGCATACATATAGACTAACTGAATTTCTAATCATTCTTAAACATTGTTAGAAAATGTTGAAAATGCTTAACGCAAAAGAAAACATAGCCCTTATATTCTAATTGCAGCCCTTAATCTACCTGAATATTTTAGAATAGCCCTGTAAAACTGGTTAACAAAATCATATTCTATACAAAATATTATTTCAGCATATAAACAATAAATGTCGATTTCTTTATGATTTTTACAATAGAAAGTTCTTTAACTATAATTTATAAAAATTTCTGCCTTAAATTCCAATGCATTTTTTTTAGGTGTCCCTGTACACAAACCAGTTGCACAGGACCTGTTTATACCATTTAAAATGGAGAACATTCCATAGTGAATTTGAACAACATATATATATATATTTAAAAATTCTAAAAATATTAACGGACGCTGGGGGCGAGCAGGCGGACAGATAGACAGATGAACAGTCGGACACATAGATACACAAATTGAAATCATATTCACACTTAAAAAATGTTAAGAATTGTTAAATCGCTTAATGTAAACGAAAATGTAATTCCAGCAAATTTTCAATAAAAGCCCTCAATGTAACTGAATATTTTTCGTGTGGTCCTGTAAATCTAATGCTAATCATACTACATTTTGTAGAGAGTATTCTTTTGCGCATATGAATAACATATTTCAATTTTATTAAATTTTGTTCAAATTAAGGAAAATAAAACAATCTTTAGTTGAGGAGACACAGAGTAAACTTCTTTTGAAACTCTCAAGAAATGTCTTGTAACACCTCCTATATTGAAACAAGCTGACTGCACGAAACCTTTTATCTTAAGAACCGATGCAAGCAACTATGCCTTGGGTGCAGTGATTTTGCAAGGAGAAGACAAGACAACCGAATACCCCATTGAATATGCCAGTCGACTTCTTACACCAAGTGAATGAAATTATTCAACCACAAAAAGAGAAGTGCTAGCTGTCGTATGGGACCTTGAGAAGTTTCGTGGCTATGTAGAAGGTCAAGAAATCATAGTAGCTTCTGATCATCAACCGTTGAAGTGGTTGATGAATCTTAAGTCACCGTCTGAAACATTAGCCCGGTGGTCTTTGAAAATCTAGTCGTACAATCAAAAGATTGATTACATTTGTGGGAAGTCAAATGTAATAGCAGATATGTTGTCTCGCCCAATCTCTGATACTGAAGTAAATAATACAGAAGTCTGTAATTTTTTTGTAAGTGGGGACATGCCATCTAGAAGCCCTAGTAGCATCCGTGAAGCTCAGCTGAAGGATGAAAATTTAAATAAAATAATTAGTTGTTTCAAAAGTAATCAAAGGGATGAAGATTTTGTAAACTTGACAGGTAGAGGTTACCTGATGAACCAAGGGATATTGTGCAGACATGCTCCAGACTCAGATGCTGAAGATGCCCAACATGTGATACCAACCCAGGAAAGAGAGGATATCATGAAACAGCATCATGATTCTCCAACTGCAGGCCATTATGGTGAAAAAGGGACTTATCAACGTATCTCACAGCGTTACTATTGGACAGGCATGAAATCTTACATTGAAAACTATGTAAAGAATTGAGTGTTGCCGCTTCAAAGCAACAAATCAAAAGCCTGCTGGACTCTTGTAAACTCCAGCTTATGCTAGCGCTTCGAAACTCTGAGTATAGATTTGTTTGGTCCTCTACCAGAAAGTAAAAAAGGACATAAATCTATTTTTATTGTGGAAGATTGTGCCATTAAGTGGGTGGAATTGTTCCCTTTAGTTCAGCCACCGCACGAGAGTGTGCAACAAAGTTAATTGAAGAAATATTTCTGAGATACGGAATTCCAAGAAAGCTGATTAGCGACAACGATCCACAGTTTATCAGTACAGTACTTCAACAAGTCTGTTGTACTCTTGACATACACCAAATATTGACTCCAGTTTACAATCTACAAGCGAATCCAGTCGAGATGAAAAACAGAGATCTTAAACCTCGTCTCGCTATCCTAGTAGGTGATGCTCACGACTCTTGGAAAGAAAAATTACCAAGTATTCGTTTTGCCTTAAATTCATCCAAGTCAGATTCCACTTGACACACTACGGCATTTCTGACATTTGGATGTCAATTACGAACAATGATGATGTCATATTTGACCTAAAGGCGGTGCTGGACAATGACAACTTCGTTCCAGAGATCACGCCGTATCTAAAACGTTTGGCCACGGTCTCAAAAGCTGTAAAGGAACGTGTGGAAATGAAACAAGATCAGAGAAAACCGACAAGAACCGTAGGAAACTGTATTTAACTCCAGGTCAAAAGGTTTGGGTTATGTTACACCCTATCAGCAAAGCCCATAAAAAGAAAACATCGAAATTCTTGCCAAAACGGGATGGACATTATGTAATTCTAATTCAAAGATTTCCAGTATCATATGAAGTTACCACATTGGACAACTCTGACACAATTGAGACCTATCATGTGTCTGCCTTAAAATCCTTCACAGAAGTTGAGACCTCTCCAGTTGCTTCTCTAAGAAAAAGAGGAATACCTAAGAAAAGTATTGATGTTTCAAGTACTGGGCGTAGCTCGGAAACGGCGTGTGTGTGTGTGTGGGGGGGGGGGGGGTGTAATGCCCAAAATTACATCTCCTAACTCAGATCACCCTGTGAGACTGTTTTCCCAGCCAACGAGATATATAAAGTAGAGTGATAAATGGTAACCCTTGAGAAGGTCCAAGATGAGTCATGTGACATGCTCTCGTTGCACCTGCGTATTCGGTGGTTCCCTTGGTAACAGCTTATTTTCAGTAAATTTCTATGGCAACGGTTTGGAGATTGTTCTTCGCATAAGCCATAACCGCCAATGTGTTTGTTTACTTACGTAGTTTAATATTCTTTTGTTCTAAATAATTTTGATTTTGATTTTACTTCATTTTTATTTCGTGTAGTTGAACTTTAACCGACAAAATGCTTAAAAATAGTTGAAAAATTATTATTTGTTGTTAAATTTAGCTCTTTAAAAGCTTTTCTTTTCTTTCATAAACTCTTTTAAACTTTGTTGGGAAACAATGAAAAAAAAAGGTATTTTATTATTTATTAAAGTGTGAAATATGTGTAAAATTATTAAAAAAAAAAAAAAAAAAAAATTATTTCGGTCATAGGACTGACTGTCATGTTACCTAATAATAATGATAATTTGTCGAACTGATATTTTAAATGCCAAAATAGCGATAAAGGGCCAAACACAGCAACCTATTGGCAGTGGCGGATCCAAAACTTGACTTTTGGGGGGGGGGGGGGCTAAGATTTTTCAAAGTGTTATTCTAGACCAATAAAAAATTTACAATTGCAATATTAAATAGTATATGTCAGTGTTTTGGGGGGGGGGGGCTTCAGCCCCCTAGCCCCCCCCCCCTTAAATCCGCCACTGCCTATTGTAGCATGTCACGTGATTCATCTTGAACCACGGAAAGCTAATCCTTCATCCATTGAATCATTTCTCTACTATATATATATTTCGTTGTTCCCAGCAAAGGCCAATGACGAAACGTTTGCGTAGAAGCATTCGTCATCAAAACCCACGTGACTTCGCACCCAGTGAAATCTCCTTATATTATTAAAATCTGTACGCGTCTGTCTTTCTGTCTGTCTGTCTGTCTGTCTGTGAGAAATGCCTTGTGACCGCTAAAGCTCCGGCGCTAATGGTCGCATCGCCTCAAAACCGGTGTCGACAGACGCAGAATTTCTTCATCTCGACATCGCGATAATTCGCTAAGCGATGCGACACTAATTAGCGGAGATATTAATTAAAATGTCCACCAATGTCTACCGAAAATTGACCCAGAATTCATGATTAAATGCTTAAAAAGCGACATTTTTACGGAAAAAGTGGAAAATAAATTAGAAATATCAGTCGTATTGTTACAAACAAGATACCATTGGAAAGGGCTTTTTTTCTAAATCCGATGGTTTAAACGGCTTATCGATCGGACAATTAGATTTTTTTAAATTAACTAAACTAAAAAAAAAATGGTGGCAACAAATCACAAGCATTTTAACTTGGCAGACGACCTTGAACGGAAGGAAAAAACATCTGCTATTTAATGAGGTCACGTGTCTTTGTACTGCGATTAAAAATTGCAATATTCTATTTTCTTCAATTTTTCAAAATTCGCACATTTCAATTAGTATACAATCTTAACACCACAAAACAAACTTGCAGTTCAAATTTCATCCATTTTGGTCAATAAACAAAAGATTTACATTTTAATTTCAAATTAAATTTTATCTTTACACGCCTGACATTTTATCTGTCGAAAGAGGATGAAAGTTTCAAAACGACACAAATACACTTAAGGTAAAAATATTTCTTTTTCTATTTACTTCCATTAACCAACTACCGTAGATAATGGAATTCGAAATTTCACCTGACTTACACGTTTTGAGGTCTCCTGAATGGGTTTTCTTTTGTATCTCAGCTGCTAATTAAAATAATTTCATAAGTAATACATCATTTGAAAGCTTTGTTAATTTGGAATTGAATAGTAGATTACAGAAATTCGATACTTCGACATTTCTCCTGATTTAAACATTTTGAGGTGTCCTGAATGGGTTTCTCTTTTGTCTCAGTTACTAATTAAAAAAAATTCATAAGTAATACATCATTTGAAAGCTTTGTTGAGTTGAAATCGAACAGTAGATTACAGAAATTTCTACCGCCAGATGGCGCTGTAATATTTTTAAATTACAATATTTCTATTTCTAATCATGATTCAATTTTTTTTTAATGCGTCATTCGATACACATTTTAAATTACGTTTACATTATCGAAAATGGAATTCAAGATTTCACCAGATTTACACGTTTTGAGGTCTTCTAAATCAGTTTTCTTTTGTATCTCAACTACTAATTAAAATAATTTCATAAGTAATATATCATTAGAAAGCTTTGTTGATTTGGGATCGAACAGTGGAATGCAGAAATTTCTACCGCCAGATGGCGCTGTAATATTTTCAATATTTCAATTTCTAATCATGATTAAATTATTTTTAATACATCATTCGAAAGATATTTTAAAGTTCTTTTATATTATCGAAAGTTTTCAGCAGATTTACACGTTTTGAGGCGTCCTGATTAGGTGTTCTTTTGCATCTCAGCTAATTGAGTAAGACCGTTCAAAATTGGTATACGTAGGTTAATTACAAGGGGCTGAAAGGGTGGGGAAGAAATAGGAGTACACCGCGCGCGTACCCCCTAACTTGTGCGCGCGCAGCGCGCACGGGACTGCGCTGCAGTGGGGACCCGCTCCGACTTTTTAACCGATGAGAAATAATTTTTTTAATTTTCTTTTCTTAAGAATAAAAATTTGATTTGAGAAGGAATACGTGCGCGCAGCGTGCGTATACCTTCACACGTGCGCGCGCAGCGCGCATGGGTCTGCGCTGCCGAAGGCAATGGGGACCCGGTGTGATTTTTTACCCGATCAGAAATGATTTTTTTTAGGGGGCACGAAGTATCAGGGAAGGAATGCGGGCGTGCAGCGCGTGTATTCTTTAACTTGTGCGCTCGCAGCGCGCACTGGACTGCGCTGCCGAAGGCAGTGGGGACCCGGGACGACATTTTACCCGATCAGAAATGATTTTTTTTTTTTTATTTCTTTTCTTAGGACTAAAAGTTACTGTTAGTGATTCATTAATTATAGTGATTCATTTGAAAATACTGACCCGCTAGCGGGCGAAGCTCGCTAGTTTAGTAATAAAATTTGTAGTTTGTAGCCGTCTTCCTTTCAGAAAGGTTCGCAGAATTTCGTCTGCGTGTTTATTTCTTCTGAAATGTTCTAAATTATAAAATGTAGCGCCACTTTAACAGCACTGTTCATACCTGTATTTAAAATGTAATCCTTGTATTCTATATATTGCGTTTCTGGCTTCATTAAATTTTGTCATGAGCTAAAATCGTTGCAGAATTTCTTAGTCTTCATCTTCTTAGTCGACGCTTCAAATTAAATTGGTTTTATAGAAAAGCAAAAATAGGAAATTTTCTGTTTATTTTCTCTACCAAGCTAACCTAGTTGCCAGCAATATAAACCTACATATAGGCAGTGTAACGTACAGTATTGGTACTCAATATACCACTTTAAATTTCTATAATGTATTTCGTATGAAATAATTGAACTTTTTTATAAAATAATTGTGAGGTAGTAGTATATTAGCGTAATGCTACAATTAAAATTCACACTTTAAGAGTAACACATGAATACGAAGGTTTTAGGATTCAGTTGATCAATAGAGTTAGTTCCTATAATGAACGAAATTGTAATATGTTCATTTTATAAAGTACTAGCTGTTACCCGCGACTTCGTTCACGTGGAAATTTTGATGTGTATGTGTGGGAACTGACGGTTTGATCATAATATGTAATGAAATGAAACCTTATCATTGTGGTGCTGTGCAAAACAGTCTGATAAAGTACACTCAAAAAAATTTGTAACTCATTGAAATCCAAAATAAAATGCCAAAATAAATAAAAAGTTATCGCCAACATGGCGATAAAAATTTAAAATTCGTCCATAGGGATTCTGTACTAAAACAGTACTGCGTTGTGGGAGTATAAAAACTGGGTCGTCAATTACGAATTTTATTTCGAAACCTTTCTTTGTATGATTTTAGTTCACTATTGCACAATATTAATCTGGTTCTAATAATAATTTGGTGACTGGTTAATTAAAATTTTAACTATGTGGTGAAATTCATATAATATTTATGAGTTTCAAATTTTATTTTTTTTTATTTTTTTTTTTTTTTTTACAAATAAATGATTTTTTTTTTTTTTTTTTCATTTCCCGGCGAATTGTTGAATAATATTTTAGTTCTTAAACAATTTTGGACGGCTTTGCCCGCTTCGCTGGCAAACTCCTTTTCTATATGCTTTATGAAAAAAAAAAATCGGTCAAAAGCTTGCTTTGGGTTCCCGCTGCCTTAGGCAGCGCCTTGTTCGTCCTTGCAATCTCTGGTGCCTGTCCCTATTGCCTGCGATAATGGCTTACCCGTGGGCTTCCATTTGGTTGCTTATCATACATAACAGTTTCGATACGGACAGTATCGAAAAATTTGAAGTAGCTCTTTTATATCTGAATCCCAGTTACATATGAACAACATTATACGTGATGTACGTAATATTTGCTCTCAAGTTATTTCCTATATTTATTTGATTTAATCGATCAACCATAGAATGACAGCAATTTCAAGCCACATATAATATTATAATGTGCTATGATCGGCTACTTCTATCGCATGAGACAATTATTATTATTATTATTTTGTGGTTATATATACTTCATGCTTAGTTAATAGTAGTTGGTATATAGAAAAATAAATAAATTAGTATGTAAACTTGATCATGGGTACAGCCTTAATGCCCTTGGCGACTTTTAAATTTTTGTTGCCGTTTTAGACCAAAATATAATTTATGCGATTATTGTTCCTATACGCAAGCGAAGTGTGACGTTTTAGGAGGCTATGGTTGTACAGACACGCCAAAATTTTAATTTATTTCGGAGTATTTTTAGCCTCGCCTCTTTTTCATACGCCTTTCTTTTAAGAATAATTTTTTCACACTTTGTCATAATTATATAGTGGAGAAAAATATTCGATAAATAAAGTGGTGCGGGTTAAAGGCGGGGCTAAAAATGCTCCGGAATAAATTAAAATGTTGGCAAGTATGGTTGTATTTTGATCTAAATTGGTGCTTATTGCATTTGGGTAGCAATCACTTTAACGTCCTCCTATTTTCTTCCTAATTTTTAACACAAGACAAAATTTTATATGAATAATTATTTTTAATTTTTTAATGTGGGAAAAAAAAAAGTACTTAAAAATTAATATAAAAATATTTGTAATAGTAATAGTCAACCAAAAAAACTTTTGCATATTTAGGGAAATCGGCACCCTCTCCCTCCCGGAGAGGGGGTGTAAATTTTCGATATGAGTATCTTTCAAAAGAGCCCGTCAGTACCTTTAAAACGAATAGTTAAACCATAGATGTGAGATAATTTGCAGGGGAAAAAAAAGAAAAACAAAAAAGATATTTATTTTCATTTATATATATATATATATATATATACATATATGTTTATTTATTTAACAAAAAAAAAAAAAAAAAAAAAAAAACAAGAAAGAAAAATCATGCAGTACGCATTGATTAGTAACACTTTCCAACTGTACGTAATTGTTGTATCGAATAACATTTAATATTCTTTGCCTACGTTATCACACAACAGACAGAAGGACTAAAAAATATACAGATAGACTAGTTGATTTTAAAATTACTCTTAGGAATTTTGGAAAGTATAAAAAGGGCTTAACGCAAAAGAAAATGCAGCCATTAGATTATAATTACAGCTTTTGATCTCTCTGAATATTTTAGTATAGCCCTGTAAATCAAAAAGTTAATCATATCATATTCTATACAAAACATTATTTTAGACTATTAACAATACATTTCAATATTTTCGTGATTTTTGCAGTAGAAAGATTTAAAAATATAACTTTCAGAAAATTCTACCCTAAAACGCAATGCATTGGCATTTTTTTTTTTTTTTTTTTTTGTTCTCCCTGTAAACAAACTAGTTATACAGGACTTATTAATGTCATTTTAAATGGGGAACATTCTATACGGAAAATATTTATAAAAATAACACTCATAGAACACAATGCTTTCCAATGCTTTTGGGTGTCCCTGTACACAAACCAGAAGGGATATTCACTCCATTTTCAATATGGAACATCCGATAATGAACTTCAATAAAATATATCAGTTTCGAGAAATTCCACAAATATTTACGGGAGTTAGAGCGCGGGCAGACAGACAGATGAACAGATGAACAGGTACATAAACTGAAATCATATTCACACTTAAAAATGTTAGAAAGTGTTAAAAACGCTTAACGTAAACGAAAGTACAATTCTAGCAATTTTTTATTAATAGCTCTAAATATAACTGGATATTTTTGTGCCACCCTGTAAATCTAATGCTAATCATGCTATATTCTAAGCAAAGCATTCTTTTGTGCATATAAATAACATATTTCAATTTCATAAAACTTCGTGGAAAGTAAAGTTATTAAAATTTGATTTATAAAATATCTCTCATAGAACGCAATGCTTTGGAATACTTTTGAGTATCCCTGTACATAAACCGATGGTGATATTTCCTCCATTTTAAACAGGAAACATCCAATAGTGAACTTGAATAACGTATTTCAATTTCATTCAGATATGTCTACAATAAAGGTATGAAAATATGGTTTATAGAAATACCTCTCTTAGAACACAATGCTTTGAAATACTTTCGGGTGTCCCTGTACACAAACCAGTAGAGGTATAAACTCCATTTTCAATAGGAAACGTCCGATAGTGAACTTGAATAACATATTTCAATTTCATTAAGATATGTCTACGGTAAAGGTATGAAAATATGGTTTATAGAAATACCTCTCATAGAACACCATGCTTTGAAATACTTTCGGGTATCCCTGTACACAAACCAGAAGAGGTATAAACTCTATTATCAATAGGGAACATCCGATAGTGAACTTGAACAACAAATATCAGTTTCAAGAAACTCCATAAATATTTACGGGAGTTAGAGCTCGGGCAGACAGACAGGCTGACAGACAGACGGACAGGCAGATACACAATACTGAAATCATATTCACACTTAAAAATGTTAGAAAGTGTTAAAAACGTTTAACGTAAACGAAAGTACAATTCTAGCAATTTTTTATTAATAGCTCTAAATAGAACTGGATATTTTTGTGCCACCCTGTAAATCTAATGCTAATCATGCTATATTCTACGCAAAGCATTCTTTTGTACATATAAATAACATATTTCAATTTCCTAAAACTTCGTGGAAAGTAAAGTTATTAAAATTTTATTTATAGAAATATCATCATAGAACGCAATGCTTTGGAATACTTTTGAGTGTCCCTGTACATAAACCGATGGTGGTATTTCCTCCATTTTAAACAGGAAACATCCAATAGTGAACTTGAATAACATATTTCAATTTCATTCAGATATGTCTACAGTAAAGGTATGAAAATATGGTTTATAGAAATACCTCTGATAGAACACAATGCTTTGAAATACTTTCGGGTGTCCCTGTACACAAACCAGTAGAGGTATAAACTCCATTTTCAATAGGGAACGTCCGATAGTGAACTGGAATAACATATATCAGTTTCAAGAAATTCTATAAATATTTACAGGAGTTAGAGCGCGGACATACAGACAGACAGACGGACATACGGATAGACAGACAGACAGACAGAAATCATAAACACTTTTCAACCTTGTTGGAAAGTGTTAAAAAAAAAAGGGACTTGGGTGACGATTTCATTTATCTATAGGGCACAAAAGTGATTTTCTTTTTACATTTAAAGTTATACTTCTCTGAGATGAAAATCGTCTGCAGTCATCATAAAGCATAATTTAAATAAATACTAATTTTATTAAATAATTTGCACTGCGTTAATTTTTATAGGAAAATACAGAAGAAAGTGAATTGAGAGTTCTTTTTAAAAACCACTCCTGTTGAAAATTTATCATACCCTCCCGAAGTTATTTCTTCCAGAAATTGGGGGAGGGGAAGTGCTCCTACATACACAAAAATAACTTCCTAGTTGACTATTATTATTATAAATAATTATTTTTAATTTCACAATGATTCGTTAAAAGTGATTCTCATTGTGCACTTTTTTTTACGCATTTTGTCCTATACTGACATGTTAAAAATTATGGCAAAACGAGAGGGCAACTGTGGGCGATTTCTCTATATATTAAAAAAAAGTAACTGTCCCGGGCGTCAATTTTTTTTGTCTGCGACAGCATCTCCTCGAGGAGGGCAAAGTGGCCTGCATCATGAGAGGTATCAGTGTATTCCGCCTGCTTCAAGGAAGGCATTTCAGCTACTTAGAAATTTCTATCATTTTAATTAACGAAGTTATTAAGAAAAACGTCGAGTTTATGAAGGTACTCTATTTGCCACCGGAGGGAAAAGTTTCTCTTATGACTTTTTTTCTGTGTCTCTGACGTCACTTTCCTCAGGAAAATTAAAATGTGATCAATGGTGTAAATAAGAAAATTGAAATATTAGCATCTTCGAGATGCTCGAGAGAAGAAAAAAATTATTTAGAATAGCAAAACATGAAAATAACCGATATTTTAAAAACATTAAGTAAAAATTTAATAAAAATGAAATGAAAATTGGTTTATATTTTTATTTTATTTTATATTATTAGTTAAGTTTATACAATTAGTTTAGTTTATATTATTAGTTTTTATTTTAACGTTAGGCGAAAAAGATTTAGTAATGAATATAATAATTATGTTAAACAACGATTGGTATGAAGGTACAACTATAGTATTTCCCCTCAACTGAACTTGGCGATTTTTCTTTGGCGCCGATTTGAACGATAACGATGTCGTTCTGGATTGTTTGCGATATAATATGGCAGCCTACATGGTATTTACTTTGGATTTATGATTTATAATTTAGCTTACGATTTTATCATTTATGCTATATGATTTATGATTTTTAGATTTATGATTTAGCCATAATCGCCAACGAAAAATCGCCAAATCTAGCTGAGGGGAAATACTATAGTTGTTCCGATATGAATTTAGAAGTTAAGCCCAGAATTCTTAAAAATGAAATTTACGAGACAACAACATAGATTACTTTATATAAAGATTTAGTTTTTTCACTCAAAATATATAAAATGATGGATCTTTACTATGACCAATTTAGCTATTTTTAAAAATTAGAAATGAAGAAACTCGTACGTTTTTCGCCAAGGAATTCATTTACGCAACCACAATAGCCATTTTAACTCTAGCCATGCCTTAAATACAGAGAAAAAGGTACTTACGTATTAACGCCACCGCAGCTAGGTACAACTAGAGTATCTCCCCACAACTGAATTTGGCGATTTTTCTTTGGCGCTGTTTTGAACGATAACGATGTCGTTCTGGACTCTTTGAGATATAATATGGCAGCCTACAGGCTGCTTATTTTGGATTTATGATTATATGATTTAGCTTATGATTTACCTATGATTTAGCTTATGATTTAGCTATAATTTATGATTTTCAGATTTATGATTTAGTCATAATCGCCAAATATAAATCGCAAATTCAGTTGTGGGGAGATACTATAGATGTTCACTCTGATAAATAAGATTCCAAAAGATGTCTCGCTGTCCCCCTATGTCTCTTGTGTGCGAAGAAGATTGCTCTTTATTGGCGCATTAGCGCAACTTCTGCTGCGGTGGCGTTAATACGTAAGTACCGAGAAAAATTATAAAATAGTGCAATGATAATAATAATAATAATAAAATTCACAACCTATTTTTGTGTTTTAAGCATTGATGTAAAACTTTGCAGAAAACCGAATTTAATTTAATACAACAGGACTTTTTTCTTTTTTTGTCTATTTTTCCATGTAATGGAATGAACTGCATTGCTAAAATATGTTAGTTACGCCTAATACAGGACCTCACTGCCAGATTTTAAATATTTCATTTATTTTGACGATGACTTAAATTATCTATCTCAGTTATGCATGTCAAGATTTTTGCGAGAAAAGTCTAAGCTACTTCGGTGCCAAATTTAAAATTTCGCCAAGAGGTTAAACTGTTCCATTGCTTTAGCACATTTTTTTTTTTTTTTTTTTTTTTTTTTTTCAAATTTTTTTTTTCAATTTTTTAACTTAATTCAAGAGAGAAAAAAAGAACATTTTTTATTTGAGCTAAATATACAAAATATCTCCAGGTAAAATATTATCTGTACTATTAGAAAGAAAATGGTTAAAGTAGTTTTTCCTGTACCTTTGATGTCTCGATAAATTAAGTTAAATTATATTATCCAATATTATGTTTCATTCTCCACACGCACTTTTTATTTTCTAAATTCAATATCTATATTAATAAAATCAGAGTTTTGTCTGTAAATTTGTCGGAATCGAAAAATTTTGCGATATCTTCACGTTTTACACCCCCTGAAAGCCGAAAATGACTTCAGAAAATTTTGCCTGTGTGTGTGTGTGTGTGTGTGTGTGTGTGTGTGTGTGTGTGTGTGTGTGTGTGTGTGTGTGTGTGTCTGTGTGTGTGTCATCGTGTCCGAATGTCGCTTTTTTTGTCCGGGCATCACTTGAGAACGGCTGGGCGGAATTCAACGACGCTTGGCAGGAATTTAGGTCTTCACCCAACTTAAAATTATATCTATCAACTTTTCAGAAATTCCCCCCCGTTCCCCCCTAGGGGGTAAAAGACTAAAACACGTTTGTCCGGCATCACTCGAGAACGGCTGGACGGAATTCAACGGCGCTTGGCAGAAACTTAGGTCTTCACCCAACTTGAAATTATATCTATAGAAATTTTCAAAATTATGATTAGTGTTTAAATTGTGTGTAAAAAAACGCCTGCGCATGCGCCATAAATATTTTTTCACTAAAATGCTTTGAATGAAAAAATAAAATATAAAAATAAATTTTTAAGTTAAAGACTTTTGTATTCGCGTGATTTTCACTACAAATTATGAAAAGATTGAAATGAAGTGTTGCCATCTAAGTTTCATACTTTAGTTAATTTTATAAAATCTAATTGTCGTATCGAAAAACTGTTTACACCCCAGGATTCAGAAAAATCACCTCTTTCATTTGGTACTTAATTTGTAATGATAGGTCTGATATTTCTAATTTATTTTTCCCTTTATCCGTTTTTCCGTTGCCACTTAAATTTCATACTTTAGTTATTTTTAAAAAATCTAATTGTCGCATCGAAAAACTGTTTGAACCTCTGGATTCACCAAAATCGCCCCTTTCATTCGGTATCAAATTTATAAATATAGGTCTGATATTTCTAATTTATTTTACCCTTTTTTCCGTTTTCAACCCAGATTCGATATGGAAAATCTTTAGTATTGGATCCCTTTGGCAAAATTTGAAATTCGGCACCGAAGTAGCTCGGACGTTTCTCGCCAAGATCTTTAATTGCACAATTGAGGTAGCCAATTCAGTTCATCGCAAAAATGGCTTAAAATATTTAAAGTCACCAAAGGGTTCCGATACTTAAGCTGTGCTTTTTGTATTTATTTATTTATAATACTGTCTATTAAAGACTTCTGTGGTCACGAAATTTGGTGTGTAAATTGTTTGTATGCATCCGGCACTTATTGTAACTGCATTTCACGAAATTCGAAATCCCCCCCCCCCCGCTTCTCGGAGTCGGAGGGCAATAAACATGTGTAAAAACATGTTTTTCCCGTTTGAATTCGCTTTGAATTATATTAGAATGGCGAATTTTGGTGTGTGGATATTGATTAAGTGTACGCATTATGTACATTAGTGGGATTTTGCAAAACTTCGAACTCACCCGCTGAGGGTGGGGAAGTAAGAAGTGGGTAAGTTGTGCCGAAGACAGTGGGGACCCAGACTCCTAACATTGGGAGCGAGAAAACCTCTACCAATCACAGCGAGAACTTAGGTTATTAATAAAGATATGGCATTTTGACAAATCATTTAAGTTTAACGTCCAGCGAAGCGGGCAAAGCCTGCAAGTTATATAATATATATGTAAAAAAATCAAGGTGTAACCAGTACACATCCAGAAGTTGTAGCCAACAAATATTTAGAAGCCAATCATTAACACAAGTTCAGGAGATATCGCCAACAACTATTAAGATGTCATGTTCAATATATACCAGTAGATATCGCCAACAAGTATTCAGGAGCCATCATGAATATTTATTCAGAAAATATTGTCAACAAACATTCAAAAGCCATCCAATTTATGAATGGTGATGGTCTATGTTGGATACTCCAAATCGGCAATTCGTTTTTACAATATAATCAAGGATGAATTTTTCGCTTATTAGTAGGTTTCGAAAAGTGTGATTTCCCCCCCCCCCCCCCCCGATTTAACTTAGTATTTAATATAGTTTAAGAAATGGTAAAATCAGATATTGACGGACATCTTGACATGGCAAAAATACAAAATCGCTATCTGAAAGAAATTGTCCTGTCGTACCACTACTAATGAAATGTTTAAAATAATCACATAAGATATTTAATTTCAATAGATCTGACTAAATCATATTCTAGGAAAAATGCAATTTAAAAAGTTACATGTTTACTGTTGTAAGCACCATTTTAAACCTTGTTGTACATTAGAAATAAATGCAGAGTGTTACATATTGCCCTAAATTAACTAAAAAAAATTCAATAGTAATAAATATAGGCATTAGAAAAAATAAGTTCATAATTTCTTTAATTAAGCAATAATACCCGAAAAATTCATCGTCCAACAGTGACAAAAATTTAACAAGTGGATCGTATACCAAAGCTGTAGCGCTAAATCATTTAGATAAGAATTTCTCTCTGTTCTAAACAGTTAGTGCTATCGTTGTTTATTTTGTGTGTCTAGCTGTTTAACATATGTTTTCTCTCAAAATAATGGCAAATTGTTATTAAACTGTCGAACGTTAAGACAGATTTTTCACATATTTTAAACGATATAGTATTAAATATTGTGTATTTCAATGTGATACCATATATGGTGGATTTCTATAATATTGTTCAACTTTTCTCTTGTGTTATGTATTATTAATATTTCAATTCAATGAAAGGCAAAGTTGCGAATAGTCGGGCAAAATCCAGCAGGGGTTAATGAGCGAAGCAAGTCGGGGTGAGGGAAAGCCTTCCTCGGGGGTTGGTGAGCGGAGCGAGCAGGGGGCAGAGCCCCCTAGTGTATTAAAAATTTATAGGCACTAATTGGTGACAGGGTGCAATTACATATGAATTTGTATCAAATTCTATACATTAGGGCTTGAGATGGACTTGACACAAAAATTTTGTCGCAAACACAGACATAGATTAACATTTTTAAAAAAAAGGTAAAATCGTGTTAACATTTTTGTCATTAAAAATATATAGAAAAATGCTAAAAATTAAAACTTTTTCGATGCAGGGTGCTGAAATTTCTGAGCAATTTTTTTAGTCGATGGATTACTCTATCGCAGCTAATAAATGAGAGATGCCTGGTTCGAATGAATGTTGCGCTCGTCAGCCTAATTATTTGTTTTTTGATTTGTCACTGTGCGGTCTTTTTTTGAATACTAGGACGAATTAGATCGAAACTTTTGTATTCCAAGTTTTCGAAGTTCGTCTGTGATTTTCCTCGAATCTGTATATATGGGCTAGGATAACCAAAAGAAAGAGAACACATACACACAAAAATAAATAAAAAATAAGATTGAGACTACAATATCACTTTTAATTTTTGATTCTGATTTAAGATTTACATTTACTTTTAATATTCATGGAGTTCTAGGCATTGTAGTCTTTTGCTTTTGGTTAAGTTAACAAGCGCCAAATCCTTTTTTAATATACAGGTTAAGATCCCTTAAAAAGTCCCCATGCGAGGTATCTCCTCCTCCTGGAGGAGAACTTTGTCAGTGGCTCAGGAAGACAAGTTCATTCATCAATTTCGTACAGCATGGAATTGGAATAACTACAGATAAATAAGTACTGTATGTTACTTCGAGTTATTGTTTGTAACTTCATTGAAATAGTATTGAAGTTACTGTCTGTAACTTCAATATTTTCAAAAAATAGATGCTGAACGCTGATGCATAAAGGAAAAGTCTAGATCAAGTGACGCTTAGTCTTATTTATTTTTAGTAAAATGTGCCTAGTTTTGAAGGAAAATATGTTGTACAATTATAAATGATGATAGTAATGGAAATTTGGAGTCTGGATATAAAATGTAAAGAAGGGTGTTTAAATATAAAGCTAACTTGGCTTTATACATTTAAAATAGTTACAAGATAAATAGAACTTTTTATATACCACGTTATACAATTTTCTGTTGAATCATATAAACTTGAAAATTCTATGTATTAATAAATACTTTAAAATTTTTTTTTTTGATGAATTATCTCATCAACTTGAAAGAAAATGATCAAATGCGCAATAAAGAGAGCAATTAAAAGAAATTTTCAAACATTTATTAATTGAATAAAAGTATTAAAAGAATACATTGTCATCGTGCTCTGAGCTATTCTAAAAGTTTGAAATGTCTAGCTAGTCAGGAAGTTAGTTAGAAATCGATTGCAAGATTTGTACTGGACAAACAAACAAGAAAGCGAGTTAATAAAAACATGGTAAAATAAGTATATTCCATAACTTAACTCTTTAATGCACATAATTTTGTTTTACTCACAAACACAAAAACTATTTTTATCTACAAAGTAAAGAATGCCTTTAAAACACAAAACAATATATACACACACACATATACATATATATTGGTTTTTTAGTTATTTTCGTGGTCGTGTGGCATAAATATTATACCACAATGCTATTAATGCATATACAGATTCATATGAGTAATAGACACGTATATTTTATACTGATTGATTGTTTTTCGTCTGTAACTTTGTACATTAAAGTAAAATTTACTTGAAAATTCTTGTAACCAGGTTTTATGATTTATCTAAATACAAGGATGCGTGGCAAATCCTCATTATTCAAAATGCTTACATGTAGTACTGCATTTAGCACATCCTCAAGCTATATTGTTGTGGCTGATACTTTGAACTTTGTTTGGATACATCTTTGGAAATAAAAGGTTTTGTGATCTTTGAGTTAAATTTGTGGTTTAGGAAACTCAACTACGGGCAGTGTCGACACTAATGCTTGAGAGAGGCCAACGAGATATATAAAACAGAGTGCTGATTCAATGGATGAAGGATTGGCTTTCCGTGATTTAAGATGAATCACGTGACATGAACCAATAGGTTGCTATGTTTGGCTCTTTATCGCTTTTTTGGCAATTTAAAATTTCAGTTTAGCAAATTATCATTGCTATTAGGTAACATGAGAATCCTATCACCGAAATAAATTGTTTTTAAAATAATTTTTCACATATTTCACATTATAACAAATAATAAAATACTGTTTCTTTCATCATTTCCCAACAAAGTTTAAAAGTGTTTATAAAGAAAAAATAAATTTTTAAAAGAGCTAAATTTAACGACAATTAATAATTTATCAACTATTTTTAAATATTTTAATAGTTAAATTTTGACTACACGAAATAAAAAGAAGTAAAATAAAATAAAAATGATTTAGAAAATAAAAAGAAAAAATGTTAAATTACTTAAGTAAACAAAAACATTGGCGGTTATCTCCAAGCGGATGCCATAGAAAATTCATTGAAAATAAACTGTAACCAAGGAAACCACCGAATACGCAGGTGCAAGGGGAGCATGTCACATGGCACATCTTGCATCTTCTCAAAGTTTACCATTTATCACTCTACTTTATATATCTCGTTGAGAGAGTCACGATGGCAAAATACTCCTTTGAATAGTTTTAGAATTGTCTGTATTTTCCAGTGCTATCGAAATTACATAGCCATTTACTATACAACAATCAAGCAAATGGAAAAAGATTCTTGGTTTCTGCAGTTTGTGTGCTTGAATATATATATTTGTAATAACAGGAGACTTGGTGTTGGAATATTAAAACCCGAATATACTACTTCAGAAACGCCAAAGAAAAATATTTTTGCACTAAATTCAATTCTTTTTGCACTGAAGACGGTACGCTTAAGGCTACCGAAACAGCTGTATGCATCTCAAATATTTTTTTTTTGGCGTTTCTGACGTAGTAGTTTATTCGTGTTTTAATATATATTTGTATAAATACACGGTGGTATGGTTTTATTACTATTTAATGTTTACAACCTGAATAATTATCATTGTTGTACCTTTATGAATGTACCTTTGTACCAACTATTTTTGGTATAATAAAAATTAAAATATGCCTGTGTTAAATTCAAGAAAAGTAAATTTATTTGAGACAAGTAAACACGTGAGTGACAATACGACGGTCTCCAAAGAACTCTAAAAAGTCATCTGCCGTTATGGGTAATTATCGCCACCCACATGAAAAATATAAGTATTTGAACAAAAATAAAAATTGATAGCAAAAATAAACCAGCATGTAATGGCCCCGGAAAAGTTGAAAATGTGGTATATTTTTTATACCATTATGCTCTAAACAGTTAAACCAAGCAAAAAGCTTAGTAACCAATTATTTCGGCGATTATTATTATTACTAGCGAGCTTCGCCCGCTAGCGGGTCAGTATTTTCAAATGAATCACTATAATTAATGAATCACTAACAGTAACTTTTAGTCCTAAGAAAAGAAAAAAAAAAAAAAATCATTTCTGATCGGGTAAAATGTCGTCCCGGGTCCCCACTGCCTTCGGCAGCGCAGTCCAGTGCGCGCTGCGAGCGCACAAGTTAAAGAATACACGCGCTGCACGCCCGCATTCCTTCCCTGATACTTCGTGCCCCCTAAAAAAAATCATTTCTGATCGGGTAAAAAATCACACCGGGTCCCCATTGCCTTCGGCAGCGCAGACCCATGCGCGCTGCGCGCGCACGTGTGAAGGTATACGCACGCTGCGCGCACGTATTCCTTCTCAAATCAAATTTTTATTCTTAAGAAAAGAAAATTAAAAAAATTATTTCTCATCGGTTAAAAAGTCGGAGCGGGTCCCCACTGCAGCGCAGTCCCGTGCGCGCTGCGCGCGCACAAGTTAGGGGGTACGCGCGCGGTGTACTCCTATTTCTTCCCCACCCTTTCAGCCCCTTGTAATTAACCTACGTATACCAATTTTGAACGGTCTTACTCAATTAGCTGAGATGCAAAAGAACACCTAATCAGGACGCCTCAAAACGTGTAAATCTGCTGAAAACTTTCGATAATATAAAAGAACTTTAAAATATCTTTCGAATGATGTATTAAAAATAATTTAATCATGATTAGAAATTGAAATATTGAAAATATTACAGCGCCATCTGGCGGTAGAAATTTCTGCATTCCACTGTTCGATCCCAAATCAACAAAGCTTTCTAATGATATATTACTTATGAAATTATTTTAATTATTAGTTGAGATACAAAAGAAAACTGATTTAGGAGACCTCAAAACGTGTAAATCTGGTGAAATCTTGAATTCCATTTTCGATAATGTAAACGTAATTTAAAATGTGTATCGAATGACGCATTAAAAAAAAATTGAATCATGATTAGAAATAGAAATATTGTAATTTAAAAATATTACAGCGCCATCTGGCGGTAGAATTTTCTGTAATCTACTGTTCGATTTCAACTCAACAAAGCTTTCAAATGATGTATTACTTATGAAATTTTTTTAATTAGTAACTGAGACAAAAGAGAAACCCATTCAGGACACCTCAAAATGTTTAAATCAGGAGAAATGTCGAAGTATCGAATTTCTGTAATCTACTATTCAATTCCAAATTAACAAAGCTTTCAAATGATGTATTACTTATGAAATTATTTTAATTAGCAGCTGAGATACAAAAGAAAACCCATTCAGGACACCTCAAAACGTGTAAGTCAGGTGAAATTTCGAATTCCATTATCTACGGTAGTCGGTTAATGGAAGTAAATAGAAAAAGAAATATTTTTACCTTAAGTGTATTTGTGTCGTTTTGAAACTTTCATCCTCTTTCGACAGATAAAATGTCAGGCGTGTAAAGATAAAATTTAATTTGCAATTAAAATGTAAATCTTTTGTTTATTGACCAAAATGGATGAAATTTGAACTGCAAGTTTGTTTTGTGGTGTTAAGATTGTATACTAATTGAAATGTGCGAATTTTGAAAAATTGAAGAAAATAGAATATTGCAATTTTTAATCGCAGTACAAAGACACGTGACCTCATTAAATAGCAGATGTTTTTTCCTTCCGTTCAAGATCGTCTGCCAAGTTAAAATGCTTGTGATTTGTTGCCACCATTTTTTTTTTTAGTTTAGTTAAGTTAAAAAAATCTAATTGTCCGATCGATAAGCCGTTTAAACCATCGGATTGAGAAAAAAAAGCCCTTTCCAATGGTATCTTGTTTGTAACAATACGACTGATATTTCTAATTTATTTTCCACTTTTTCCGTAAAAATGTCGCTTTTTAAGCATTTAATCATGAATTCTGGGTCAATTTTCGGTAGACATTGGTGGACATTTTAATTAATATCTCCGCTAATTAGTGTCGCATCGCTTAGCGAATTATCGCGATGTCGAGATGAAGAAATTCTGCGTCTGTCGACACCGGTTTTGAGGCGATGCGACCATTAGCGCCGGAGCTTTAGCGGTCACAAGGCATTTCTCACAGACAGACAGACAGACAGACAGACAGACAGAAAGACAGACAGACAGACAGACAGAAAGACAGACGCGTACAGATTTTAATAATATAAGGAGATTATTATTATTAGTGGGAACCAATGGAATAAAAACAACTATGATTTTAAAATGTTACAGTTAGAATGCCATAATTTAAACCAAGCGAAGACAATTAGTAACTAGTTATTTTGTGATTTTTTTTTTTTTCTTTTTTAATTGCCCAGTAATAAAAACAACGCGGAATAAGTTGGGTTATATTTTTAAGACGGCATTGTCATTAATAGCTTTTATCAGCTATCACTAAACTTTTCTTAAACTCTAAATTTATCCTTTTCTTTAATTAATAACAATTCTTTAGGACCTACACAATTTTTAACGTTTAAAAAAAGCTTTCTTAGAAAATTGTATTTAAGTGACATATTCAATTCTTACAGTAGTTTTTACTGGAAGAAATGACTTTGATTCATATGCTTATGGTAACATAATGTACAGCCAATGCTTGAATCTCAGCCAATAGTCGAACACTGCCAGTATTTTAAATGATTCAAGCTGAAAAATGAAACACAGAGACATCTGTTTCAGTCGGGGATAAGGTCTTTTCTTAGTCGGTATTTGACTAAATGTTTACAATGTATGAACGATTTATATTTTCAGGCGATCTCGAAGTAAAGTTTATGAGATCTTTTTAATTATGGACAAAGAGCTAGTTATTCTTTCTATAGTTCAATGAATTTTTCTTATCTTTATAAATTTTGTTTTCCAGTATTATAAAGATGTTTTTATCACTTTTGGAGTTATCTTATTAATACTAAAATGTAGGTAAAGGAAAAACTGCAACCGTGAATGACACTAATTTATAAAAAGCACCGCAGAACTGGCGTTTTAAAAGTAATAAGTACAAAACTTTGAGTAAACAGCATAAAATGCTAGAAGTCGTCACAATCGTCACGACCCTTCACCAGGCGAACAAAGTAGGCACGAGTGCTGCAATCAAAGCGGCAACACAATATTATGAAAATATTTAAATAAAATACTGGTGTGACCAGAATTAAAAATGTTAATTAATAAAATGAATAGATAAATGAAATTAAAAATTAAAATAAGATCTAAAATTCTAAACAAATCAAAATTAAACGGAAAACGAAGTTACGTGAGTAATTTCCAAGCATCAGACAAGAACGGAGTGAAAGAAATATCATTAACAAGATTTTTCAAATTTTTAAATATGTAAAAAGCCTCATGGATATCAAGGAGATAGGAGATAGGAAATAGCATACAAGAAGATAGGAGATAGGAAATAGCATACAAGGAGATAGGAGATGAAATTATGTTAGTTTTAGAAAAATCAAAACAATGACCATGAACCCACCAGTGGGAAGCAATAAAAGATTTGGAAATCTCTTCATTACACCATTCCGACGGTGCTCATTTAGTCTACATTTGAAACGTCTCCTAGTTTGACAAATATAACCCAAATTACACGAAGAATACGAAATGAAATAAATGCCAGATCGTTTTTTAGTGGGGATGGGATCTTTAAGAGAAGATAATTTAATTGTGTTCACTGGTTTGTAAATGACTCTAATACGGTACGTTGCCGCTTTGATCGCAGTACTCGTGCCTACTTTGTTCGCCTGACGAAAGGTCGTGTCTGGTGCGTTGCCGCTTTAATTGCAGCGCTCGTGCCTACTTTGTTCACCTGAAAGTTTTAACAAATTTTAACAACTGATTTTTAAGTTAGGTTGACGAAAGGGTTTTAAATTTATCGTAGCTGTACATGCATTCAAGGTAATATCGTTGTATACTAGTTTTCACCCCGAAGATTAAAATATGAGTCAAAGAATTACCCTTCATAGACAGTAATGTATTCGAATTCATTTTAAATTCTGTGTACATAAATAAGGAAATCATTTTCAAAGGGAGACTTGCTATAGTGGATCTGAAGGAGATATATCAAGTTTAAAGTATTTTAAAGCTAGTAAAAAAAAAATGAGAGCTCGTGCAAATAGAGGTGGACAGGCAGATAGATAAACGAATTAAAATTACAAGACTTTTTAGCTTTCACAGAAAGTAATAAAAAACACATAAGTTCAGCTGTAACTATACTTCCAAATGTTTGCTCTTATATTTTAATAGTTTCTTTAATATTTTTAAGTGGCACTATAAACTATTAGTTAAAATTAATCATATTATATACGCTAAAGAAAACATACTTTTGTGCATATGAGTTGTACGAGCGTCAGTTTTTTTAATGTTTTATGCAGCATAAATACATTAAACCATGCTTAATATATACTTCTGATAGACTGTAATACATATCTAAATACTTTTGTAAGTCCTTGTAAAATCGTTGGAATTGTCGTAAAAGACATCTTTTCTTCTTGTATGCGATTCGGCGGTGGCGGCATATATGACTTACGTTCTATTTTAAATTTTAAATACTGATATATTTTTTCAAATATTTTATTCATCTGGATAATATTTTTGTGTGTATATACATACATACATACATACATATATATATATATATATATATATATATATATATTGGGTGAGTGCGAAAGTTCTACCCGTTTTTGGATATGAAAATTTGCAATGGAATTGATGCCACACATGACATTGTAATGACGCAAATAACCGACTAATCAAACGTGTGGATGCCTCAGATATAAATGCATCGTGTCTCACAAAGTTAATCATCTCCAAAAAAAATATCAGAGGATGCAACGTGGAAAGGGAGAAAAGGAGTATATAAGACATTGTTTGTTATACGAGTTCGATAAAAAGAGTACGGCAGCCGCAGCATGTCGCAATGTTTGTCAAGTTTATGAGGAGGATGCAATAGACGAAAGCACATGTCGTCGATGATTTCGTAAATTTAGGAAAGAAGACAGAAGCTGCCAAGATCAAGCTAGGAGTGGACGGCCATCACATGTTGGAGACGACGATATTAACCAAGCCATAAGGAAAAACTTGAACCCAACCGTGCAAGAATTAGCGGAGACCTTCAACGTACACTGGACAACGGTCGAGAGACGGCTGGTTAAGTTGGGTTTTACGAGAAAGTTGGATCGTTGGGTTCTATATAATCTGACAGCAAATCAACGGGATGACCGAATCGTCACCTGTGTTTCCTTGCTTTCCCGGTACAAAAATGACCCATTCTTGACACGAATTGTGACAGGAGATGAGAAGTGGGTTATGCACCGTAACGTAAAGCGTCGTAGGACTGTGTGTCGCCCTTCTGATCCGCCTGCATCGACTTCGAAAGCTTAACTTCATCCCAAGAAGGTGTTATTGAGTGTGTGGTGGGATGTGCACGGAATAATTCACTGGGAGGTCCTGCCACTAAACCAAACCATCAATGCTGCCTTCTACTGTATACAGTTAGGCAGCCTGCATTCAAATTTGGTAGCAAAACGGCTAGGTCTCATCAATCGTCGCGGTGTTATCTTTCATCACGATAACGCCAAGCCACATACTGCTGTCATCACTCGCCAAAAGTTACTGGGCTTTGGTTGGGAAGTTTTACCTGACCCTTCCTATTCTCTTGACTTGGTACCAACAGACTATCACCTATTTCGTGCGTTGAACATTTCCTTCAGTCAGAAATCTTTGATGATCTGGATGCTGTGAAAACTGCCATCCAAACCTTTTTTGACTCGAAACCACCGGAATTTTACCGCCGTGGGATTCATCTCCTACCAGAAAGATGGCAAGAGGTCATAGATAGCAATGGGGATTATGCACAACGATAGATACTGTTCATTTTGCGTTTATCTACTCTTCTTTATGGGTAATAAAAACGGGTAGAACTTTTGCACTCACCCAATATATAAATGTATAAATCAAAACTATCTATTTTTTTCCCAATTACGTAAATCACTGGAAAAAGTAATCTGTTGAGGCATTCACACTACTTTCTCTTACTTTATATTATTATAGATACACTATTACAGTTTTTAATCCTTTATTTACTGCATTATAAATAGATAAAAAATATATTTAAAATCCATTTTTCAGTTACTTAAGAGTAATTTTTAAAGATACAAGCAATAAAAATTATACATATATTATACATATCCCTTTATCGTAGCATTTGCTGAGGATTTAGCGGGCTAGTACTTTAGTGTACTATTGGTATGTTGAGGTGAAAAAAAGCGATCAGAACCTTAAGAAAATGTAAAGAATTATGTACTTCTTTTTTTGTTCCTTATATATTTTTTTTCCTAAGATTGATGGTAGATTCGTGAAGTGATATATAAATTAATTATTCCACATTTGAAGAGCGGGAACAATATCAAACAGAAACAGTGACAACATTTTATAAATGCCTTTCTAGAACAAAAACGGCTACATGTAGTATCTAGTGTCATGTAGGGAGATTAAAGTAGGGTATATATGTTTTATTCTTATAAAAAAAATCTAATATTTCTTCCATAAGTTCGATTTTATACGTTTTATAATTTACTAATACAAAGTACCGTCGGTAGATAAAGCATACTTGCCAACATACTAATTAATATTCCGTAGTATTGTTAGCCCAGCCTTCTTTTTCACACCAGTATCTTTTTAGAACATTTTTCTATTTATTTAATCGTAACTGCATTTAGAGAATATTACTCTAAAAATTTATTAGTGTAAAAAAAGGGCGGGGCTAACAATACTACGGAATATTAATTAGTATGTTGGCAAGTATGATAAAGTATTAAGTTGTAATATTTGAGGTACTGCATATGAATATTTCTAGTGTAGTTTAAACAACACTTCAACATAATTTTATTTGTAAAAAAAATTCCGGAGGGGGTTACCGACCCCTCTCAACCCTTCGTTAGGATATTGTAGCCAATTCGTAAAACCTTTAAGGCTGTTATTAAGTTTTAAATTTTACTTTAAAATTTTCAGAAAACTATCTATCACACCACTCTGTGAAACTTATTGGACTGATTACCAGTACTCCTGTATATCACCTATGAATTACACATGTGCAAAACGATTAACTTAAATTTAGCCCATTAAAAAAAATATAAATAAACAAATAAATAAATAAATAAAAATGAATGACACAACTTCAAGTACATTTCTAGCTTCTTCCAAACATAGAACTAACGAAATTCTTTTCCATGGCTCCTCGAAACATAAATATTTATCATACCATTATTAAAAAAAAAAAAAAAAATGTTTAGTATAGTCTAAATACGTTAAATTGCACCTACCAGAAATTTCATCCATAGACGAATAATTTTGTGTGTGTGTATACACATATCCTTTTTCCGATTTCAACAAAAAGATTCCAGTAACATTTCCACATGATAGAAATTTTTAATACAATGTTACTTGTTCTTAAGTTAAACCAGAGCCCCCTTAAGTAGATGCCTAGCGAGTCGCTCCAAAACTTGGCAACAGTACAAGAAGAGCATAGCCAGTAGATGGCGCTTGGTACCGTACGTAAAGTTCTGTTTATTTCCCGCGGTTCAATTGAGTTTCAATTGAGTTCTGTATGGTTTATGTTTTAATTATTTAACAAATGTGAGAGGTTTTTTTTATAATATGGTGTATTGTGTCGTACCATTTTGTAAGTCAGAAAGTCGCCGTGAAAATATAAGTTTTCACGAAATACCCAGCAATGCAATTCTGCGTAAAAAATGGCTCACAAATATTTCAAGACAAGGTATGTAAACTGCATAAATAAGTAATGCAAAATTACCAACCCTCCGGATTTTTGAATATCAATAATATTTTTCATAAAAAACATTATTTTTATTTATTATCATAAATTCTGTGATTAAGACGAAGATAAATTTAAAAGAAATTATGATATAAAAATTCAAAGGGTTGACACCTCTGTTAGTAAGTTAGATTTAACAAATAAAATAGTTATGCTTATTACAAAATGAAATGAAATTTTTATTTATTGATGTAGGAATACAGAAAAGTAACTTGTTCTTAGTTACTTTGAAGTAACTATATTGGAGTATTTTATAGTTTTATTGATAAATTACATTAGTAACTTATGAATAAAACTATAAAATGCTCCAATATAGGAACAAGATTGATTTATATCTTTTTAATACCACTGTTTTTTAAAGACTTGTGTAAATGCGTATAAAAATTTGATTATTTTAGTTAAATCGAAATAAAAGTGTTGGGAATCTTGAAAAGAAAAAATAGAAAGTTTTTATTTCTACTTTTGTTCTTTTTAAAAATATTAAGTTTTAAGATTCAAAACATTACTTTTATTAACCTTTCAATACACAAATGGAACATGGAATTAAAAAATTCATGTAAAAATTAAATATCATGAGTACTGATTTGAAATATTATCAGATATAACAGAAAGATGACTTGATTTTTTGAAATAGAAATTACAATTTAATCATAAAAGTGAAAATGTACAGGAAAACTTAAAAATGACCTATTTTACCATTTTCCCTTCTACCCCACAGTTTAAAAATTCACATAATTTAGAAAACTAAGCAAATGCTTCTAAAAATGGGCTGGTAAGTTTAAAATAACTTACATTATTAAAGTATAATAATATTTTAATATAATAACATTGAATAATAAAATTAAATATAATAATTTTAAATTAATAATTTTAAATTATATAAATATATATATTTAAAAAAAAAATTACACATTTTAATGATAGAGTTCTTTAAACTAAAGCATTAGAAGGCAAAATATGTAAAAATCTAATTTAAATTACACCCGGATCTGAAGGCGACATGTAAAAGGTTAACAATGATAAAATGTTTATATATGTTAAAATCCTGTTTTATTAAAAGTATTTAATACTTTCTGGACCAACCTCTATTTTAAGTAGTAATTTTCCTTTTGTTAAACCGAAGGTGGGACGCAGAATAATAATGTGATGAGTCCCACGGGACACACAGTATTCATTCATTATATATATGTGTGTGTATAAATCGTAATATTCAATATATATACATTGTTTCTTTTAATTCAAGAGTTGCGGAATAAATGTTATGTAAAATCGTTCAAATGCATTTCAATACGGCTTTTGATCATTTATAATTAAATTATAAATAATTTATATTTATTCCATATTATTTGAATTATATACATATAGGACTAACTCGCTACATACATAACCATACACTTTTCTGAGGGCAGGTACTGCCCCTTCAACCCCCGTTGTATCCATCTTTCTATATGTATCTGTATATTTATTTCCTTGTTATTCATAAATATTTATATAAATTTTGTTGCTACTTGATTTCAAAACCTATCGGAATTATTTTGTGTGGCCCTGTAACCAGTTACCTAATTTTCGGCGTATAATCTGCATGTCAGACTCAGTTTTGCACCAGAATTTTTAATTTAGAAATAACATTATATATGTTGGAGCTGTTTCTTGAAAAATATGTAAATATTCCGTTAATGAAAATTTTTGGTCGCAGAATGACATATTTTACCTGCGGATTATACACCGAAAATTACGGTACCAATTCTACGCCTACTATTTTCTACAGACCTTATGCTTTTAAAGATGCCAATAACATTGGTTCTCTGTGTTTAATGAAGTGTAACCATGTTAAAATACACGTATCTATACTAAATACCGTCTATAAACCGTAATGGTACGAAATGCTTTTGTGTGTCCTGCACACGAGCTAGAAGCATATACACCAATAAAAACTGTTTAACAAACTTCTTGTAACTCATTAACATTTGAATCATATTTAACCTTTACAAAATGTCATCAAAATTCTTTTGTACGGTCCTGTAAATAAATTATTTAGTTATACATGTCTTTTTCTAGTGGAAAATGCTTTTAAGCATCTTAATAATGTGAGATAATTGCACCATGTTGAATACAGCATAAATGCATTAAAATGTATTTAAATAAAAATTTGTCTACAGGCTTTAATATACGAAATTCTTTTTTGCGTTCCTGTAAACGAGCTGTGTATATTATATGCATTAGTAAAAATTATTCAATTTCTCTCTGTATTTTATGAATAATTGTTCGAAATTTGACATAATTTGAAAGATTACGTGACATACACTTTTGTAAGTTTCTTTTCTTATAGTTTCCAAGTTTAAGCATGTATTTTTCTTCAGAAAACATACTTTTAAGCATGTCAATGATGTCTATTAATTTCATTTTGTTGAATGCATTGTAACCATGTGAAAATATATTTAAACGAAATTCTGCCCATAGGCTGTAATGATAAGAAAAACTTTGGTGTGTCTCTGTACACGATCCATAAGCAATATACATGCCAAAAATCCTACAGATTGTTTTCTTCTCCAATTTTTATTACTGAATGTTAACTTATCTCGTTAATGCGCTGGTTTATTTTTCTTATAAATAATATAAAATTTTCGATTTAAGAAATATAATTCACACCTAATAAGGTAAAAATGTAACGTAAAGGACATGACCAAAAAAAAAAAAAAAAAGACATGATTTTAATAATTTATTATTTGATACGTTGTAATTTAATTAGTTGAAAAGCTAAAATAGGTCTTGTCCACTTTCGAAGAAAATTAAACCCTATACTTTTTTAAATATAAATATTTGAATATTTTATTGAAAATATTTACGATAAAGCACTTTCACATCATTTTTTCAAATTAAAAGAAAAAAAAAATACAATTTTGGACTTTAAATTGAAATTAATAGCTAGATTTTTAGATGAAGAATATAACTTATCTATGAAACAGAAGAAATATGTTGCTCTGCGTAGGTGCTGTCACCTAGCGTTAGTTTTGTTTTTTAAATGTTGCCTAATTTAACATTGGGATTCGCTGCGCGTGGAAGGCATCTACTTAAGGAGGCTCTGGTTAAACTGATAACAGACGTGCAGACAAACACACAAAGACACATAGACGTACAGACACAGAGCCTTATGAAGGCCGAGGAACATTGTCCCCATAATTTTTTGGCAATATTTTTTTTATAACAGAAATTTTATGCTTTAACTAGTAAATTATTTTTATAATAACGGTTTCGGGGAATCAAATTTGTGCATCGCCAGTTAGACATCACTATTTTATAACAATAATTGTCTCCCTATTTTAATAAGGAATTTCTGTTTATTATAAGACGAAAGTAATTTTAAAAAAATAATGGTAAGAGTGCACCCTAGTCTTAATCAGCGACACAGACCAACCACTAAAAACCTGAGTTTTGAATTCAAGGAATCTCAAAACGTGTAAACATAGAAAAATCTTATTTTCGAAAATTTGATCCAAAAACAATACTTGCTTTTATAGGTAAGAGAAATTAAAAATTATTATTTTTTCCAGCTTTAAAACTATCTTGGAATCATGATCTAGTAATATTACTCAACTGGTGTTTTGTTATTTAGACATAAAAATCTCAAACTAAAACATTGTAAGAGGCTTTTTTTAAATCTTGAAATACTTATTACCTCCATTTTTACAATAATACGCGAAATACTCCCTGATAATTCACTCAAGGTGAGTCAGCATAGTGGCTTGAGGCCAAAAATGACATACTTTACCTTGGCGTTCAGATTTCGTCTCAGTTAAAAAGCTGAGATAGAGTGACGCTGTAAAATTCTTTATACAACCCGACTTTCCCCAGATATTTTTGTTCCATGAAAAAAAAAAAAAAAAAGTGAAAGAGGGAGGAATAAAAAATTTTATTTCTACGCTCCAGTAAAATCAATCGTATTGGTGGCGATCAATTATAGTGGTGATGTAAGTATTAAGGCCAATTGCCTGCATGAGGGACCTAGGTCTGGGTCGACTTTCCTCCGCTGAGGGGGAGGGAATTCTTAAGGAGTCCCAGACCGTATTCACGAGTGTTTTGGAGAAAACCACGGAAAACGTCGAACAGCTGGTCCAATGAGTGCGATCTGAGGTTGAACCTCTCGTCTATCAATTTAGAAAGCAGGACTTCTCGGCCACTAGTAGGGTGTAATGAATTATAGCTATGCTTAGAATCACCATTATGTGTGTTAATTAGTAAATATGTATGTGCGTATTTATATACACAATGAAACTTATTGAATGTTCACCTGTATTCAAGAGCCACATCCCTTTAGGATCAGTTTTTCCCAGTCCCAATCCCACCACCCACCACCCCATAAGGTTTAACATTAATTTACCTCTGTTAAAAATCCATGTACAGTTATGTATCTCTCTTAAGGGCCACATTTTGAGAGAACTTATATATATTTTTAATTTTTCCCTTGGTTTTAATTTTTCCCAGTCGGTAAAGCACCGGATTCGTAACTGGAAGATTACGGGTTCGATACTCTAGCCGGGCGGCCAAAGACTGTCGTGTACACTATTAGTGACTGGTGTACGTAAAATCCGTTGTGACTACAACGTCCTCTGTGTTCTTGTTTAAATTATATCTTTGAGGGTCACCGAAGCGGTGGAACCATCCCCCAAAATTGTGATGGTATGTCTATGGACCACTCCTAGGGGTGAGTCCTAGACCGTCGCCAATTGTCCAAAGCGCAGCACTAGTACGACGTAAAAAAACAAACAAACAACCCTTGATTTAAACTGACCACTGTCCACCATGTAACTATGGTGACCGTTTTAGATTAAGGGAGACCGGGGTTAGTTGTACCAGGGGGCAAGTAGTGCCATAGAGCTTCCAGAATGAGCCGATAGGTTGCAGAACCTGTCGCGTCATGTGAGTGAACAAGTTGATTATTGTAGTGTGCTGTGTATGTTTGGAAGTATAGCATTGCGTTGTTTTCGAGATAAAATTATTTATCGTGTTTTCTATTGCAAAAGTAAATTTTGTGACCTACGTTTGAATCGTCATTGCCACGAGGGATCGTCGTGAGGTATGTAAACTTTCCTAACATTATTTTAATATTTATATATTGATCTGTTATTTGATATTTCATTTGTTAATCACGACGAGCTTTTGGAAACTAACGAATAATGTTCAAAACGGCGTAACGCGGGGCTAATTGTGACGAAGCGTAAGGAAGCACGTTGTGACAGTGACACTACTTTCCCCGGCATGATTTTTAATGCAGGTTTTTGTATTTGAGAAAAAAAGTGGTGCGAAATTACAAAAGACATGTTGAAAGAGCTAAAGGTACTTTAGAAGATTATGAGAGGACTGAAATAGAAGTAAACTCCGGAAGGTGCAGTATAATGAAAGCTCAAGAACTGTTTAGTGTAAACACAATGTCACTTCTTAGATATATAAATAAAAGAAAGAGTATATTGAAATGGAATATAAAAAAAAACACGTACGATATTCACAGTATGGGAAAAGGCCAAACAGTGAATTACTTAAAAAAAGAAAAATAAAAAGAAAAGAAAAGAAAAGAAAAGAAACTACATTATTGAAAAAATAAAGAAGTAGCAAGAAACGGTTGGTTGGTTGGGTTTTACGTCGCACTAGTGCTGCGCAGATGGACAATTGGCGACGGTCTGGGACACACCCCTAGAGGTGGTCCGGAGACATGCCATCACAATTTTGATCCTCCACGGAAGGGATGGCTCTCCCGCTTCGGTGACTCCCAGAGGTATAACTTTTGATGGGAACATGGAGGACATTGCGGCCACGACAGATTTTACGTGCACCAGCCACCATTAGTGTACACGACGGTCTTTGGTCGGCTCGAGTACCGAACCCGCAATCTTCCAATTACGAGGAAGGCGCTCTACCGACTGGGCTACTGCGGCCCGTAGCAAGAAACGGATAGCTCTGAAGATGACGACAATTGCTTATGTCTAGTTTGCTTGGAGCAATACAAAATTTCTTGACCCAGAGAAAACTGGTGTGATATGCATGACATGTAAAAGATGGGGATCATGCCAAATGTACCAAAAATGAATCTTTTTATTTTTATATTAACTGTAAATCAGACGCTGAAACAAGCGATGACAATGAGTGATTAAAAATATAGGTAGGCCTATAGGATATAGACCTATACGTTGTAGTAAGCTACCGAGTCAAAGATCAATATTTGTGTGGCCAAAGGTTTGTGTTGACATATTTTTTATTTCTTACCTGATTAACACAGCTTTTTCCTTTATTTCTATTGTTAAGTGTGTCTAAATGTAGCTTTATAAAAGTCTACAAGTGTTAGCAATTAACTTTTTTTTTTTTTTTTTTTTTCATTTGGTTTACATTTTACAGTGTTATTAAAAAAAATGAAAGTATTTTTATTGTGTTAAAACGATATAAATGAAAATATTTTTCATTGTTGATTTAAAATATTGCATTTAATTACTTTTCTCACGTAATTTTTATATGTTACAATGTGTTTGTATGTGTAATTTGCAAGTCACAATGTGCTCTAAGTATGTCACTACTAGCCTCGCTACTGGGCAAGTTGTGACAAATTTCGAGGTTACGCAGAATTCATTTTATGGTGTGAAGAACGTCAATAATATTAACAGTAGTTTTATAAATATACTAGTATATAGCCCCGTCAAAAATGACGGAATGTGAACGATAAATCTTGAAAACAATATTTAGATCATGAAGATTACCACGTGATCATTCAAATGTATTTTCAGTTTTTGTTTAGAAATCAAATGTGTTTCGATATTTTCTAATTTTCGTTCTGAAATTAAAAAAATTCTACCCGATCAATAAATATGAATGACAAAAAAACTGCTGGGTGACAAAAAATATAGGCCCGAAAACACAACAGCAACAACACATCCCAGTGTTCCGTTAAGTGCTCCATTTAAAGTCCTCATAATAAGAATAATCTAGTGTGTCACTCACACGACTTTCTCTTACCCTGAAATTTAATGCTATAAGTACAGGTTGGAGATTAAGAGGTGAGATAACGTGTACTGTTATGTAAACCTATGTTAAACAATTCAAATTAGGGTTCGGAAGAGTTTTATATGATAATTAGTTCTGGCTCCCCTCAACCCCCCGTTTCATTAATGCACCTACATTCATATAGAATTTAATTCGGTTATTAAAAAATAATTCAGTTAAAAAAAAATAATTTATTAAAATAATTTTAAAAAGTTATCTTGTATGATAACACAGACGATTTCCATATTAGAGAAATAGTATAACACTAAATATCTAAAAAAAAGTTGAATTTATTCTCAATATTAAAGTTAAAAAAAAAAAAAAAAAAGTTAAAAATGAAAGAAATCATTAACTTTATTTTAAATTATCGTAGATCGATGGTTCAACCATTTGTTTTAAAGGTATTGGCGAGATCTTTTGAAAGATACCCATCATGAAAATTTACTCCACTCGAGGGAGGACATCTACCCCAAGGGGGGGGGGGGCGAGGCTCCTACATACACAAAAAAAAAAAAAATTTCCCAGTTGACTATCTCTATTACAAAAAATATGTATTCGTTTCATTTGGTTTAGTGCAGTCTATAGATGTTAAATTCTACTTACTTGCAATTTCCCCCATAGACCGCCGTAATGTATTTGAATACTTTTGAATGTCCCTGTACACGAACCATTTGCTTCATCTTAACGAAAAGCTTACTGTAGCATCCCTATATGATACACATTTAGAATACCGAGTTTGGAATTTCTGCTACTATTCGTTCTTGAGATATGCTGATAACAGACACACAGATAGACACAGAGACCATTCGCTAAAAACGTGATTTTCGTATTCAGGGGACCTCAGAATATGTAAGTATAACAAAAACTCACGTTCGAAAATTTGACCCTAAAACAATACTTTCTCGACCCTATGGGTAAGAGGAAGTAAATAACGATTCACTTCATTTTACCAAAATACTTACCAAAACAAACAAACAACCCTTGATTTAAACTGACCACTGTCCACCATGTAACTATGGTGACCGTTTTAGATTAAGGGAGACCGGGGTTAGTTGTACCAGGGGGCAAGTAGTGCCATAGAGCTTCCAGAATGAGCCGATAGGTTGCAGAACCTGTCGCGTCATGTGAGTGAACAAGTTGATTATTGTAGTGTGCTGTGTATGTTTGGAAGTATAGCATTGCGTTGTTTTCGAGATAAAATTATTTATCGTGTTTTCTATTGCAAAAGTAAATTTTGTGACCTACGTTTGAATCGTCATTGCCACGAGGGATCGTCGTGAGGTATGTAAACTTTCCTAACATTATTTTAATATTTATATTTTGATCTGTTATTCTAGTATTTCATTTGTTAATCACGACGAGCTTTTGGAAACTAACGAATAATGTTCAAAACGGCGTAACGCGGGGCTAATTGTGACGAAGCGTAAGGAAGCACGTTGTGACAGTGACACTACTTTCCCCGGCATGATTTTTAATGCAGGTTTTTGTATTTGAGAAAAAAAGTGGTGCGAAATTACAAAAGACATGTTGAAAGAGCTAAAGGTACTTTAGAAGATTATGAGAGGACTGAAATAGAAGTAAACTCCGGAAGGTGCAGTTTAATGAAAGCTCAAGAACTGTTTAGTGTAAACACAATGTCACTTCTTAGATATATAAATAAAAGAAAGAGTATATTGAAATGGAATATAAAAAAAACACGTACGATATTCACAGTATGGGAAAAGGCCAAACAGTGAATTACTTAAAAAAAGAAAAAGAAAAAGAAAAGAAAAGAAAAGAAAAGAAACTACATTATTGAAAAAATAAAGAAGTAGCAAGAAACGGTTGGTTGGTTGGGTTTTACGTCGCACTAGTGCTGCGCAGATGGACAATTGGCGACGGTCTGGGACACACCCCTAGAGGTGCTCCGGAGACATGCCATCACAATTTTGATCCTCCACGGAAGGGATGGCTCTCCCGCTTCGGTGACTCCCAGAGGTATAACTTTTGATGGGAACATGGAGGACATTGCGGCCACGACAGATTTTACGTGCACCAGCCACCATTAGTGTACACGACGGTCTTTGGTCGGCTCGAGTACCGAACCCGCAATCTTCCAATTACGAGGAAGGCGCTCTACCGACTGGGCTACTGCGGCCCGTAGCAAGAAACGGATAGCTCTGAAGATGACGACAATTGCTTATGTCTAGTTTGCTTGGAGCAATACAAAATTTCTTGACCCAGAGAAAACTGGTGTGATATGCATGACATGTAAAAGATGGGGTCATGCCAAATGTATTAAAAAATGAATCTTTTTATTTTTATATTAACTGTAAATCAGACGCTGAAACAAGCGATGACAATGAGTGATTAAAAATATAGGTAGGCCTATAGATATAGACCTATACGTTGTAGTAAGCTACCGAGTCAAAGATGAATATTTGTGTGGCCAAAGGTTTGTGTTGACATATTTTTTATTTCTTACCTGATTAACACAGCTTTTTCCTTTATTTCTATTGTTAAGTGTGTCTAAATGTAGCTTTATAAAAGTCTACAAGTGTTAGCAATTAACTTTTTTTTTTTTTTTTTTTTCATTTGGTTTACATTTTACAGTGTTATTAAAAAAAATGAAAGTACTTTTATTGTCTTAAAACGATATAAATGAAAATATTTTTCATTGTTGATTTAAAATATTGATTTAATTACTTTTCTCACGTAATTTTTATATGTTACAATGTGTTTGTATGCGTAATTTGCAAGTCACAATGTGCTCTAAGTATGTCACTACTAGCCTCGCTACTGGGCAAGTTGTGACAAATTTCGAGGTTACGCAGAATTCATTTTATGGTGTGAAAAACGTCAATAATATTAACAGTAGTTTTATAAATATATTACACAAGGTTTACTCTATGGTATGATACATTAAACCTTCCACTTCAGTTCAAACCTTACAGCTAATATCAAAAATGACAAAAACGTCACTACTAGCCCCGGTCTCCTCTACATTTTTAATGGGAAAAAAAATAAATGTTGCAGTTACCGAAATTTGGAAGTATTTTGCATTCTAAGTAAATCAGGACCACTAAGACAATAGTTATGACCAACAATTTTTTTGCTACAAGTTTTCAAAACTTCGAAAAACGATATAAAAAAATGAGCATTTTTCGAATTTCGATGACATAATATGGTCACCTTACACCTTATAACTGAAATTAGTCTTCAGGTGTTTAGTAACCATCTGTGAGTAGAGAAAGAAGTAAGTGAACAGAATTTCATATTTCTGAATAAATATTTTGAACTCAAAGAATCCCTATATATATATATATATATATTATTATTATTATTATTTTTTTTAAATTGTAATTGTTTTAAATACTGGAATTATCCTATACTACCAGATTTATCCGGCGTTGCCAGGTTGAAGAAGTGTTTATAGAATTTTGAAACCAATGGAAGAACTGAACAAAGGTCTAAAAAGAGAAATACATGAGACATTTTTCAAAGTATTTAATAAAAAATATTATAAATAAATGAATACAAAAAGAACAGCTTTAGTATGGGACTCTCTAGGCTACTTTAAATGTTTTAAGCCATTTTTTCGATCAATTTAAATGTCTACCTCAATGGGCTCTTCCCACTTGACGTCAGAAGTCACATGATAAGTGATAAATAAACAGAAGACGAAGTCTTCTATATCTGTAGCGATTGCTGAAATAACATATTTTCTATCGTTATTTTTGATCAATCGTATTTAATCCGTGTTATTTTTTTTATACAACATCATTTTTAATCCATTTTATATCATTATTCATCATCTTTTGTTTGCTGTATACATTTACAGTCATCACTTAGTTATATATTTGTTATTAATGTTCATGGAGAACATGTTAAATACTCTAGCTTTTGGTACTTAAAACGTTGACAGTGCAACATCGTACGGTGTAAAGCCATTTAGGCCAGTAACTAAGATAATTAACTTGTTGTAATACCTTTATGCAATTAAATTTAACTGAAAACATTTTAAAATTTAAAATTATAATCCATAAACATTCCGCAAGAACAAGCTATTATTTATTGCTAGATCAGTTAATGTAACAGTTACACTACAACATACAAAAATTGATTCTTACAGGGGAAAATAAATAAACACATAAAGTGTTTTTTAAAAATTATTAAATTTACAAATACAATTATTCTACTGTTTACAAATGCACAATATTACTTTTATTTTATTTTATATTAAATATTAACATTTTTATTCTTAAGAAAAATATTTAAGTGAATTAGGTTCTCAGAATTCGATTCTTTGTTTTCCCCTATCACATGATTGAGCAGACGACGCTGAAGGAGCCCATTGCGTAACTAAAGATCTTGGCGAGAAACGTCCGAGCTACTTCAGTGCTAAATTTCAAATTTTACCAAAGGGATTCAATACTAAAGCTGTTCCTAAAAAAAAAAAAAAAAAAAAAAAAAACTCAGTAAAATCCAAATTATAACAATTTACAATTAAGGTGAGAACGTAAAAGAACCTCATAAGGTACACAATAAAAAAGAAAAGTTTTGTTTTACTGCAGGAAAGAAAAGTTCTACTTAATTAAATAGATATTTTAAGCTAATGCCAAATATCTCTATGAAAATATTTATCCACCCGCGAATTCCTGATTTAAAAAAAAAAAAAAAAAAAAAAAAAAAATGCACCAACGATTGTAATGAAATGCTATCCCTCTGGTGGGCTAAGGTGAAATTAACAATACCACGGATAGTTTTCGTCGAGACGCCATTGCTTGCTGCATATTTGATGTTTAGTTTCACGTATATTTATTGAATAAAAATGAATAAATCCGGTAAAAAAGATAACACATACTGCTGTGTGCCACAGTGTAACTCCAACGGATCAAGAAATCCGGAATTAAGCTTCCATTTATTTCCAAATGACAAATTTAAGATTTCAGTTTCTTCGGCTAATGGAAGTAAAGAATATTTGAAACTAATATTTGTTCAGCTTCAGTTAAACAGTAGGGCACCCATCCTCAGCGCATTTATCGCTGTTTGTTGTGGGTGCTGCCTAGCAAAAATCTCGCCAACAAGTCGCCAACCAATCAGATGGAAGCACTGTTAAAACCCTATACCCGGCATTCCTAGATTTTACAAACCGAAACCAAAACACGTACGCTCCTTCTTCCTTATTATTATTCTATGGTAGTAACACAAATACAACAATAACAAATACACGTGGCTTATTATATTTAGTAACAACAAAAGTTGGAAAAGCGCCGTCTATATCATTTCAAAAGCGGATTTATTTTTTCTTTCTTAAAAAAAAAAAAAAAAAAAAAAAAGTGTGTTTTATTTCCTTATTTTGGCATCAGATATTTCTTTCTTTTTAATAATTTTAAAGTTAAAATGGAGGTTTTATTTAATACCAATGAACCAATTATACGACTGAACTAACGTGTCACCCTTATAAATTCTAGTCCCTTTGGAAAGCGAGTTCTAGAAGCCCTATTAGAATTCTAGAGCGTTTGTCTATATTCTCGAGGGCAAAGTTATTTAAAAATCTCTGCAAATAAATGAGACAAGAGGCGGGTTTCTGCAACTATAATCTTGGTTCATTACCCAATTATAGAAAATCAAGCGAGAATTTCTCGCAATATGAATGATTCAGAATATTTAGAGTATTCAGAATATTGTTTGACCATCTAGAAATGTGTACACTAGCAATTCTCGATCATTTCGTCTATTCAGTTGATTGGCGTGCCTTATGCGCATAGCTCGGAAATCTATATTTCTAGTTAACGGATTTAGAAAATGGCCACTTATTCGCTCTAGAGAAAGGCGGTATATTTTTTTTCTCAGTGAAATATTTCTTTCTTTTTATTAAGGACTTTTTTTAAGTTTACGTTCTCCGTCATACACCGCCTGCCGATTCTGCCGAATCCGGGTTGAAAACGGAAAAAGGGGAAAATAAATTAGAAATATCTGTCCTATCGTTACGAATTCGGTACCAATTGAAGATGTTGATTTTTTTTTAATCCTGGGGTGTAAAAAGTTTTTCGACATGATAATTAGATTTTTTTTTTTTTTTTTTTTTTTTTTTTTTTTTTTAATTAACTAAAGTATGAAATTTAGGTGACAACACTTCATTTTAATCTTTTCATACTTTTTAGTGCGAATAGACTTTCATACTTTCATACTTTTTAGTGCTAGAATTTAGGATGCATTATACATAGATTGTACATAATCATGTTTCCTACAGATTTGGGTATGATTATCATTAAAGGTTGTTTTACTGGGCCACACAAAATATTCCGATACATTGTAGATAAATTGTTAGAAATGAAGATGGTCAGATAAAAAGGAAAATGGCTGAAAAGGCCATTTTCTAGTTGACTTATACATTTTTTCTTTTTTACTACGAAGTCGAAAAGTGTTTTAAACTTAGATTTCCTTGTATGTCCATCTGTGTGTACACATTCACATTATTTTAAATATTCTTAGAAAATCTTGAAATGATACATGGCATTAAATTTCACTATGACACATTCCCTATTGAAAATGGGAATACTTATAAGTAGCAGTACTGATTTGTCTACAGGGAGATTGAAAAGTATTCCAATACATTTCATTTAATGAGAAATATTTATATAAAGCACATAATAATGCTTTTATAGTGCATGAAATAGATTCAATGAAGCAATTTTTATTTATATGCTGGAAAGCATGTTTTCAATACAATATGGCTTAATTAACTTTAAGGGTGTGGTGTATTTCGTCATTTTATTCCTGATTCAATCTGTTGGACTGTTGGTAAGTGACGTCACGTCCAATCAATGATCTGTTCATTCCTCTTTACTTTTATCTCTGCTAGAACAGATCAGTCTTAAAAATGTAGTCGTTTATGTTACTTGTGTATTTCATCTGTAATTGTCATAGTCATCTATTAAATTTTATGTGTTTAAAATGAAACGCCTCGTCATATCCTAGTTATGGCTAAATCATAAATCTTCTCCTGCCCATAAAATACTATAATGGCGACCAGGAATAAAGAAAAAGAAAAAAGCAAAAAAGTTTTGCTCTTATACATTTACAAATATCTAATTGAAGATAATTAAAAATGAAATCTGCAATTCATAAAAAAAGAGAAAGGAATGTGTTCTAAATATCTCAGGAAGAAGAAATTGATTATTTGAAATGAATCATAGAGCAAATCGGAGGCAGCAGCCGTGAGTTTTCTGTCTGCTGTCGGGGCGGAAATGCATAGGCGCCATCGATAATTACTCGTCTACGATTTTTTATTTTTCGAGAAAGAGAGGGAAAAAGGTAGTTGCACATTTATTTTATTTTTTCTTTCTGTTCTTTTATTTGATTGCATCTTTTTATTATTAGAGATAGCATATTTTCATTAAAAATGTTTCAAAATTTTAAAGAATTCAATGATTCTGTTGAATCTTTTGACACTTATATTCGACGATTAGAACAGAATTTTATATTGTTTGATATAAAAGGTGAAAAAAAACTTAGTGCTTTAATTACGTTTATTGGACCGAAATTATATAATTTACTTACAAATTTATTGTTCCCAGATCTTCCTGAATCAAAAACTTACACTGAATTAGTATTAGTAGATGTCTTAACAAAACATCTATGTAAGATTCCTAACAAAATTACTGAACGCATTAAATTTAGAAAATGTTTTCAAGGAGATTCTGAATCTGTGCAAGATTTTAGTGTTCGTTTAAAGAAATTTACAACACATTGCGCGTTTACGGGCGATTCGCTGTCAGAAAATTTGTTAGAACAATTTTTACGCGGATTAAAAAATGAAACAATCCAAAGTAAATTAATGTCTCAGGTTGAAGATTTGACGTTTGAAAAAGCAGTAGAACAAGCCGTGACTATGCAAAGTACTGAAAATGACATGAGCGAATTACAGAATAAAAATTTGAATTTGAATAAAGTTTCTGTTAGTGTTAGGAAACCAAAACAAAATTATTCTCAAAATAACTTAAATAAACAAAACGTGAACAAAACTGCGAGTGCAAATAAAAGTAAAACTCATTGTTATCGTTGTGGAAAAAACATTTAGCAAATGTTTCTAAATTTATTAATGCAGTTTGCAATTTTTGTAAAAAACGCGGTCATTTGAGTAAGGTGTGTCGGAACGCACAAAACATTGTTACTCAAAAGAAAAATGTAAATGTTCTTGATACTGTAGACATTTTGTCATTACAATCTGAAGGCACTAAACCTATAAAAATTTGGGTTTTGATAGAAAATAGTGCTAAAGCAGAAATGGAGCTTGATACAGGATCGGCGATTTCCGCTGTACCGATAAATCGTTTTCGGAGATTATTTCCAGAACATAAAATGTTTCCTGCTGATATACAATTAAAAACAGCTACTGGAGAAATTTTCCAGCCTGAGGGATTTGTTAGAGTAAATGTAACTTACGAAAACAAAACTAGGAATGTTAAGTTATATTTAGTTAAAAAAGAAAATTTTCCTTTATTGCTAGGTAGGGATTGGATAATTACATTTAATATATTCCCAAACAATTTACAAACTGTTCCGGTAAACAAAGTACAAATCTCGGATAATTTAAATAATTTACTGAATGAATTTCCGGATTTATTTACAAATAACGTAGGTGAAATTAAAAATGTTAAAGCTGAATTACATTTAGAGAAAGACTCATCACCAATATTTTGTAAATCGCGAACAGTCACGTATGCATTAAGGAATGCGGTAAATGAAGAATTGGAAAGATTAGAAAATGAAGGGATAATAAAAGCTGTTAGTACTAGTAAATGGGCAACACCTATTGTTCCGGTGGTAAAACCTAATGGGAAAATTCGTTTATGCGGCGATTTTAAAGTCACGGTAAATAAATTTTTAAAGGCTGACAAATACCCGCTACCAAAAATTGAAGATATATTAGCAACTTTAGGGGGTGGATTACATTTTACAAAGATAGATTTAAATCAAGCATACTTGCATTTACCGGTAGAGGAAAATTCACAAGAATTACTTACTATTAACACTCCTAAAGGCTTATTTCAATTTACGCGATTACCATACGGAATTGCCAGTTCTCCAGCAATATGGCAAAGAACTATAGAACAAATTTTAAATGGTATAGAGGGTATTTCAGTTTTTATTGACGATATATGTATCTCAGGGGAAACGGATGAAATACATTTAGAGCGATTAAAACAAGTGCTAGAAAGGTTACGTGAATATAATCTTAAAATAAATAAGGAAAAATCTTTTTTCATGAATGATGAAATTACATACTGCGGTTACAAAATTGATAAAAATGGCATACACAAAACGCAAGAAAAAATTTCTGCTATTTTAAATGCTCCAATACCTAAAAACGTAACTCAGGTAAAAGCATTCTTAGGCTTAGTATCTTACTATTCTAGATTTGTTCCTAAATTATCTACGATTACTTATCCTCTAAATGAATTATTACGTAAAAATGTAAATTTTCAGTGGACTAAAAAATGTGAAAATTCATTTAATGCAATTAAACAGGAAATTACTTCCGAAAGGATTCTCACTCACTTTAATCCTAAATTACCCTTAATTTTAGCCACTGATGCTTCTCCTTATGGAATTTCGGCAGTACTTTCGCATACAATGCCAGATAACTCCGAAAATCCCATAGCTTTTGCTTCTAGAACCTTGTCTTCTGCAGAAAAGCGGTATAGTCAGGTAGATAAAGAAGCGTTATCAATAATTTTTGGTGTAAAGAAATTTTTTCAATTTTTATATGGTAGGAGATTTACTCTGTATACAGATAGTAAACCCCTAGTTTCCATATTTTCACCCTTAAAAAGTATTCCGGTACTTTCGGCAGCTAGAATGCAAAGATATGCATTATACTTACAAACATTTAATTATGATATTAAATGTAAAAAATCTGCAGAGCACGGAAATGCCGATGCTCTATCACGTCTTCCGTTACGTAGTGAAGACTTACTGCTGCCGTCGTCCGATTCGCTACAGCCAGAAAAAATGTCACCAACTTTGTCACCAAATTTATTTGGCAACCCTGATGAATCCGATTGTTTATTTATTCATCAAATCACTTCGTTACCGTTAACTACAAAAACGTTGTGTGCAAGTTCTAAGCGAGATCCAACATTGAAAGAAATGTACCAGCATTTAATATCAGGCACACAGATACCAAATTACTTACTTTTCGGACATAAACAAGAAGATTTTTCTATACTAAATAATTGCATACTACAAGGGAATCGTGTTGTAATTCCTACTGTTCATAGACAAAAAGTGTTAGAAGATTTACATTTTGGCTATTTTGGCATAGTTAAAATGAAAGCACTGGCACGTAGTTTTGTATGGTGGCCAGGTGTTGATAAAGACATTAAGGATTTAGCAAATAACTGTTCTGTTTGTATTAAATTAAAACATAATCCTCCTAAAATGGATAATCATCACTGGGAATGGCCTACAACACCTTGGAACAGAATACATGTAGACTTTTTTGGTCCAATGATGGGGAAATTTTTTTTAATCGTAGTAGATGCCCACAGTAAATGAACAGAAGTGTTCATTGTTCCTAATACTACAGCTGAGAACACTGTAAACTGTCTTTATTCGCTTTTTGCCAGATATGGCTATCCTGTGTCCCTTGTGTCTGATAATGGCCCACAATTCATTTCAGAACAATTCGAACATTTTCTACAAAGTAAAGGTATAAAACATAGCTTAACTGCACCATATCATCCCTCTACAAATGGTCAAGCTGAAAGATATGTCCAAATAATTAAAAAAGGATTGAAATACTTAAGTTCAGAACCCGGAAATCTCCAATTTAAGTTAAACGAATTTCTATTCCAATACCGAATAATGCCTCATATTACAACAGGGGAGAGTCCCGCATCATTATTTCTCAAGAGAAATATCAGATCAAAACTGGATTTGCTTGTACCAAATGTTAAAAATTATGTTGAAAACAAACAACATAAAAATGTTTTAAGTCTGGTAGGAAAATGTTTTAAGTCTGGTAGGTAATCTAAGTCTGGTAGGAGGCCTTCCAGTACACCAGATCCAGTGCCAACCGATCCTGCCATTACACCAGATCCAGTGCCAACCGATCCTTCCATTACACCGGATCCAGTGCCAACCGACAGTAGATCAGTGTCTACAAAGCCTGGAGAAATTGACTGTGATAAAAATATCAACAGTACTGTAAATAAAAAAGAACTAAAATCTGAACATTCAAAACGTAAAAATACTAATTTGTCTTTTTCTAAACAGGTTGTAAAAAGATCATCTAGAGTAAGAAAACCTCCTATCAGGTATGGTATACGGAATTAAGGGGAGGAGAGTTGTGGTGTATTTCGTCATTTTATTCCTGATTCAATCTATTGGACTGTTGGTAAGTGACGTCACGTCCAATCAATGATCTGTTCATTCCTCTTTACTTTTATCTCTGCTAGAACAGATCAGTCTTAAAAATGTAGTCGTTTATGTTACTTGTGTATTTCATCTGTAATTGTCATAGTCATCTATTAAATTTTATGTGTTTAAAATGAAACGCCTCGTCATATCCTAGTTATGGCTAAATCATAAATCTTCTCCTGCCCATAAAATACTATAAAGGGTTTTACAGGGTCACACAAAATATTCAGGTACATTAAATGCTACGATTGGAAATTATTGTATTTGCATTATTAAGCATTTTTCAAAAACGTTAAAGAGTGATTATGACTTAGTGTACAGTCATATGTAAAGAGAGATTATGCTAGTAGCCTATGTGTCTGTCTTTCTGTTCGCCCGTCTGTTCGTGCTCTAATGTCATAGACACAGGCAGGCAAAAGTTGATATTTATAGAATGCCTTGAAAGTAATTTAAGTTATTCATATTCACCATGCTTTCTATTGTAATTGGTATAAAAATTGCAATTGGTTTGTGCTTAGGAGTTGTCTTTTCTTTCTTTCCTCCTCCTTCTCCTCCTCCACCTTCTTCTTCTTTTTTTTTTTTTCATATTTTTATATTACATACCACACAAAGAAATTAATATATATTATTAAAATACACAAAGCCCGTTTCATTTTGTAAAATAAAGTATAATTGGACTGATTGAAACGTTTATAAGGCCCAACAAACTTATTCTGATTCATTCTGAGATATAAGAGGAAATTGTTCAAAGAAATAATTCAATGTTATATGGACTTTCTAGTGCATGTGCGAAGTTTTCACGGCTTACATCATTACTTAAAAATAATCTTTTTAGTTCTTTCTCTTTAGAAAAAAAGATATAAAAATTACTTACAGCATACTTAAAAGGAAAAAAATTGCTATATTTAGATAATAATGAAAATAAAAGAAAAGGAAAGGAAAATAAATAAAGAAAGAAAGTACAAAAAATTACAAAAGCAAAAATGAGATGAGAGCTACACAAAAGCTACATCTTGTGGGTATTTTTTTATTTATGTACTTTTTTAAGTAAACAAATAATCTGGTGTGTCACTCACACGACTTTCTCTTACCCTAAAATTTAATACTATAAATACAGGTTGAAGATTAAGAAGTAAGATAACGAGTACTGTCATGTAAACCTATGTTAAACAATTCAAATTAGGCTTCAGAAGAGTTTTATATGATAATTAGTTCTGTGTGAGGGGGGCTACCGCCCCCCTCAACACCCCCGTTTCATTTATGCACCTACATTTATACAGAACTTAATTCGGTTATTAAAAAATAATTCTGTTTTTAAAAAATAATTTATTAAAATTATTATTTAAACAAATTATTTCTTATGATAATGCAGACGAAGAGAAGTAGTATAACACTAAATATCCCCCCCCCCCCCAAAAAAAAAAAAAAAAAAAAAAAAAAAAAAAAAATTGATAACTTTATTTTAAATTATCGCAGATCGATGGTTCAACCATTCGTTTTAAAGGTATTGGCGAGCTCTTTTGAAAAATACCCATCATAAAAATTTACTCCCCTCGAGGGGGGACTCCCCCCCCAGGGTAGGGGGAGGCGAGGCTCCTACATACACAAAATTCTTTTCCCAGTTGACTCTCTCTGTTACAAAAAATATATATTCGTTTCATTTAGTTTAGTGAAGTCTATAGAGGTTAAACTCTACTTACCTGCAATTTTCCCCATAGACGTAATGTATTTGAATACTTTTGAGTGTCCCTGTACACGAACCATTTGCTTCATCTCAACGAAAATCTTTCTGTAGCATCCCTATATGATACACGTTTAGAATACCGAGTTTGGAATTTCTACTACTATTTGTTCTTGAGATATGCTGATAACAGTCAGACACACAGACAGACACACAGGCAGACAGACGCACAGACCATTCGCTAAAAACATGATTTTCATATTCAGGGGACCTCAGAATATGTAAATATAACAAAAACTCTCGTTCGAAAATTCGACCCTAAAACAATACTTTCTTTCGGTAAGAGAAAGTAAAAAGTATAAAATTAATTTTTGCGATTTTTGTTTTTCATTCCCAGTTAAAAACAAAATGTTTTTTAAGGTGTCACCATGAAAGCAAAACACACTTTAATTTAAACGATGCAATGTGTACGTATAGTTGGAAAGACTTTATAATCTGTGTGAATCGCATGATTTTTCGTTCTTATTTTTATTTCGCAATGATTGGTCAGAAACAATTTTCATTGTGTGCATTTATGCAAAATTTTGTTTCATGCAGGCACCTTAAAAATTATGAAAACCAGGAATGAAAGCGCCACCGGCTGCACGAGTTGCACTAAAAGTTGATATGCACTAATTTATATTAAGGGCATATAAATTTATATGTGACACTTGATATAAATTAAAGCAATATTCAATACATATAAATTTCTATAGAAATAATATTCAATACATAAAAATTTGTATAAAAATAAAATTCAGTACACTTAAGTTTGTATAAAATCCTGTGCATTAATAGAAAGTGGGGCACACTTGGAGGACGTACTTTGTAGAAAATTTTTGGCAAAGAGACACATTTTCTAAAAATGTTAAAATTGCATACTGGACTTCTGGAAACGTTTAAATACAGAGTGGCTACAAAATACTTGTTACAAATATTGAATCATTTTATTGTGCACATACAAAATAGAAAATGTTAAATAAACCAATATGATAAACACTATAGGGTAAGTGCTCCAGTGATTGACACTTTTAGAGCAATTTCTGATGTTTTTAATGTTCTAGTCATGAGAAAATATTTTTAGAAATCTTAAGTTAGTACATATGGTATGAAAGACATTCAGAACCACATATATGTTAAAATATATACATTTGATAACAATTTTTTTCTTTTTTTTTAATGAATTTTTATTTGACACCCACTCAGTGTTCCAGTAATTGACACTGCCAGTTTTTTATTTTATCAGTAATTGGGCCCCCTGTGTTCCAGTGTTTGACACTGCTAGTTGTTCATTTTACCAGTTATTAGCACCCTATGCTCCAGTGTTTGCCATAAAAGGTTAAAATTCTTATATGTAAAATATATGATTTTGTTATTTTTGTTATTTATTAATTATTTCGTGATAGATGTCAATTACTGGAGCACCTAGCCTATCTAAATGCATTTTTTTAAAGCAAAAATCTTTAAAAATTATGTTTATTTAAATTAAATCTACAATTCAATATATTGAAATAAATTTTCTCTTTTTTTTCCTGCGAGGAATTTGTTGTGCTCGAATTCTACTAGCGATAACGGGAAAGAAAAAAGGAAGAGTTTATCCAAGTTACATACGAAAATGATAGATTTCGCCTTGCAATGAATTATTGTAAAAAATATTTTTTTTGAAATTTTCCTTATGACATAGTAAACCTCGATTTACCCGCATGAGCAAATTATATCAAATTTCAATTGAAGAGTTTGTTACTTTTGAATTTTACATATATTTACATACATGTAAAATGTATGCTTTTATTATTTTTCTTATTTATTAATTATTTCTGAATGGATGTCAATTACTGGAGCATGTCAATCACTGGAGCACCTACCCTAAATGAAATAATTTTATTCGAATCGACTGTCATGGTAGCTGAGAAAACGGGGCCGCCATACATAAGAATAAAAAAGAAAAAAAAAATGTAATGGAAAAAGAAATTAAAATATCCGTAGAAGATAACATGGGAAGGAAAAAAAAATAAAACTAACACCAGCCAAAAAATGCAGGAAAAATATACTAAAGAAAGAAAGCTTAGGACAGGTGGGGTACAGGGATCCTGAGGCTATCGACGAGGCTCAACATCCTCTTCACCTAATATGTGTATGAAATTAATTATCTTACCAAATTATTAAAATCAATTCTTTTCTTTTGGAGTATTACAATATTTAGTAGCCATCTAGTTGCTAGAAAATCGGAAGGGGAAAAATTTACAAATACAATAATTTCTTCCATTCAGTATAGAATATATATATATATATATATATATTAATTCTTTTTAAAGCTATGCTCCTGTTAATTATGCATTGAAAATAATAATAAGAAATTAGTATTAGTCATATTCGTAAATAATGCATGAAATAAATTCATTTACTTTCATCATTCATGATTCAATTTTCTTTTTAAATTCTTCTAAAAGGAATACTAAGAAATGTTTTAGTGTTTTAAGTGTAATTCAGTTTATCCTCTTATTACACTTTCATAGCCTCTAAGACCTGTGACTAACCACTGACCAGCGTTGACCAAGTGAAAATTTTCCACTTTTAGCAATGCCTTCTCTGCCTTGCACCATAAAAGGCTTCGTATTGCTCTCCTTTCCGCAAACAGAAACATGAGAGTGCGTTGGGGGATTTAAGGCCAAACTCGGCGTGTGGGGGAGTTGCTCTTCGTCATCCCATCCCGACGTGTTCCACTCCTTCACTTCATCTCTCATATCCTCTCTCCCTAGTTCTCCAATCTCCGTATTCTCCACACTCACTCTTCCACTGAGAGTTGTGACAAGCGAGCATCCTCGTACGCCCTAGCGACTATGTCTTCGGTCAAGACTTCGAAGTATGTGTATCGGTCCACTGCCGGTGGGGCAGGGGACCTCAGCATCGAATATGGGACTGACTTGGGGGCCCTCACCAGGTTGGAGGTAAGGGATTACTGCCAAACTTTCATCAATACTAGTTAAGAGCGTACAATATCTATAACCACCTAGAGTCAAAACCTATGTTATTCTATGGGGAAAATCTATAGAATTACTCATTAATTTTTTTTTTTAATTACAATTTTGTGTTCACATTCAGAAAATTTACAGCCGTTCAATTTGTTATCGTTTTAGAGGGAATATATATATATTAATTTTAATATTTAAATTTTGAGTTAAGAAATGCGAAAAAGTAAATGATTAGAAAAAAAAGAAGAAAAGAAAAATCAATTTTTAAAAATCAAGAACAAATTTAATTTGTAATTTTCCTGGATGGGAAAACGGGAGAAAAAGAAGTAAGCATTAATTCGATTAAAAAAAAAAAAAAAAAAACTTCGAATAATATGAGTTTTAAATGTCGGCGTGGAGAGGTATTGTACGCTATTAAGAGGGTTTATCGCGTCAGGAAAAAAGATTGGAGAATCCTCTGTTAACCCATGACAGAAAATAGTACTACTTCTAGCTTACTTAAATTTTAAAATTTCAACTCCTTTTTATTTTTAAATGGCAGAAAACAATTATACGTGCAAGTTCAAACATTTTTTATATCTTATTATTTTTTTTTCCTAACTAAAAGCAAATAAAGAAGGGATTATTTATTTTTCTATTTTGTGTTTTTACAGAACTTTAGCAAACATTTTTAAATGATTATTATTATTATTTTAAGACTAGAGGCGTGTAGAGGTTTTTCTTTGTCTCTACGAGTTGCACAAAAAATTATGTTGAAGTTTTGAAATTTAAATGAGCTACGTGTAATTGATTAATAATATGATTCAATTAAGCGATTTTTTTTTCTCCCCGAGGGGATTCCCAATCTTTTCCTCCAACTTGATAAATTCCCTTAATAAAGATTAAAATATATATTTAGTAGTCATAGTCAATATGTTTAAGATTTTGAAAAAAAAAAAAATATATATATATATATATCATAATAATAAAAAAAAAAAAAAAAAAAAAACACTGTCCTGTATATGTTTTATATAACCTTTTAATAGAAATAAGAATTTAGATACAGTCCCTTCGGTTCAAAAACATGAATTTATTTTAGACCATCTTTGAATATTCACATTCAGATAACGAAAAAATTAATTAATATTCTGCACCTCCGTATAAATAATAGACATTTTGAATTTTAAACCTATCCAACGGCTCTT
>OZ005659.1:43266403-43278903 GCA_963930645.1 Salticus scenicus
TAAATACTTTTAGTGTTCTATTGAATACAAGCGATTGTTATTCGTGATTATTTGTTTTGTTTTAGCCAAGACCTATGATCTCTTTCAAACTGCCAACCAAGGCAATATTTCCTGAAGAAACGTTTCATTTATGGGATTATCCTTTTTTTTTTTTTTTTTTTTTTTTTTTTTTTAAATAGTTGGTTGTATTTTACATACTTAAAAATAAAATTAATTTTGGGAATTAAAGGAAGAAAAAAGTTGTAATTTCAGGTTTTACAAAAGCTCTTAAGCTCATATACAACAAATTCAAAACAAGCAGTTTTCTGTTTTATAAATTTGGAGTTAAAAACCTGGAACACATGCGCCTTAATGTGCTATAGCTACTGTGTGCCTAGCTATTTCGGGCAATATTCGCCGTAAGTCCCAGGTTCAATTCCTGAACTGGAATATTTTTCGTTTCAAATAAAATTATTCAATTTTGAACTCCAAATTTAATAATTAATCAATTTAGAGTAAAATACGATTCTTAACCCGTTAGTAGTCGCTAGTTGGTCGATTTGCCGCCCATACTTCAGTTTTTCCAGATTTTTTTTATTCAATAGCCACCAAAAATGTTTAGAAGTGGCATTTGATATACATAAAACGCGAATAAAATCGATTTAACGTCGATCACATCACTTCTTAAAATTACTGGTGACAGTTAAATAAAAAGTTCGTAATCTGTAATAGGTGGCGCTGTCGATAGCGACTACTAACGGGTTAATAAATATTTTTATCTGATGCTAGCCGGAAAACTTAAACCATATAATCGGAAAGCTATTATTAGGTATATTTACAGTCATTAAACTGTAAATAAATAACTCTTAATACAAAATAATCAGTTTTCCAAAATAAATTACTACATGTAGATGATTGCCTTGGTAGCAGTAATATCATAAATGAAATTGAAAGCAAATTTAAGTTTAAAAAAAAAAAATATCTGTAGTTAACCTTTTTTTCTTATTGTTAGTTAAAAATAGAAAATTTGAATAAATGAATAAATAAGCTAATTGATTCTTTTATTGTGATTTCTAACCAAGAAAAAATTAGGCTGTACAGGAGTAGTTCTTAACGGAATCCAGACGGTTCAAACAACTATTCTGATAGTGGATTATAACATATATTTCAAGTATGAACCTAATCAAACACAACGTTTGCACAGTATAATAGACTCTGCTAACTTGTAAATATAAAGAATAACTAACGTACATACATGCATGAATACATGCATATAATTTTAGTTAAAAATAGTTAGCATAAAAACCTCAAAATTTGCGTATCTTCCAACAAGTGTTAGTTATTTGTATATTTTTAATATCATGATTACAGTATTTTATTTTTTACTGTCCATGCATAAAAGAAAAGTGTTACAAAAAATGTCATAAATATTGCTATTTCAATAGGAAAAAAAAAAAAAAAAAAAAAATGCTAAAGTCTTAATCTACGACATATTTCTATTTAAAGAAAGTGGAATGGAAGATAAAATTTAGATTAAAGTTTATTTGATAAAATGCTTTCAAATGGATTTATTTTATTTTATTCTTCTATTATTGTATTTGAGAGAATTATAATAAAAGTAACATACAAACTATTGGATAAGGAATACCAGTGACCCAAGTTTGTAGCACCAACAATGAAGAGGCTGGTTGTGCCTCAGTCTAAGAGACTCAGCAAACATTGTGTATACGTTGCCCTAGAACCAGACGTCGTGCTGGAGTGCTGATTTTTCGGCATCGCTAATTTTCACTTTTAGTATAACGTTCAATGGTTATGGGATTACTTTTTACTTTTACTCTATATTCCTTATAAGAAACTATTGGATTCGTAAAAATTTTCAACTTCCGGGTTTTGATGGACTTATCCGTTCTGAAAGGTCCAGAACACGATTTGACCATTTTTTGAAAATGTCTCTCTGTCCGTCTGCCTGTGTGCGTGTGACAAACATTTTGTGGCCCCTGTATCTCAAAAATTACTACTCAGAATTGCATATAAATTTATATATAGATGCACCTTGAGCTAAATTAGTGACTATCAACTTTTGGTGCCAATCGCTCAACAGGTGGCACTGAGTTACAGCGATTCCTACAGTTTTAGGGAAAGCTATGTCTCAGATTCTATTGCGTATAATCGAACAAAACTTGATATATAAAAAGACCATCATAAGACATTATGCTGATTAAATTGGGTGCATATCTGCCAATAGGTGGCGCTACTATACTGCAGTTTTCCCCAAGAGCTTGAAGGATCTCACCTGCACGATAAAAATTAACTTCCGTTAGACATTTAGTGTAATATCTCACTGAGATTAAAATCGTCTGCATTCATAATGATAAAAAAGGAACAAGTAATTTGTACTGCATGAATTTGTATAAGAAAATATGGTAGAAAATTTTATAGTGTCCACATTATACTAGTTTTTCACAACGATTTTAATGCATCAGATCTTAATGACTATATATGCAGGAATGTAATAAATCCTTATGTGCTACACATGCAAAAATAACTACAACAGAAAATAGAACAACCAAAAGGTAGCCGCAAGTCCAGTCTTGAACCTCTGTTATTCCATCTGTCGTCCCTGTACTCCAGCGTGTGAGTATGTGAGAGAGAAATAGAAACTAGAATCGGATAAATAATCATCATTACAAATATAGGAAAGCATTTCACAATTCATGAGCAATGCAAGATTTTTACTTCATGCGTGCTTGTGAGCGTGCTCACGCTCATATATACACGTAAACAATTTTGCGTATAGATTTTAGTTGTTTCACCCATAATGGATATTACTTTCCTTGCAAATGTGAAAAGGGTATTTTATAATTTATAAGCATTGTATAATTTTACTTTGTTCTTTGCTATGTTACAAATTTGTCCTATAAACATTTATTTGACATTTATACAGAACGAATATTTTTTTTGCTTTTAAACTTTCGGCTTCAGGTATTGTTATTATTTTAAGATCATCAATAGAAAAATATATTAAAGGACTTGAACGTTACTTTAATTAGAGTCAAAGATGAGATTTCTTTCTTTCTTTCTTTTTTTTTTAAAAATTCTTTTCTTTTCTTTCTTCTTTCTTTTTTTAAAAAAATTCTTTTCTTTTCTTTCTTTCCTTTCTTGTGTGTGTGTGTGCGTGTTCGTAGAAAACTATTTGACTGGTTGTCATTACTAGAAATTTACTTTCACGGATAATGCATTCCAGATAATGTTATCGTAGTGAATATTGCAGAAAATGATAAGCTTTGATTATTCTGATAAAGAAACAAGAATGAAAGATTTTGGAGATAAGCAATTCATCTGACGGATTGAAGTCCCAGGGAAAATTGTAATAATTTTCACTGATAATTCATTCTTATTGGAAGAAAAATCATTGTAGAAAGGAAGCAGATTTAACTATTTTGGGGAAGAATAAGATATTTTTATGTATAGAAGACGATCTGACACATAGTCGTCGCTAACAAAATTAGTTTCACTTACCAAATGCTCTTCCTTACCAAAAGCTCCAGGGGAGAGGGAGATTAGAATAAGTAAACTATTGTATTAAAAACTACGGGATTAGGTTTTAAAATATTTCAGATTAATTTGACAAGTGTTGGTTTTGGGGTTGGGGTTAATAACATATTAACAATTGACTGCACATGGGTCATAGACTTGGGTGGAAAGCCCTTCATGGGTCTTTTTAAGGGGTCCCAGCTCGTATTTACGCGAGATTTTGAAAAATCCACCGTAAAACGTAAAATTGCAGACGGATAACTGTTGCAATACGACCTAGGATCGAACAAAGTACTTCTCATCTAACTAATTCGTCAGCCGAATCTAGAGCCCCTAAATAAAATAATAGGCCGGCGCATCACCGCCATTTTTTTGCCTCGGAAGAGGATAGCACTCCCGCTTGGCGTCTTTATCGCTTCACTAATGATTTTAAGAAATCTTGATCTGAAACTGATCCGGTCAAGATAAAAGCAATAAGCAACAATAATATTCCTAAAAACACATTTTTTTCACAGTACATTCTCAGGATGTCATTTTATTCTGAGTATATCCTATGGATGTACGATGTGTTGTTAGGGCGGTTTTTGTTTCTTTTACAAAATGTCGCCAAAACTCAAATACACAGTAATAGAAGGTCTGCGAACACTTTACATTCACTTCTTGAATGATTATAGCAGTTTATCGCTAAACAAACTTCCATATCATAGTTTACTTAGCTAAAATTATGAAATATAATAAAACAAGTTACTCTAAAGTAACGTAAGACGATTAAAAAAAATGTTTGTGGTTTGTTTATCAGAGAAACACGCTGGGTACATGTGGCAACCCTAAGGCAACAAAATGCCATATGCGCCAGCTCGTATATATAGGAGCCTTAGCCGAATCTAATGTGACGTGTTTTAATGATCGAGAAAATTAGTATTCTCAAGTAACACATTTTTTGGTCAAGTGAAAATACAGAATGCTATTGGCTTTAGCCATTAAAAAGAAAATCAAACTTCACAGGATTTGTATGTGTAGAAATCGATATAACAGGTTGTTACTTTTGGAAAATATATATATATATATATATATGTTGTACTTTTAACTTTCACTTCGAACAAACAAAAAAAATATTACAACAAGCAGAAAGCTTTGAATATTTCAGATAAACAATCTAAGAGTATTTTTCCAAGTGTCAGAAAAATTAATCATGCTAATACAGAAAAACTAGTATGTTGTGGTCACCACAAGACTTTCTTCTATACTTTCCTATACAAATTCACGCAGCACATATTAGTTATTAAAATAATTTTCCATGATGAATGCAGACAATTTTTTCTTCTCATAGAAGTACAACACTAAATGTCCAAAAAAAAAAAAAAAAGTCGATTTAATGCTCTACTAATAAATCTTAAAAAATAAGTTTCTGTTTTTCTTTTTTTTTTGCATTAAAAATGAAAATAAAATCGATAGTTTCTTTTTAAATTATCAGAGATGTATGGTTTAAGCATTCGTTTTAAATATATAGACGAGTTCTTTTGAAAAAAAAGAAGGAAAAAAATATTGAAAACTTACGCACATACCGCGGGGGAGATATTGATGTCCCTGCTGCAGTTTTTCCTAGTTTTAAAATGCTATTATCAACTATTCATATTAATTTCACTATCATAATAATTCTCATTATGTACATTTACATGAAATTTTGTTCTATACTGCCATATCAAAATTAAGAAAAAAATGAGATGATAGACAACGCTACCTGTTGAGCGATTGGTGCACAAATGAACCATCACCAGTTTAGGTCAAGGTCTAACTAAATACCAAGTTTGGTTAAATTTTGTTCATTGTTTAGTGAGGTACAGTGTCCACAATATTTATGATACACACACATTCAGAGACAGAGACAAAAATTCACAGACAGACGTTTTCTGAAAGTGATCAAATTATGTTCAGAATATCTCAAAACTTGTAAATCTTCCAAAAACCGAAGGTCTAAAATTTTTACGAATCCAATACTTTCTTCTGACATGTATAGAAAGAGAGAGAGAAAGGATCATTACAACGTATTTCATATCTAGTAGAAACTGCTCCAGTGGCCGAAAAGTTTTGCTCTCAAAATTGGTAGACGATAGGTACCGGCTTCGAATAGGTAAAAGTTACGTTGTACGGAGTGATCATTTTTAGGAAATTTTATCCTCTCCACTTGACTTTCCGAACATTCAGTAATTAGTGGTTGCTTAAATAAATTAAAGTAAGAAATGTCGTTAAATAAACAAAAGAGAAAATCATAATAGGGTGTTTGTATATTTCCCTCCAAATAGAATGTTGTTTAATTTAACCCTGTTACAATTCAAATAATTTGAGACCATAAGTCATAATGATAAAGAATATTTTGTTTGTATCCCTTTAAAAATCCATAAATGCATGCTAGATTCACAAAATCTATACAGTTCGTGCAACGGGGACAAATAACTCGTATATAAATTTAAAGTTCAGTCGAATTTAGACGCTATCGCACTTTAGATAATTCGAGCTCATAGGCCATAATCATAAAGAATTTTTCTTTGTATCCCTGTCAAAAAAAAAAAAAAAAAAAAAAAAAAAAAATACACATACATACATACATACATCACCGTAAAAATTTCAAAAATGAACTCAGGGTATTTCAAAACGTACAGTCGGTAACAAAAGTCTCCGAACACTAGCAAAAATTCCTATATAAAAAAAGTACACTTAATACTATTTTGTTAAATAAATCCTTGTCGAATTCTGTTTTTAGTCAGTCTAAAAACAGGATTCAACAAGGATTAATTTAACAAAACTGTATTAAGTGTACCTTTTTTATACAGGAATTTTTGCTAGTGTTCAGAGACTTTTGTTACCGACTGTACAGATATACCAGAATCTCAACGTTGAATTTTTGTCATGATTACAATACTTTCCTTAGATATATATGTTCGGAGAGTAAAAAGTAATGTTCATTACCCGAGAAATTACTCTGAATATTGGAAATAGTTAGTATTATAGCGGAGAGGTTGAACTTAATGTTTCAGTATTCACATAATTTGGCATTCTCGCTTTTCCAGTGGACAAACGCCAAGGTATGTTTCATGTTTCTGAATTCGGATCCCAAACAAAAAACTCATTGTAAATGAGTAATGAATGCACTCACCTCTATTTAAATGGCATTTTATGTCAGTAGCACATTTGGCGCTATACAAGTTTTTTCGCGACTTTTAACAGTTTTTAATTGCTATTAAAAAATTCATTAACGCTCCTTCTCTCTCTCTCTCTCTCTCTTTTCTTTCTTTCTTTCTCTCTCTCTCTTCTTCTTCTTCCTTTTTTTTTTTTCAACATCGTTTTATAAATCTGTACTGATAAGTAAAAATGATTTAAGTCCATATTCTTGATTTTTCAGGAAACGAAAAATAAAGTTATACTAATTAAAGTCTAATCATAAGAATCGATTAGGAAAAAAGAATTTCGTTGACTTATACCCTTTATACCATTCAATGATTGTCAACCTTCCTTTAATAACGGGAAAAAATTGAATTAAATATTTTATACCATACATGAATGCTAAATTTCTGACTTGAATCTTTTTTTACTAATGGATTTTCTCAGAGACTAAATGACATAGACTTAAATCCTTTATACCAATCGACAGAGAGTTTTTTTCTGAGTCTGACAATGTACTTAACTCAAAATAGACATTTTTGGACTTAAATCCTTTATACTTATCAGTACAGAAATATAAGAAGAAAGTATTGAATTTGTAAAATATTTCGACCTCTAGTTTTCGATGAAGTTATACAGTGTGAGATGTCCTGAACACGATTTGGCCATTTTTAGAAAATGCCTGTGTGTACCACAAATATTGTGGTTGCTATATCTCATGAACTAATGAACAAAATTCAGCCAAATTTGGTATCTAGATGGACTTTGATCTGAACTAATGTGAAATACATTTGAGGATCAATCGCTTAACAGTAGTGCCGTCATCCCATTTCCTTTCTTTCTTTCTTTCTTTTTTTTTATACAAAAATTTTAACAGGGCAATATAGGACAAAATTTTTCATACATGTACTTAATGAGAATTACTTTTAAAAAATGGTTGTGAAATTAATAAGAATTATTAATAATAAGAGCAGTAAACGAGAAAAAGAGTTATGTGTATGTAGAAGAATCGCTGCCTTCTAGGGGGTGCGGTAGAGTACTCCCGAGGGGTAAAAATTTTCAATATGGGTATTTTTCAAAAGAACTTGTCAATATTTTTTATAACGAATGGTTGAATCATATAGATCTATGATAATTTAAAATACTGTTATTGATTTTTTTTTCATTTTTAACAAGAAAATCCACCTCCCCCCCCCCCCAAAAAAAGCTTTTTTAAAGATGTTCTCTGTAGGACACAAAACTGATTTTCTTTTGACATTAATTAGTGTTATACTTCTCTGAGATTAAAATTGTCTCCATTCATGATGGAAAATAATTTTAATAAATAATTTGTACTGCATGGTTTTGTACAAGAAAACATAGACGAATGTTTCGTGGAGGCCACAACATATTAGTTTTGTTTTCCCTGTAGAATGGAATTTTAAGTTAACGGTATACAGGACGCTTGGAAAAAACTTGACCTTGAAAACCATACATATATTATAAATTAAAAAGAAGCGTAAAATGAGGTACAGGATTTTTATAAACTAAGTTAAAAATTTCAGGTGTTTCAATTTCCAGAATTACAGAATTTAAACTTTTTGCAGGCCCACACGAAAAGTTTTTTCAGTGAGTGAAATTTTCCCCATGCACTAATATAATAGTGTAGAAAATTTCAGAAATCTATGAAAAAAAAGTCTTTAAAATTTTCGACAAAAAAGCTAACTTACATTATATTTTGATGACTCTATATACGCTTTCTGAATAAAGCTTTCTTAATCATAGACAAATTAAGAAGGGAAACATTGATAACGTACATAATTAAACATATGTACACGTCTGTTTGTGACTAATTTTCCAACAACTTTGTTCAATGGTATTTCCATGGTTTTCATGACGCAGAGCTGAAATGTGTATCACCTAATTAGGGTATTAGGTACATTATATTCTTCTTTCTTTCCCCTTTCTTTAAGACCGTGTAAAAAATTAAATTTTATAATTCTTAAAACTGAGTGTTTTGAAATTTTTTATTGTTTTCATAAAATTATTTTATATCTTTTTGTACAATTTATAATGGATGTCTAAGATCATTATTTAAAGAACAAAAGCAAAGGTCAACGTCATTCATATTTTAGATAATCAAAATTCCTTCAAAAATATATCGTATGCATAGTCAGCTAAAAAAATATCTAATGAAATTTTATTATCATATTGCTTCAGCGAGAGGAAAAATGCAACGTTATAGTAGGGGTTTTATATAATTATATAAGTAATAAAGTTAGCTTGGACGCTGTTTCTACATTTATTTAGAAACAAACTTTAAAAATATTAATCTTAGCACCCAAATTCCTTATTATTTTCAATTCTAATGTTAAATTAGTCCCCCTTTCCGACCTTTTTTCACGCCATATTCATGAATAATTTTCTTCGTATATAATCGTAATTATATATTGAAAAAAAAAAAAAAAAAAAAAAAAAACTTTAAAAAATATACGGTGTGAAAAAAAGGGCGACTACTAGCAACATTCCAGAATAATTTAATAAAGTTGTTAGCTGTGTATATATATATATTTCTTATTACTCCATTTTTTTTTTGTGTGTGTGAGAGTGTATGTGTTAGTAGTTTGTTGTATATACCCAACATGCTTATATAGACTCCTCCACTTGAATAACTTTTATGCATGAAATATGATTTATTCAATTAATACACGAAAAAAAAAAGTGTCATTTCTAAATCTTTCAACATAAATTATTTTTTTAAACTTCTAACATATGTGTACAAAATTTTCAGTTCATTTCTCTAAGTAATTTTCAATTTGTGCTTAAAACTAATCAGCAATATATTCTTTAACATACAGTCACAAAAATAGCAACAATAATAATAATAATTTTTTTTATAAATGTGTTAACGAGGGAAACCAGGGAAAACTTTTGTATCCATAGTTTTCCTGGATAGTGCATAATTTAGTACTGTATTAACATCAATTACGTCCGATAGAAAAGTGTGTATTTGACTAATTTTGTAGAGCTTTTTATATATTCTATAAACTACAAACGCACCACACAATGCACTTTAATATATTACAATAAAGAAATTGCATAATAATATTTGAAATACACTTCGAGCAATTTCCAAACATAGCTCGAATTATTTTGTGTGATCCTGTAAACGAATCCTGAATGCTTCCCATACCCATATTCTATAAATATGTTCTTGTGGATATAAGAAACATATGTTAAATACATTATGTTTAGCGCTATCTAAGGATGGTGAAATCTATTACCAAGAAATATCGTCTACATACTGAAGGTAAGAAATTTGCGTGCTAAGATCAACATTTTTGAAGTTTGTTTCTAAATAAATGTAGAAACAGCGTCTAAGCTAACTTTATTACTTATATAATTATATAAAATCCCTACTATAACGTTGCATTTTTTCTTTCACTTAAGCAATATGATAATAAAATTTTATAAGATATTTTTTTAGCTGAGTATGCATACGATATACTTTTGAAGGAATTTCGATTATTTCAAATATGAATGACGTTGACCTTCGCTTTTATTCTTTAAATAATGATCTGAGACATCCATTGTAAATTGTACAAAAAGATATAAAATAATTTTATGAAAACAATAAAAAATTTCAAAAATTAAAAAATTTAATTATAAAATTTAATTTTTTACACCGTCTTAAAGAAAGGAAAAAAAAAAAAGAAGAAGAATATAATGTACCTAATACCTAATTAGGTGATACACATTTCAGCTCTGCGTCATGAAAACCATGGAAATACCATTGAACAAAGTTGTTGAAAAATTAGTCACAAACAGAGGTGTACATATGTTTAATTATATACGTTATCAATATTTTCCTTCTTAATTTGTCTATGGTCATAAAGCTTTATTCAGAAAGCATATATATAGAGTAATCAAAAAATAATGTAAGTTAGCTTTTTTGTCGCAAATTTTTAAGACTTTTTTTGATAGATTTCTGCAATTTTCTATACTATTTTATTAGTGCATGGGGAAATTTTCATTCACTGAAAAAAGTTTTCGTGTGGGGCTGCAAAAAGTTTAAATTATGTAATTCTTGAAATTGAAACACCTGAAATTTTTAACTTATTTTATAAAATTCTGTACCTCTTTTTACGCTACTTTTTACCGCCCAGAGTTTTCTCTGAAATTCCCGTAAATAATGGGTAGGATCCCTCCGAAAGACCCCCCCCCCCACGAAGGGTATTACACCTTTTCCTAGTGTCCATGTGAAGTCAATCGGCCTTAACTCATACACTAATACCACCATCCGTAGACTGGTCCCACATCTGGTAGCTGAATGATTATTGCTCTGACCTTCTCTTGCCAGATATCGGGCTCGAATCCAGATTCAGACATGAAGTTTTGTGGTGGTTCGGTATCCCTTTTAAGCCTTCGGTCTCGGTTGAATGAGCCTTAATGTGTAATAAATGACTGTAGAGTGACAGCCCAAACCCATACTCGTTCTTTAGACTAAATATCTTTTGACCATACTCGACCGGATTCTTTTACGGCCGTATTCAACATTAACTTCAATTCCCGGTTCAACGCAAAATCTTGAAAAGTGTCTAAAGGCAGGGTGCAGCTTTCTAAAAAAATTAACTTGCTCCTACTACCATCCAGCGACAAAGATTTCATATAGTCTTTGATTGGTTATTTTCCGCAAAAATATCGGAATGTAACTATGTCGCTAGATGGCATAAGCAACGCATATCCAACTTTGCTGAAAACTTGTACCCTGACTTTATGCGCCTTTCAAGTTTTCATGTTCAACCGGGTGTTGAAGTTATTGGTGAATACAGCCGTTATATGTCATTGCATATTGGCCATTTGTCCGATATCACATGAAAAGTTTCTTGGAAATATTGCGATATGATAATGATTTAGAACATAAAATTTGGAATTCTTGATAATTCTTTGAGCTATGTTGATAACATACACACACAAAGAGACACATTCACACAAGCACATAGATATACACTCAAATTAACCGCTAAAAATATGATTTTAGAATTATAGCAAGAACTTAGTTTCCAAAATTCGACTGGAAAATAATACTTTCTCTACTACATATTGATGAGAGAAAGTACAAAGAGCTCTTTTATTAATAACATTTATTTTTTAACCTCTCTATAACATGTGCTAAATCACCTCGTATTTTAGATATACTGATAAGGTACAGAGTTCTATTTTACATTTTAAAAATAATTTTCGTATCACTTATAGTGTTTTCCCAGAAACGCTTGAGAATTTTAATAAGATAATCTATTGCTTCATTATAAAGAAATTATTGTTAAGATTATTATGAAAGAAAAATGTTACGGATTGATTTTAGTCTTAATCTCCCAAATTTCCGACTGGACAAAAAGAAAGAAAAAAAAATGTTTATCTTGAGCTTTATTTACTAGCTAATTTTTAGCTGTTGAGTTAATCAGTAAAGAAGCCCCCCCCTCCCCCCCCCAAAAAAAAAAAAACTGTTTAATTTGATAATTTGAACCCAAATGCGAAAAAGTTAAACCATATCACATTATCCCTCGTTCATTAATGTCAAGGAATTCAAATATATCGAGCAGCTATATTTCGTAAAAATGGGATGTCATATTTATATTATATATAAAATTTTCTTCTATTTGATGTAACCTCAATATTGCATGCATTAAAATAATGCAAATTAAATTTCAGGTGTACTTTTACATTACATTACATTTACATAATGAAAAGTAAACTACTCAAAATGAGTTTACAGACAATATTAAAATAAAAATAAAAAATCTGGAGTGACTCCACTCGACTTTCCAAACACTGAGTAATTAACAGTT
>OZ005659.1:43283903-43618281 GCA_963930645.1 Salticus scenicus
AAAACTTGTATAAGTAGCTTGCACCCTTGCACGTAAAACCAGAACACGAGACATACATGTGGCTGTATACAGTTAGATATATATATATATATATATATAATAGTTTTTTTTTTTTTACAATTTTTCAAACTCGCTTTATACAATTATTTTTATATTAGGTCGTTGCAAAAGTTCATGCGGACGCGGATCATTTTATTGCCTCCAAAGACGAGAGCTTCTATCGGCGGGGTATACATTTGTTACCCGAAAAATGGGCAAAGGTTGTAGAAAGTAATGGAGAGTATTTTGATTAAAAAATTGTCATTTGATTTGATGTATTTTTATGAAATGAAGTAATAAAAAACCGCACAAACTTTTGCACCACCTAATAGATTATAATACATACAAAAAAAAAAAAAAAATCTATTCCTGTAAGTATGACGCTTACAATTTTTAGTGGAAAAAATGTTTCATGTAATATACATTATGTATATTAATATATATTGAAAACCTTTTCAAACATTGCAGTAGATAAAACTAGGTATCACATAAAGAACTAGGGAAAAAAAAAACATGAATAAAGATTTTTAAAAATTGAGCATCCTGATATTAAAACATACAATATCATTACATTTTCAACGGCATAAAATGAATGTTGCATGTAAATAAGGTAATATTTCTGTCGTACTATATGTAATTTTCTAAAACTTTACAGCACTCTATGCCCAATATTACCTATAAGATATGAAAATAATTTAAAATTCAAAGAAAAGAAAAAACTAAGTGAGAAACATACTTTTATATCAACAATCATCAATATTACTGAGTAAACAAATTTATATTTTAGATTTAATTTTAAACGTATGATCATTAAGTCTTAAATGTAAATGGTTACTAGTTTAACCAATATATTCCATATGACATTCATTACATTTCAAGGAATAAATAACATTAAAAGCCTTGCAGAAAATTACCAAATTAGAAGCGTTTTTTATTTGTGATTTATCAGCGTTAGGACAAGTAAGACACCTAGAGGATTTACAGGTTGGAAAATACAAATAGGTAACTTTTAATCGATCTAGGCAAATCTCTATAATTCTCTCTGTACCGAGCATTAGCCCTAGTAATACTATGAACTAATTTGCCCGTATCTAAAATTTTACTAAGTACCAACATTATTAGATTTTTATAAAAGAATATATCTAAATACAAGATCAAAGTAATATAAAATTTTTATTTAAATAAATAAATAAATAAATTCTAGATAAGATATTGGATTTATAAGAATGAATTTAGCATAATAATATCTGCCGAAAGAAAATAAATAAATAAATAAAATAATAATGTTCAAATGAAAGAAAAATATATAATAATTATTAATAAAATAAAATAAAATAAAATAAATAAAAAAGGAAAAATACAAATCTGGATTAAAATAATATGAAAAATAGAGAATAATAAATAACAGTAAAAATAGAATACTAGATTAAATAATAGAAAAACTGAATTCTAGATTAAATTTACTGAATCATAAAAGATAAATAGTATAATACATATTTACAAGAGTCCCAGGATAATTAATCATAAGCAAATCTAAATCTAATTATAAATAAAAGCTAAATCACTGTTTATCAAAAACTATAACCAAAATAAAGTAAATACACGAGGCAATTAATATATAATATTGAAATGCTAAATATATACATATATGTGTGTATATTTAAACTATTCAACGTGATTAAACTATACTGAAAGAACCACTACACATATATCGTAATATATTCTAATCGCTTTATATGTCTTTGTAAAAAGAATTGCAAATCATATGTATATCACTGGAAATCGTGTGAAAAACAACTTTCTGATAATAATTTCATTTTTTGTTTTCGAAATTTTAAAGTTTGAGTAAAAAACTTAGAATTTAAAACGTCTTTCCATATTCAATTTTCAATTATATAAAAAAAAAAAAAGGAGTAGGAAATTACCGTGGAGTGTCTGTTATAATTCTTTCTGTTTTAGTGTTACAAAATTTTGAATACATACGCACTGAAATATAACAATATTAAGTATATTAAAACTACTCAGAAACTATTAAAAATAAAAAACTAGTTGGCATAGGTGAACTCTGCTCAGTTCCCCATCATATTTATGTTCTCAGAAATTTCTAGTGCGAGACATATTATAATCATGTTAAAAGAAATGAATTTGACCAAAGCTTGATACAGTGACAGAATGAAATCCCCGCCTAATAGGCTATCCACAGTTCACTTGGATATAATTATCTTATTCTAATTTATTAATTTATTTTATCAGGGTCAATTCTGTTGTTTAGTTTTCATGCTACTATTTCCAATGCAATAAACCTCAAAATCCATATTTATATGAAAAATTTACAATTTCGCTATGTTGATAAAATCGTAAATTACGAATAATTTACGAAAATTTCCTAGTAGAATATTTGTATTCAATCATGTTCAAACAAATATCATAAACTTAATTTTGAAGTTGTCTAATGTATTTAGGATCCTCAAAATGGAAGTTTATGATCAATTTTGCCTTATTCTGACATGTTAAGTAAATCGTAAATTCCAAATAACTTACGAATTTTTTTAATTGGAAAAATCATAGTCTATGATATTCATACCAGTATCCTAAATAATATTTCGAAAGTGGTTTGACATCTTTACGCTGAAAATATCCCTCAAGATTGACGTTTATGTGAAATTTTGCTCTATTCTGACATGTTAAGAAATTCGTAAATTTCCAATAACTTACGAAATCTTTATATTGGAAAATTCATAGTCATTAATATTCATACCAGTGTCCTAAATAATATTTCAAAAGTAGTCTGACATCTTTACGATGAAAATATCTCTAAAAATTGACGTTTATGTGAAATTTTGCCCTATACTGCCATGTTAAGAAATTCGTAAATTTCCAGTAACTTGCGAAATTTTCAAAGTAGCATATTTATAGTTTCTGATGTTCATTCCGGCATCAAAACTGATATTTTAAAACTGGTCTGACATTTTTACAGTAAAAAGTTTTCATTTAATGCACGTTTAAGTGAATTTTTGTCCTATTCTCCCATGTTAAGAAAATCGTAAATTTCTAATAACTTACGAAGTTTTTAAAATCGAATGTTGCAAATGAATAGGGTTCTTGCCAGTGTCGAAAGTAATATTTTAAAACTGATCTGACCTCTCTGCGACAATTTGTTCTTGAGATATCATGTACACAGACTAACAAACTAACGGACTGACCCACTAACAGACTAACACACTAACACACTAACAGACACCCTACAGACAGATACCATAGAAATTTTGTCATTTTCGGATTCCTCACACCTGAAAACGTGTAGAAAAGTCAAAAAACCGAGGTCGAAAATTTTCACGATTACCTAAGTTCCCCATACCTATAGTATGATGGGGAACTAATAATAATAATTTCAAAAATTTAACTAATTAATTATTATTATTATTATTATTATTATTTTAATACAAATTTCCTCTGCTAATTCTTTTTTATTTTTCCATCGAATTTACGTTCTTATATTTTAACAACATATTTAATTATTACTCTGTGGATTCATTGAAAAATTAATAATAATAAAAAAAAAAAATGGTTGAAGGTTGGAATTTAATCAAAATTTTTAGCTTTCAAACATAAAAGTATTTTTTGTTATTAATTTCTCATTGAATCTACAAAGATAATACTTAAATTTGTTTCGAATATATTGTTAAATCAATGTAGATACAGTGTGTGTGCGTGCGGGGGGATGGGGGTGGGGTTAAAAATTAGTTAACAAGTAGTATTAAAAAGGTTAATTTAAAATTTTGAATTTCATTTACTTATTTTACAATTTTAATAGTTTTTAAGAAGTTTTAATATACTTAAAACGATCGTTATATTTCAAAGCATATGCATGGTAAATTTCCTAATTTGATAATAATAACACACAATCAAAACACACACACACACACATATATATATATATATATATATATATATATATATATATACTATTTTAAAAGATATTTTTAAGATGTGATAATTTTTCTAAATTATTGTGATTGGGTTCATAAAAAATATCATAGTAAGTTAAATTGTTTGTGTTACTTCCTTAGATATTTTTAATGTACAATTCATCTTCGTAAGTTGCTGAATACAGCTCCCTACTTCCAGAAAACTGAATGCGTACATACATTAGCTTATGTTAATATCACGCAGCTCAATCTTTTGTAATTTTAATTACTTTTTTTCAAATTTATTTTGCATATGTATTTCTTTTCTTTTCTCCCCCCCCCCCTCCCCCCTCTCACCCCCCATGGTCGCACTGTATAGTTTTTAGCTTAAAATAGCTATTATATAGTATGAAATCTTGCATTTTGACGCTCACCGAAGAGATGGACAACCCCGAAAATTAATCTCTTCAGTTTAAGTGATTTTCAACTTTTTAATTGTTTAATAAGTTTTTATCGTTTCTTTTTGTTAAAGTCTGATATGAATGAATACACTTATTTATTGTTAACGCATAATTCCACACTCTATTTTTAAATTAACGCCTTTTTTAATCAGACCTATTTTGTTATACGGGTTTTTAGAGATAATATTAAAATAAATATGTACAGTCGGTAACAGAAGTCTCCGAACACTAGCGAAAATTCCTATATAAAAAAAAAGTACACTTACTACAGTTTTGTTAAATAAATCCTTGTCGAATTCTGCTCTTAGTCAGTCTAAAAACAGGATTCAACAAGGATTTATTTAACAAAACTGTATTAAGTGTACATTTTTTATATAGGAATTTTTGCTAGTGTTCGGAGAATTTTGTTACCGACTGTGTTTTTTTTTTTTTTTTTTCTTCATTAAAACTATTGCTGGTCATTTATTTTATTTTATTTTACTTTATTTATTTATTTTTGGCTCTTGCTTATTATTATGGCCTTTCGTCATCTGCTTTCTTACATTCTAGAATGTTACAACGTGTGTGTGTATAATTAATCATTGGCGTAAATGTGATTAATATCAGCATATATAGTTACCCTCATCCGTCACTGATTCTGTCACACTTTAGGCTTACGAGTAGGCTTAAGAGATTTCCTTGGACTCTGTCTCCTAATTTTCATACTTTAGTTAATTTTATGTAATTGTCCGATCGATAATCTGTTTAAAGAGACGTATTCAGAAAAATTGCGCCTTTCATTTGGTACATTATTTGTAACGAATATGCAATTAGATTAATTAAAATATGAAAATAAAAGCTTTAAAATACATTTAAATTTTTAATTGTTGCCATTTTCTTTTCAGCATAAAATGAAATAGGCTTTCCCGTAAAAAAATAAAAAAATAAAAAAAATAAAATAAAATAAAATAAAATAAAAATAAATTTGCTCATGCATATGAAAAAAAAAAAAAAAAAAAAAAAAAAAATGACGTCTATCCGCGATTGTAATGAAATGCTCGCCCTCTGGTGGGCTAAGGTGAAATTATCATACCACTGATAGCTTTCACGCTGAAACAATGATAGAACAACAAGAAAGCACAATAATAAATGCACGTGGCAATTATTACACATGGCAATATTTACTAACAACTGCAGTTGAGAAAGCGGCATCTATCGATCATTACAAACGCGGATAAAATAATAATTTTAAAGGTAACGAAGAGATAAACAAAGTGAGAAAATTTCGCACGGACTTCCTAGCAAACGAATTATTTAAAGTGAGAAATAAATAAAATGAAACGATCATTTTTCTACAGGCGCCTTAGTCGCCCTACAACAAACTAGTTTCATTATAACGTGAGTATCATAATTCACATCCAATTTAATTCACTATTCATGATTTTATTTATGTACGTTTCCGATGGAATTGGCATTAATACTGTCACATTTTTATATTTACAATTTTACATTATATATATATATATGTATATATATATATATATTCCACATTCCTTTAATGGTTTGTTAACAGTCCTCCCATGAGGTGTGGAGTGTAGACTGTACATTTTGGCATCAAACCCATTTTACAAAGATAGACATTGTAAGTTGTTGTTGTTGCAGTCATGTATGAATCATTGCAAGAAAAGTAGTTTTACAGTAGGAATGGCAATTTCCATTCTCTGCGATAGCGAAAGATTTTATCTTACTTACGTTTCTGTTCAATGATCTCACTTATACAATTAGAGCTTTATCTTTTATATGTTTGTTGTTGTATTTTCCTTTCTAAAATATTCTCAGTTCTTTTCTTTTAAACATCTTTTTTACATATGTCATAGATGTTTACATTTCTGTAAATAGTAGGATATATTTAGGGTGTAACATTTTCTTGGAAAATATGTTTGCAGTAAGAGATATCCTGGCAAAGTTTTGCATTTAATGATTTTTATTAGTTTATAAATTTTATTTGAAGCCATATTCATTTACACTTTTGGAGGGGGGAGGGATTATCACCCCAGGGGATGCAGCGATGGGTCTACATATATAAAAATAAATAAATAAATAAATTCTAGTTGACTGTTACAATTGTAAAAAAAAAAAAAAAAAAAAAGTTTTAATTTCACAATGATTTGTTAAAATAATTCTTATTGTGAATATTTATATGAAATTTTATCTCAGACTTCTATGTTAAAAATAGGAAAAAATCGGGTGACAGCGCCACTTTTTGAACGATTTTTCCCCAAATGTATTTAGCACCACTGTAAGTTAAAGAACAACTAAATCTCAAGTTTGGTAAATTCTATTTATTGGATTGTGAGATACAGTGTCTATAAAATATTTATAATGCACAGACAGACGTTTTTTAAAGCACGTCTAATCATATTCAGGTCACATGAAAACGGGCAATTCCCTCAAAAACCAGAGGTCGAAAGTTTTTACGAAACGAAGGATTTATTCTTATGTATATAGAAGAAAATATAGGGTTTTCCAATAGGGATGAAACAACTTTAAATTGTTAGAATGGCAACATTGCGTATTATTTTTTGACATTTCTTGCGTCATTTGTGTTTAGCATGCTATGCAAAGATACACGCTTGAACAACGTTTCGAAATTATTAAATTGTTTTATCAAAATCAGTGTTCATATGTGAATACTGAGAGAAATTTGAGAAGAATTCAAAGACGACATTATTCAGTTAATCGACCCGATCGATTGTGATTTTTTTTCTTTGGGGATATGTTAAGTCACAAGTTTATGCTGATAATCCAATAACAACTGAACAACTAAAAACCAACATTAAACGTGTTATTCGGGAAATAACACCAAATTTATGTGAGAGAGTGATGGAAAATTGGGTTGACAGAATGCGGTATCGACAGAGAAGTCGTGGTGCTCACATCAACGATATTATTTCAATACTTAATGGCATAATGTAAGCTTTCCAAAAAAAAAAAAAAAAAAAAAAAAAAAAAGTTTCTTACTGAATATATATATATATATATTTAATTGTATCACTCTTTATGGAAGACCCTTTATAAATTAAGCATTATTAGATGAAGTTAGAAAGAAGTGCAGTTTCTGAAATCGGGAATAACTGTTTATTAGTTACATACGCACTTGTCCAATTATATTTCCTCTGTGAGTTTAACCCGTTATTTCCCGAATCCTTCCGTAGCTTTGGAAAACGAACATTTGTTTCACATTTAGCTCACTTTCTGCTACGATGTTCACTGCTCCAATTTTTTTAACGAGATGAAAATTAAGGTCATCGTTCACCAGATATATGGAGGGAGAAAAAAAAAAATAATGGCAACATAAAAAAGATCTAGCGAATGTTCGTGGAGATCCATCCACCCCCGCCAGCTATTTTAGGCGTTGTTATCCTGGCGATGCATCACCGATTTACGCACCTCATAATTTGAAAAGAAGCATGGGAAAAAACAACAGTAAAAACAGCATCCAAAACTCAAAATTCTCTTTCCCGAATTCCTCAAAAGAAAAAGGAAACTTACCGTACTCTAAATTTGGATGCGTGTGGCGAGCGCCTACGTTGAGAGGTATGCGCAAACTGAGTTGGGTTGTCTTCGCCCTGCTAAGTAACAGCTCGTGTTTCAAGTCCGACAGCTTGTTACCTGAAAAATATGAAGCTAGGAGCGTTTTTCCAGAATAAAATAACAAAACATATAAACAAAGATGGAATGAAACATAAATACATAGATGCCATTAAGATGGTAAATTATATTTATAATATCAGGAACTAATTTTAAAGAAAAGTAGTTCTCCCATTTATCTCCAAAATTATTATTTTCTTTTCATAATAAATGTGTAATATTTATTCCGTTATTGCTGTCATTGCTTGTTTTCTTAATAATAAAAGCCCAAGTTTAGCGAAACTAACGCTGAAAATGATGTCATAGCTAAAACACTGTATAGGAATATAGAAAGTAAAACTTTATCCACGAGTTCCTTGCGTATATTTCAACTGAATAAAATAATTAAAAAAGATAATTTAACGGAAAAAATTACATCACAATCACAAAAATGCATTGAGATAAAAAAAAAAAAAAAAAAAAAAAATTAAATAAATAAATAAATAAATAACATTTTATCCATGGTTTTCGTAGATGATTCGTTCATTGATTCAAATAATAAATTAAACATACGAAATTCATTGGTCCATTTACCGAGATTCATTTCAATAATTTATTCAGTATAGTGTATAATAGTTATCATCGCAGAAGAAAAAAAAAAAAATGTTTCACTAGAGTTTATTCATCCACAAAACAAAACTTAAATAAAACAAAAGAATTTCTCTTAAAAAAAAACTTTTTTTTTCACCACTACGCGGAATTTTAATATATCAGAAAAAAGAATAATGATAAATTAAATAAATAAAATTCACCTACGTTACAAAAGATTAATAATATTAATAACAAAGTCCTTTTTTCTTATCAAGTAGCCGCCATTTTGTAACAAAATGGTGGCTATAAATTATTAATGGACTTGGTCGAAAAATTGATGTGGGCTATGTACGTATGGAGTTTTAAGCAAATCGATTCATAAATATCTTTTTATATGAATTTCAAATTTTCAAGTAGCTGGCACTTGGAAACAAGATGGCGGGGCAAGTAGGCAAACATATATATCAAATGCATTTGTGAGATAAGTCTATTGTACAAATTTAGTTCGAATTAATTCAGAATTTCAAAAGTTATCGTGTTGACAAATTAAGTGGCCGCCACTTCGATCAAAATGGAGGAGCAAGTTGCTCAGTGAACTAATCCAATATATTTGTAAGATAAGTCCATTGTCCAACTTTGGTTCGAATAAATTCAGTATTTCAAAAGTTATCGCGATAACAAATTTTCAAGTGGCAGCGTTCAAGTGGCCACAACTTGAAAATAAAATTGAGGAGAAACTTGCCCACCGAAATCATAGATATTTGAATGATAAATCCATTTTTCAACTTAGGTTCGAATTAATTCAGTATTTCAAAAATTATCGTTATAAGAAATTTTCAAGTGGAACCGTGATTTCAAGTTGCCACCACTTGAAAACAAAAAAGCGAAGTGAGATGCCCAGAGAATTTATCTGAGTTATTTGAATGATAAATCCACTATTTGATGAGAATTGGTTCAGTATCACACAAGTTATCATAATGACAAATTTTCAAGTTGCCGCCACTTGGAAATAAAATGGCGGAGCAAGTTACTATGTGATCTTATCCAAGACATTTGAAGCGTAAATTCACTATCCAACATTGATTTGAATCAGTTTAGTATTTTAAAAGTTATCGTTATGGCACATTTTCAAGTGGCAGCCTAATTTCAAGTGGCCTCAACTTGGAAACAAAATGTCGGAACAAGTTGCTCAGTGAACTCAACCAAGATATTTATATAATACGTTCACTATCCAACTTTGGTCCAAGTTGAATCAGAATTTTAAAAATTAACATGATTATAAATTTTCAAGTGGTAGCCTGATTTTAAGTTGTCCAGCTTAATTTATAACATCCTCATTTTATTAAAATTGGTGGATAAAGTTTATTAATAAGTTTTTATTATTCATTTTATTGAGTTACACTTCATGTTAATCCAATGCGACTAATCTATATTAATAAAATCATAGTTTTGTCTGTAAATTTGTCGAAATCGAATAATTTTGCGATATCTTCACGTTTCACACACCATGAAAGCCGAAAATGACTTCAGAAAATTTTGCCTGTGTGTGTGTGTGTGTGTCATCGTGTCTGTATGTCGCTTTTTTTGTCCGGGCATCACTCGAGAACGGCTGGACGGAATTCAACGGCGCTTGGCAGAAACTTAGGTCTTCACCCAACTTAAAATTATATCGATCAACTTTTCAGAAATTCCCCCCCGTTCCCCCCTGGGGGGGCAAAAGACAAAAACACGTTTGTCCGGGCATCACTCGAGAACGGCTGGACGGAATTCAACGGCGCTTGGCAGAAACTTAGGTCTTCACCCAACTTAAAATTATATCTACAGAAATTTTCAAAATTATGATTAGTGTTTGAATTGTGGGTAAAAAATGCTTGCGCATGTGCCATACATATTTTTTCACTAAAATGCTTTAAATGAAAAAATAAAATATAAAAATAAATTTTTAAGTTAAAGAATTTTTTATTCGCGTGATTCGCACTACGAATTATGAAAAGATTGAAATGAAGTGTTGCCATCTAAATTTCATACTTTAGTTAATTTTAAAAAATCTAATTGTCGTATCGAAAAAACTGTTGATACCCCAGGATTCAGAAAAATGACCCCTTTCATTTGGGACTGAATTTGTAACGATAGGCCTGATATTTCTAATTTATTTTTCCCTTTTTCCGTTTTTCCGTTGCCACTTAAATTTCATACTTTAGTTATTTTTTAAAAATCTAATTGTTGCATCGAAAAACTGTTTGCACCCCTGGATTCAGAAAAATCACCCCTTTCATTTGGTATCAAATTTATAAATATAGGTCTGATATTTCTAATTTATTTTACACTTTTTCCGTTTTCAACCCAGATTCGGTAGACGCATTTATATATATTTTTATTTTCCAGAAATAAAGTGAAATATTTTTAATTTCACGTGAATAATAATAAAAATTAGAGAGAAAAATACCTACAAAAGTTGGTGGATTTTTTTTTTTTTTTTTTTTTTTAAATCAGGAATTTGTATGGGGATAAATATTTTCATAGAGATATTTGGCATTAGCTTAATATTTTTATTTAATTAAGCAGTACTTTTCTTTCCTGCAGTAAAACAAAAATTTTTGTTGTTATTATGTACCTTGTGAGGTTTTTTTATATTCTCCCCTTAATTGTAAATTAATATAATTTGGATTTTATTAAGATTTTTCATTTTTATTTTGTAAATATCAAAAAAGAGTTTATTTTATTTTATTATTTTATTTTGTTTTGTTTATTTATTTATTTTGTGTATGGAACAGCTTTATTATCGGATCCCTTTGGCAAAATTTGAAATTCGGCACCGAAGTAGCTGGGACGTTTCTCGCCAAGATCTTTAATTGCACAATTGAGATAGCCAATTCAGTTCATCGCAAAAATGGCTTAAAATATTTAAAGTCACCAAAGGGGTCCCATACTAAAGCTGTGATTTTTGCATTTATTTACTTGTAATATTTTCTATTAAAGACTTCTGTGTTCACGAAATTTGGTGCGTAAATTGTTTGTATGCATCCGGCACTTATTGTAACTGGATTTCACGAAATTCGAAATCCCCCCCCCCTTTCTCTGAGTCGGAGGGCAATAAACATGTGTAAAAACATGTTTTTCCGTTTGAATTCGCTTTCAATTATCTTAGAATGGCGAATTTTGGTGTGTGGATATTGATTAAGTGTACGCATTATGTACTTTAGTGGGATTTTGCAAAACTTCGAACTCACCCACTGAGGAAGGGGGAAGTAAGAAGTGGGTAAGTTGCTGCCGAAGGCAGTGCGGACCCAGACTCCTCACGTTGCGAGCGGAAAAACCTCTACCAATCACAGCGAGAACTTAGGTTTTTATAAAGATATGGGATTTTGACAACTCATTTAAGTTTAATGTCCAGCGAAGCGGGCAAAGCCTGCTAGTGATAATAATAATAATAATAGTAAAGGGGGGTGTTGCAAAATATTAAGTTTGCATCCAAAAAAAAAAAATAAATAAAAAATAAAAGTAGAAATTTTTGCGTATATTCTTTGTAAACAGAATTTAATTTAGTACGACAAGACATATTTCAATCTATTCTTCCATATAAAGTATTTCATTTCCTAGCATCGGTTACTGTATTCATTTCTTAAAATTACTTTTGTATACGATATAGCTTTAGCATAGGAACTCCTTGGTGGTTTTTATGTTTTTCTTTTCATTTTGGCGATGAATTACAATGGGTATTACAATTGCTTAAGTAAGCATCTTGGTGAGAAACGACCGAGCTACTTCGGTGCCAAATTTCAAATTTCGGCAAGAGGTTCAAGCTGTTCCATTGCTTTAGCACGAAATTTTTCAATTTTATTTTAATAATTTTTAACTCAATTCAAGAGGAAAAAAAATAAATTGATCTAAATATACAAAATGTCTCCAGATAAAATATTACCCGTTTTTCGTTTTGTTTATTATTAAAAAGAAAATGGCTTAAGTAATTTTTCCTGTATCATTGACATCTCTATAAATTAAATAAATTAAATTGTCCAGTACCATTATATTTCATACTCCACGCGCACTTTTCAATTTCTAAATCAAATATTATCTAACAAAATAATAATAATAATAATATATTCAAGGTATAATACAATTTATGGTAACAACACAAAATCGTTGCCTGAAAAAATAGTTCTTTCGTACTAAAAAAGAAAGCATAAGGAAAAGGGAAAAAATCCTCTTTTAAAGCATATAAATTACACTTCCTGGAAATCCCAAGTTTTGGATTTATAAGAAAAATATAAAATAAAAAATCAGAAATTAAACGCACAGCCTAAAAAAACATGATTTTGTTTTATTCCCCAATTCAAACCAAATTATATTTTGCACAACTGAACAATAATTAGAAACCTGATACTTAAACTAAGTTGAAAGCAAAGCCAATAAAGACGGATGAACATATTTTGAGGAGCAATTTTTCAAAACTCTCTCTTTCAGGCGAGCGATCTGTCTTCTATTTGCTGATATGGAAACATCCGCAGTTCTGTTTATTTTAAGTGAATTATAGCCCCTCGTTTGGATACGACGGTAAGAGAGAGAGAGAGAGACGTCTATAAATATCTCCGGGCCATAACTTGTGTTTCTAGAAATCAAAAACAAATTTGCTTTTTGAAACTAAATCTTTAAGAAAAAAAAAAAAAATAAAATAAAATAAAAAATAGCGGAAATTAAGAGCATACAATATCTATCCTCGCCGACAGTCAAAGGCCATGTTATTCTATGGGGAAATCTGTTTATTGAATGTCTCATTATTTAACATATTTTTTAAAATTCTATTTTCACATTCAGAAAATTCACAACCGTTAAGTTTGTACTAATTTTCCAAAATTTGAATTTTTAAAATTTTTATCATTTAATATCCTCTATATTAATAAAATCAGATATTTGTCTGTAAATTTGTCAGAATCAAACAATTTTGCTATATCTTCACGTTTCAGATACCATGAAAGCCAAAAATGACTTCAGAAAATTTTGTCTGCGTGTGTGTATGGTCGTGTCGGTATGCCTGTAACGCTACTTTTGTCCGGGTATCACGTGAGAACGGCTGGACGGAATTCAACGGCGCTTGGCAGAAATTTAGGTCTTTACCCAGCTTAAAATGATATCTATAATTTTTTTCAAAATTCCCCCCCCCCCCACGTCCCAAAAACACGTTTGTAAGCATAACACGGCTTCAAATTACTTCACAGTAAAGAAATTGCACATGGGGAGACTAGACATGAGAAAAAATAAAGCATTCATTATCTGCGATTTAGGAAATTTTGATTTTTAAGGGAAGAGAGAGGGGGGGAAATCGATTTTTGGCGGAAAAATTTCGCAAATTCCGGATTTTTGAGTAGAACTCAACCAAAACTGGAACAAATATATTGAAAAAAATTATGCGACTTCTTTAGGATATTTCCAAAAACATTTTTTTCTTTTTATTTTTCTTGGATTTGCGATTATTATTATTATTATTATTATTATTATTTTTTTTTTTTTTTGGGGGGGGGGGGGGGGGGGGGAGGTTACGAGGGAGGGAAATCGAGCAACCCCGGTTAGCGCTAAATTTGTCCTGATAGAAATCTATGGGAGCTGCGGTCACGAATTTTGGTGCTTGGATTGTTACCCCACTTGGGGTGACAGAAGGCAAAAACACCTTTGTAAGCATAACTTGGCTCCAAATTACTTCACCGTGAAGAAATTGCACATGGTGAGACTAAACATGAATACAAATAAAACTTTAAATGCGATTTAGGATATTTCAATTTTTAAGGGGAGGGAGGGGGGAAATCGATATTTGGCTGGAAATTTTGCGAATTCCGTATTTTTGAATAGATTTCTACCAAAAAAGAAACAGAGATGCTGAAAACAGCCACGCGCTTTCTTAAGATATTTCCAAATCATTTTTTGATAATTTGTGATCTGTTATTATTATTATTATTTTTTTTTTGGACGGGGGGGGGGGAGTGGGGGATGGGTTACGAAAGGCAAATTCGAGACACCCCTTTTAGCGCTAAATTTGTCCTGGGAAATTTATGAGAGCTGCGGTTACAAAGTTTGGTTCTTGGATTGTTTATATGTATCCGACAACTAAAGTAATGGGATTTATCGAAATTCCCCCCTCCCCTTCTACTCTGGAGGGGCAAGAAGCAAAAAAGTTTGTATGCATAACTCGAGCCCAAATTACTTCACGGTGAAGAAGTTGCACATGAAGAGATTAGACTTTAGTATAAATAAAACATTATGTACGATTTTGGAATTCTTGATTCTTAAAGGAGAGAGGGGAAAAATCGTTTTTCGGGGGAAATTTCAGAAATTCCGGATTTTTGAGTAGAGCTCTGCTAAAAATGGTACAAAGGTATTGAAAACAGCCATGTGTCTTCTTAAGGATATTTTCAAAAACATATTTTCATTTTTTTGTAATTTGTAATTTTTTTTTCGGGGCGGGGGGGGGGGGGGGGAATTACGAAGGAGCAAATTCAAGACCCCACCCCACCCTTTTAACGCTAAATTTGTCTTGGGAAATCTATGGGATCTGCGGTCACGAAATTTGGTGCGTAAATTGTTTATATGTATCTGACACTTATTGTAACGGTATTTTACGAAAATCCCCCTCCCTCCCTTGGGGTGGGGGGCAATAAACACGTGTAAAAACATGTTTTTCCATTTGAATTCGCCTTAAATTATCTTAGAATGGCGAATTTTTGTATGTGGATTTTGATTAAGTGTACGCATTATTTACTGTGGCGGGGCGGGATTTCGCAAAACTTTGAATTTATCCGCTGGGGAAGGATAAGTAAGAAGCGGGTAAGTTGCTTTCCAAGGCAGTGGGAACCCGGAGTCCTCACGTTGCGAGCGAGAAAAACCTCTACTGAACACAGCGGGAACTTAGGTTATTAATAATAATATGGGATTTGGACAACTGTGTAGTGTCCAGCGAAGCGGACAAAGCCTGCTAGTTTCATATAATTTGATTGTTTTATAAGTCAATTTTAATTTGAAATTTTATTTAATAAAATATACCCGATATAAAATTTAAAACAAATATTTGTCTTGAATTTCGGTTTGATTTGGGAATGAGATGTCAATGTCAATAATCAGTCATAAATCTTCAGACAAAATCCATCAGCGTAAATTGTATACTTTCTAAAACCAGTAACTCTATATCTAAAATGAAAAAAACTTTTAAAGGTGAAAATTTTGTTTAAGCAGGAAAAATATTACTTAGCTTTTTTTTCCTAAAACAATTTGAATAATTCCCGTTTAAATTTGATTACAATTTTCATTCCTTTTTGAAAGGCGAATGAAAATATATAAAATCTCTTAAAATTTATGTAATCTCTAACCCAAACTATTAAAATTTGGGAGATATTTTTCAGGGTTTAAGTAAATTAAACTGTAGACAAACACATAAAAAGACAAAGTGAAATTCGTCGCACTTTTTGCTACTATGTCACGTGTTGAAATGTAAGATTACAGTGAAGGGGGCGGGGGGAAGCAGAAAAAAAAAAAGGAGTGAAACAAATTGAGACAAGGAGAGAAAAGATAAACAATGGAGTTTTTTTAACTAGTTTATCTTGTGACACGATAAACGTAATAATGTTATGTCACAGAATGTGACTAAGAGATGAATTGTTTTTAAATTTAGAAATGAATATTTATACCTCATACGTCATTCGAACTTAAAGTGTAAAACAATAGGAAAATAAATAATAAATAAATAAACTGCTCCTTGAAATAAATATAGAAGTTGAAAGTTATTTTAAATTACTTTAATCGTTCAACAGCTAGCCTATTTTTAGAAAAAATAGAAAGATGAATGGATTAAAAATCATTAATATAAGACTTAAATAATTAATAATTATAAATAAAAACTTTGCCCCAAAACCTTTCAGACGAAATTTTGCAGCGGAAATAACGTTATCTTTTAACAACCCAAAATATTTGGTCACTCTATGAAAAATTTATTGAGACAATTTAATATTTCTCCGTATTTTTACAGAAAATATTTTTTAATAAATTCAATATTGAGTTATTCATCATTCTGTATTATTTGATTATTAGGACGAGAGACTATTAGTTTCAATCTGGAGTTTTTGTAGACCAGTTTTGTGTAACACCAAAATAAATTAGAAATATCAGTCCTATCGTTACAAATTCGGCACCAAATGAAAGGAGCGCTTTTTCTGAATTCAGGGGAGCAAACAATTTTCGACACCACAATGAAATTTTTAAAAAATAACTAAAGTATGAAATTTAGGTGGCAACACTTCCTTTTAATTCATTTCAGTCATTTTAATAAGTACGCGGCCCAGTTTTACGGTCAAAAAATGAGATAAAAAAATAAAAAATAAATAAAAATAAAAATTTTACAGATTGAAATTAATAATCCTCTGTACTGAACTAAATTCTGTTTTTGACAGAATTTTTTTTTTTTTTTTTTTTAATTTTAATTTTAATTAATTAATTTATTTATTTATTTATTTTTTTTCACATTTTGATGAAGAAATGCAACAATGCTCGACATTTCCAACAATCAGAATATTTCTTAATAATAACAATAAAATAAATATGCAAAGCAACAATGTATAAAGAAAAATCATAACAATGGTTTGCTTAAAAATTAACTCTTTGCAGTCATTGAGCAAATTACGAGTAGTGTTCTCATTTTGAAAACGATTTCAAAGTGATTTAAGTATTTAAGTGAGCTATTTTTGGTTAAAAAATGGAGAATTTATATAAAAAATATAGACGTGGTGAAATAAGTAAAAAACTATTTAAATTACGAGCTATGGAATATACGTTCTGTAATTTGGAATGGAACAACTTTGTCTATGCTGGGGAACTGTCGAATGGATTTCATAGAGTTATTGTAGAACTCGATAGCAACGATACACAAATTAATGTGGAAGTAAAAATATTTCTGGGTGATGTAAATATAAATGATGAATTTAAAAGACTACAAATAATTACAGAACGAGTCACTCCGCTTTTGACTTTGCCGAACATAATGGAAAACTACAGACAGTCCTATATTAACGAATTAAACTATCAGAAAAAACGTAATTCCGAAAATCAGTTCCAAAATATTGCAAATCTTACGAATGAAAAAGAATCGGCAAATGTCAAAGATTTATCAGAGTTTGAAAATGTTACTCAATATGAAAATATTCCCAGTTTTGCTGATGACATAATGTTTAAAAAAGATGACATATTAATGACAGAAAATGTATCTGATAATAACAATATTGTTGAAAAAATGAGCCGAAATGATACTGAAGATATTGAAGATGAAAATTACTTTGAGAAATTGAATGAAAATAAAACTGAAAACGATGAAAATGCATCTCCTAAAGAAAGTCAATTGAGTTTGGATGAAAATTACAATAAAGATTCAATTTCCGAGGAAACATTAAGTACAAACTCAATATACTTTGATTGTCAGGAAAACTTTAAAAAGAGATTTGTTGATAATGATTTAGAAGATTATGTACACAAAATATTATTAGAACGTTCAAATTATGCTAAAAATATCTGCAATAACACTAATAAATCAAATCTCAACCCTTCAAAAGTTGAAAATTCAAAGGGAAGTTTCTATTTAAAAGATACTGATATTCATCATGTAAAACATAATTGGGCTTCACCAAAATCAAAAACACCAAGTAAAAGAAAAGTGAAAAGGAAACACCATAAAAAATATGTCTCACTGCAAAAATGAAAACCGACCAAAAAGAGTCTCTAACAATAAATACGTTTTACACTGATAAAGAAGCACAGACATTCCAAGTTAAATGCAATGAAAAAACCTAAAGTGCAAATTTGGTGGGAGCAACAAAAAAAAAAAAAAAAAAAAATTAGCGATATTTTTATTTCTTGCTTTCCATGCTGCAAGAAACAAACTGAAAAGTGACATTTCCAAAAACTAATGTTATGTTTATTTCTGGGTTATTTAAAGCATATTTTGCGATAGAACTGCTGACATGCCAATCAACTGAAAGAATTGCCTTCAATCCATAGAACTGGTTTACAATAGCCTTGAATATGGACCCTCCAAACTCCAACCCGCCAGGAGCAGTGGTGCGATCGGAGTCTGTATTTCATCAGCAGACAATATCATCTAAATATTTTTTATGCTGTAAACTTTAAATGCAAAATAAAGCACTGCTTCGGGTAAAAAGCTTTGTGTGTGTGGTTTTTAAGAGTCTAATGTACACTGTAAAAATATGTCCTATTTGCTGCCAGAAATTCTCTGTAATTTGAGAAAATACTTTCTGACAACGTAATGTTTTCGTAAATTACGCGTATTTTCTCAAATTACAGAGAATTTCTGGCAGCAAATAGCACATATTTTATACATTGTATCTTCTTAATAATAAAATTCTTGAAAATTAAAAGGAGACTTGGCTCTAAATAACTACACCCAGGAGAAATCTTGGACGCCAAATGTCTTGAACGCTGCATTAAATACAGTACGTAAAATGCTGTCGAAACAGTTGTTTGCTATTCAATTTTACTCTGTGACGTTCAAGATATCGAAGATTTTTCCTAGATTTAATAAAATTCTTGGTTTCAGAGGGGTAACGTCCCCGAAATAATCTCATAAATCATTTTCCAATCTTGTGAGGAGGGGTTAGGGTAGGGGAATTTATGTCATAGCTGCTAGAACAATGCATTGAAATAAAGAAAATAAAAAGTGTATCTGTGCTTTGAAATGATTAAATAATATATAAAAAAACAAATCTAATTTAACAGAAAATATGACGGCATAAAAGGGAAACTTTGTCTTTAGAAGGAATGTGTTTGAATAATTTAATTTTGTACGTTTCTATACACTAACCATTTTTCCGATGTCAATATATATGTTTTCAAGTGACATCTTTACATGATACTAAGAGTCTTTGCCCGCTTCGCTGGTCACTATATTTAAATGAATTAAAAAAGAGCCACACTATTTGTATACCGCTTTATAAATAAAAAGTAAAAGTAAAATCCATTGAAATCGCTCTAAAGCTTTCTATGGGTCCCTGCTGCTTTCAGCAGCGTCTCCTTCACCCATATAATCGGCTCCATGTCATATTGCCTGCGAGAATATCTTACCCGTGGACTTCAATTTAATTGCTTATCGAATGACAGTTTTGAAAAGAACAGTATCGAAAAAATCAAAGCAGCACTTTGATATTTAAATCGAAATTGCATTTGAACCACATTATGCAGACAACACATAGTATTTACTGTCACGTTATTTCACGTATTTTATTTTTTATCCTTTAGACCATAAATTGACAGTAGTTTCATGCCAAATAGGCCAGTACCTTAGGCTATGAGCACTATTTCAACAATATGAGATTTTTTTTTTTTTTTTTTTTTTAATTATTATGTTTAGTAAAAAATATTGTAATTACAAGGAGACTGTTAGATTAAAAGAAGGCAGTAAAACCGACAATATTTTGTTTAAGAATATAAATCACAACAAAAATATTCACACTATTATAAAAAAAGCAAAAAGTAAAAAAAAAAAAAAAAAAAAATTATATATGTGAGTTATTGAACTCATTGTGTTGCCGATTTCATGTAGCACTCGTACCAAAGTTTTCAAGTGGTGAAGGGTCAAGTTTAATTATTTAGATCCGAGACAGTTGTCGTGGGGTTTAGCATTTTGTAATGTTTGTTTCCTAATTTATTATTCTTGATCATTCAAAATCTATTTTTAAGCTTTTTTTTTTTTTTTTTTACGTATTATAATATTTTCGCGTATACTTTATTTTATTTTTCTGGTTATTTTGCCTTGCATAAAGTATGCAGTTATTTCAGAGCCGTCAACCGGTGGTCCGTGGTTTATTAAACGTCTGCGAGAAAGTTTTATTGGTTTGCAAAAAAACCTGGGCTATATTTCCATTTTTCGTCTATTATTAGCAATTATACTAGTTGATTATGCCAATTTTAGCTTCATAATTTTACGAGTCTTTCATATTGACACAAAAGATTAGATTAATGAAATCATTTTAAAAATATCAATGGAATTTATTTTTATGACATCACATATTAACATGATTCATAATTACTAACAGAGGTAGATTAAATTGTGAAGTTAGAAAAATTACGAATAAAAAAGAAAACCGATGTAGGGTAGGTGCTCCAGTAACTGACATCTATCCCGAAATAATTAATAAATAAGAAAAATATTAAAATCATAGGTTTTACATATAAGAATTTTAACATTTTAGGTCAAACACTGGAGCATAGTGTGCTAATAACTGGTAAAATGAATAACTAGCAGTGTCAAACACTGGAACATAGGGTGCCAATTACTGATAAAATGAAAGACTGGACTTGTCAATTACTGGAACATTGAGTGGGTGTCAAACAAAAATTCATTAAAAAAAAAAAAATGTTATCAAATGTATATATTTTAACATATATGTGGTTCTGAATGTCTTTCATGCCATATGTATTAACTTAAGATCTCTAAAAATATTTTCTGAGGGCTAGAACATTAGAAACATCAGAGGTTGCTATAAAAGTGTCAATCGCTGGAGCACTTACCCTACAATTCAACAACAGTCTTAAAACTAATCCAAATACAGATTTCACTTTTCACATTCGTTATTTAATTAAAAATTAATGAAAAAACTTATTAAATTTTCAACAACATATTTGTACGAAAATATTTTGTATAAAAAATAAATAAGGGTTTGTACTATTTTATATTAAATAGATTTATTTGATAATTTTAAAATGGGTGTTCTTTGATCATTATTTCTACAGATATATTTGTATTTATTAATAAAGTATGTTAGTGGTCCATGGGATTTTATATAATAAATTTCTTGGTACGCGGGATATAATACTATGAAATTACTGGTCCTTCAAGTCATAAAGATTGGTGATGTTTATTTTATTACTTCTTTTAGTTCTAGTGTACAAATAAGGAGAAAATATAGCATGAAAAATGAAATTGGGAGGAGTTCCTTATTTGGTGACCGAATATAGACAACAGATCAATAACAATAGATATAAACAGCTATATAACAACAGATATATAACAACCGATCAATTTATGAAATTTTTAAGACCTCTTTTTTCAGGGACGATTAACAAAAAAGTCCAGGTTATAATTTATAATTGAATAGATCACTCTTATACAAGGTAAGTCAAAATGAATACCGATAATTCAAAGCTTTACTACGCAAAATGTAATTAATGTATTTATTCTAAAGATACGTACATCTGATCTTTTTGTTTGCATATTTCAAGTTTGTAATACAATCTTTGCCAAAACTTACAGTGCGTTGCACGAATTTAAGCGCACCTTTTCCAATAACCAGAAAGAATTTTTAGATTTTTAAAAGAAGGAATATGGCTTACAGTTATTACATATGACTAACAACTGAATAAGGTGCTTTGAGCACGTATGTTTAGGCTCATGCAAGCTTATTTAAATGAGTGTTTAAGCATTTTCTTATTTTTCACTATTTTTCAGTTGTTGCACGAAATTAAACGCACTCGGTATTTTGCGCTTAAAATTTGACAGAGCCACCGGAATTAAATTAAAACACAGATAGTCGTGTTGCTAAAGTTCTCTAAAAACAGTTTTAATGCTTGAGTGCAAAATTTACAGAGTTTGTTCAGGATGCCAAGAGGGAAAACTTTGACAGTAGATGAGAGGATAAAAATCGACTTTATGCGTGGTAAAGGCTTTAGCAATCGTGAAACTGGGCGGAGAATTGGAAGAAGTAAGAGTGTTAGGCGAAATTATATAAAAAAGGAGCCAATTATGGGAAAAAGCGTATAAGAAACGAACAGGAAAGCTCACCAGTTACGACAAACATCGAATATACAACGCTGCAAAGTATAAGAATATTTCCTCTGCGAAGATAAAGGCTCAATACAAGCTGTGTGTTCATCGGACAACCATATTGAGAACTATCAAAGCTGCAACATTCATTAAAATTTCAAAAAGCCCTCAAAAAGCCTCGATTTAAAGATAATGGAGAATGCATGGAGTGTTCTGGTTCGCCATGTTTATGTAAACGGAAGGCAGTTTAACACGAAAGATGAACTAAAATCGGCCATTCTATTAACTTGGAAGACAATCAGCTTGGATGACCTCATGCTACTATATCAGTCAATGCCAAAGCGTTCACTGGCTGTTCTAGAAGCCCATGGTGGCTTTACAAAGTATTAGATACAATATTTGTTACTCAGTTATTTATTTATTACATGTGCGTTTTAATTCATGCAACATGTATTTTTGTCATAAATTCAATAAAATTATTTTCTAAAAAATCATATTGGTCTTTCATTGCTTTGACTCGTATTTTCATTTCTTGAATCATACACATACAATTTGCATCAAGTGTCACACATTCATATTTTTTTATTACACTTCTATACCATTCTAATTCTTAAAGCTAAGGTGCGTTTATATTCATGCAACGCACTGTATGTAGCATGTCTTCACCGAACCGATGTTGGCTATAGTATCTGTGATACGGACTTTCAAATAATCATAGATTTGCAGGCACACATGCATACTTGCCAACATCCTAATTAATATTCCGTAGTGTTGCTAGTCCCTCTCTTTTTTTTCACACCAGTAAATTTTTAGAGTAATATTCTCCAAATGCAATTACTATTTAATAAGAAGAAAAACACTCTAAAAAGATACTGGTGTGAAAAAGATGGCGGGGCTAACAATACTACGGAATATTAATTAATATGTTGGCAAGTTATCATATATGCAGAGCTGCCAACCAAATCCGGCAAATTGTTAGTACCGACCCTTTTCCTGCACCACTTAATTTTTAGAGTAATTCTCTTCAAATATATTTACGATGAATGAAGAAAACAAGTACTCTAAAAATTAAGTGGTGTAGAAAAAGGGGCGGTACTAACAATTTGCCAAATTAGGTTGGCAGCTCTGTATATGCGAATTTTTACGAGACCTGACCCCTACTACACATTCTGTTAGCACCGATATAGACATGTTATACACAAGCTTTAATAATAATTGCATTACGGATTTGTTGCATGCCGTATAACAAAGAAGCACATAATGAACATTTGTGGGGAGTTTAGTAAAATTTTAAGATAATATCTCTACGAGTATGTATCTTTTTAATAAATATATTAATTATATTTTGGGTTGTAAAGTTTTGAAACTCCAGCATTAGACTTACCCTGCATTTGGACAGAAGCTTAAACATAGATTCGAAAGATTTTCTCTGAAAGAGTGGTTAGCCTGTGTCATGAAAATACGTATAATTTTTGGGGAAAATAACCTTCTCCCCAGAAACAGAATTTTATCAAATACATAAAACAATGGGATGATGCTCTATTTCTACGAAGTAAATAAGAAAATATCGATACGTATATTTGTATTTTAAAGAAAGGCGCACTGTAGCTAGTGTTACCAGATGTGGCGGATTTTTTATTCAATAACCACCAATAATTTTAAGATGTGGTATTTGATATACATAATAGACTATCAACCTTCGAAGTGATTAGGCAAACGCTACAATTACAATTAAAAATTATTGATGATTATTGAATAAAAAATCTGCCAGATCTGGCAACACTGACTGTATCTGATAATGGAGAAAAATATCGACCCACACTACAGATTCGCTGAACGTCTGCTTATATATAGCCGACAAAATATATCGGATAACAGCTGCAAGCAAAATATTTGCTTAACAATAACCAATACTGAGTCAATTAATTTTGAGTTATGACGTCAATAAAATATCACACAGTTTTCCTAATTTTGGCAGCATACTTGCCAACCATCTCATTAATAACCGTGCAAATGTTAACGCCCCCTGAAAAAACGCCCCTTTTCTCACACCACTATATTTTTAGAGTTATTCCTCCAAATGTTGTTACGATTAAATAAGACTAAAATTACTCTAAAAAATTACTGGTGGGAAAAAAAGGCGGGTACTAAAAATAGTACGGTTCATAATGAGATGGTTGGCAAGTATGTGGCAAGTTTAAAAATTAGAATAAATAATAAATCCTGTAAAAACGTTTAAAAACATAAAAGAAAGACGCCGTTTTCGTGAAATTAAGTACATTGTCACCAGTGCTAAGAGCCAAACCTGCTCGGTATTTCTATTCGGAAATACATGTACTAGTGCATGTAGCCGCAAAATTTACAGCAACAAAACATGTAGAATATATAATAATAATAATAATAATAATAATAAAGAGAGAGATGCTGTAAAATTTTGTGTGACTACTTTTAATCTTTTATCAACGATCTGTCTCTATCTTTTGACAATTGTTTAATACAGTCACATTTCATGTGGATTTGCTGTTATCATGTTGAATAATAGTATTTAAGTATGGCCTACCAAGAGATAGAAAGTTTTGTCAAGAACGTCACCCAAAAGTCTATAACACTGAATAACATATGCAAATATAGTACGGTAGAGACACCAGTGTTCGCAACCCCTAAAGTTTGCACCAGTATTCGGCACTCTAGCAAAAGAAATGTTAAAATAACCGTTTAATAACATCTATTAATTTGAATCTGCACGCGCTAGATTCCCTAGAACTGGAGAATCTAGCTCGGGCGGATTCAAATTCATAGATATTAATTAACGCTTTTTATAACTTTTTTTTTTTTTTTTTTTTTTTTTGCGAACGTGCGAATACTGGTGCAAATTTTAGGGGTGGCGAATGTTGGTGCCTTTACCTTATGTAATTATGCATGTAATTAACCATACTTGCCAACATATTAATTAATATTCCCTAGTATTGTTAGCCCCGCCTTCTTTATCTCACCAATATCTTTTGAGAGTGTTTTTCTTCTTATCAAATCGTAATTGCATTTGAAGAATAATACTCTAAAAATTTACTTGTGTGAAAAAAAAGGCGAGACTAACAACACTACGGAATATTAATTAGGATGTTGACAGGTATGAATTAACACTAAACGGTCTTTGTATGATGTCAATTATTAGTTATTTTTTATTTGAACATGCTGTTTTGAAAATTCCGCATAATAAAAATATATTGTTGTTTTTAACTGGAATTTAATTGCGAAATACAATTAACTGAATTACTTTTTGGGAGATTTTATTTAAGTAAAAGTTAATAGCATAGTTGTCAACATTTTAGTTTATTCCGGGGATTTTTTAGCCCCGCCTTTTATTTACATCACTTTCATTATCAAATTGTTTTCTCCAATATGTAACTACGCTAAAATAGGGGGGGGGGAATTCATTAAATAAAAGTGGTGTAAAATAGAGGCGGGGCTAAAAGTGCTCCGGAATAAATTGAAATACTGATAATTCTGTTATTTATATATACAGCTGTAAATTTGTAATCAGTGCACCAATAATTTAATCAACCATTAATTAACATATGCCCACACATTTCTTATATATTTCAAGCATATAGATAGCATACTCACAACAGAATATTCATATCGTTATCATCTGATGATTAAACAATTTCATTTATAACCAGTTACTTTATTACTGTTGTACCTTTACTATCATCTGATAGTTTAGACATTTTCATTTAGCGAAATTTTACATTTTCATAGCTAACTCTTTTTTATTATTTTTCAGGACAAAATCAGACTTCTCCAAGAAGACCTTGAATCCGAAAGAGAACTCAGGCAAAGGGTGAGTGAAAAACACAATTTGAAATTATTTTCTTTCAAAAGGAAGATATTGTTTACTACTTTTTATAAACTAGAATTATTAGAAATAATACTAACATTTTATTCATATGAACTATGTAGTAAATTTTTTATGGATAAAATAAGAGAATTTAATTACCTATATAACGTGAAACTTCAAAGTGGCAGTGCAAACTGTATTGAATTTGTCTGATTATTCATCCTATTTATCATCTTCTTTTTCTTTTATTATTATTATTTTTTTCATTTTCTTATGATTTCATGGATAAGTTATAAATTTATAAATAAAAAAAATTCTAATTTGTTGATAAGAATTCTAAGAATATAATTTTTGCAGTGTTCTTTCATTTTCCAAAACTCCTTAAACGTCCCAAAAAGAGAAAATGCCACTTTTTGCAGAACAATAGAATATATCCCAGTTTTTACACTTTTTCAGCTACAAGTAATTTTGGACAAAAATCTTTTTAAATTTATGTAACACTTTTCACAGATTAAGTAAAATAAAAATGTCTTCACAATTAAAGTGGTATTATAAAAGCGTAATATTTGGATCAATACAGTCGACAGCAAAATTATTCGAGCGCTAGTAAAAATTCCTATGTAAAAAAAGTACACTTAATACTGTTTTGTTAAATAAATCCTTGTCGAATAATGTTCTTAGACTGACTAAGAACAGGATTTGACGAGGATTTATTTAACAAAACAGTGTTAAATGTACTTTTTTTATGTAGGAATTTTTGCTAGCGCTCGAATAATTTTGCTTCAGTACTGTACCTTAAAATCTTTACAAATCAATAGATATTCTCCCTCTGTTTCCATGATTAAAAAAAAAAAAAAAAAAAAAAAAGTGCGTGTTGTACTCAGTTTGGAGTTCAGTCTAGATAATGAGTTACAGATTGAACACTAAATAATTTTAAATGTGTCTAGCTATAAATAATTGTTCCTCTATATTGTATTTCATAATGCAACAGATTCTACCAGAGACCGAGAGGTACTACTCTTAAAGCTAATAGACAGAAGCTGCTGGTTTCTTACCCATCAGATAGCGCTCATCAACCTTGCCGTTCACAGTTTTCCGGAGTTTTCTCCGAATTTCGCGTGAATAAAGGCTAGAATATCTTAGAAAGAAACTCTTAGAAGGCATCTAACCCACGCATAATTACCTCGTGTAGACATGTGTCCTTAAGAAACACATTCACACCTAACACAATAGTTTTGGAAAACATGTTAAAATAAATATACATTATTTGTGTATTATTTTTAGCATTCATGTATTAAAAGCATCTTTTCGAGTTCAAATTATATTACTCTATAATTTGGCAATAAAACATTTCCCATTAAATAATACAATATTCGTGATCAACATATTAACTCATGATTTTGTCGCTAGGAAATACACAAAGTACTCTCGCTTATTATTGCATAGTCTCACCTAATACATCTAAACAATATTTTTACGATTACAACTTTTAGAGATAAAAAAAACAAAGAGTGTAAAGAAAGACATTGGTCATTTTATATTTTTATTACAAATTTAATAAATTCTGCTGAAAAAAAAAAAAAAAAAAAAAAAAAAAAACTTTTCCTTGGAATAGTTTGTAGAAAAGTAAAACTGAAGACATTGTGGGTACTTTAAATAATTCCACCTTTAAAAATTGAAATTTAAGAAAAATTTTGAGAGAATATAACACTAGGACGTTATTTCAGTAAGTTCATTACAATATTCTAAATGAACTTGAAAATTTAGTCGCCTAGAATTGACAAAAAAATAAATAAATAAACAAATAAATAAATAAAATAAAATAATAAATAATAATAATAAATAAATAAATGAATAAAAATGAAAATAAAAATAAAATAAAATAAATAAATAATAAAGGCAACATAAAATAAAAGGTATTGATTGTTAAAAGACATTTTCAAAACACAGTTAATTTATAGACAGTTTCTTCATAAAAAGTAAAAATTGTTCTTAAAAATAATTCTTTACAATAATGTTTCATAAATATATATTCAATAACATGTGGATCGTATGGAAAATATTCGGAAATAATAATTATAATTAAGGACACTAAAAAATAAAGATAATTCAAGAACTATGTGATACTGTGCAAAAGTTTAGTGTTTCATGTAAATTCCTGGCATGGATCTCGGCGACAATCAGATCCTGTACTGGTGTAATACAATGTGAAAATATAAGAAGGCAAGGACACTAGGAAGTCGAACCTTCCTTCTGTTAAAGGTTAAGTAATTGGACCGAGATACGCTTTCAAATGGCGGTTTAAGAACATTTGGGTTACTGATGAATAGCATTTTTAAGTTTTTAACTGCCAGTTGGTAAATAACTGGGAGTCGAAGTAACTGGTGAATAACACTGTAAGATAATGATTATGACTAAAAGCCTTACATTGCACATATGTAATTCAGCCAGCTGTCGGTGTATATAAGATACAGTCGGTAGCAAAAGTATCCGAGTACTAGCAAAAAATTCCTGTGTAAAAAAAGTACACTTAATACTGTTTTGTTAAATAAATCCTTGTCGAATCATGTTCTTAGACTGACTAAGAACAGGATTCGACAAGCATTTATTTAACAAAACTGTATTAAGTGTACTTTTTGTATATAGGAATTTTTGTTAGTTCTCAGATACTTTTGCTGCCGGCTGTAGTTACATGCATTTTCTTGAGAAATGGTCCCCCATCTGCTACTTTATATGCTATTATATGTTTTGTGCATCATCCTTGAAACTAAATGCATGCATAATTTAACACTGGAATCAGTTCAAAGAAAAGCTTTGCCATGACCCCATAACATATTTATGAAAGAGAGCGAGCGCATGATGGCACGTACATAATATTTTAAGGTATTAGTACATTTATAAGTTGGATGCATCATTTTAAGAAAAACTAATTGATATCTAAAAATTGTAATTATAACGTAATCAGTATTTTACTTTAATTTTGTGGCTAATTTTTGCAGATGAATATAATATTCAAAAGGAAACTAAATTTATTTATTACATAATTTTTTAAAACACGCCTTACATTTCATACATAATATTCATTCATAAACATTTTAAAACATTTAGATAAATGGTTTTTATTCTTTCTTTCTAATTTATTTATTTATTCATTTTGACTACAATTTGGCACTTATGGACTGAAACTAGAAAGTATGACAGTTCTTCCTTTCATTCTTCATATTTGTATCGATACAGTTAAACAGATTATAGGCTGTCCCGTACAGAATTAAACTTTTGCGTGCATAATAGCATAAAATTTATTGATGAAATTAGATAATTTATATATTTTTGCAGGATATGGTACGTATGTGATTGTGCACTCAAAAGTTGTATTCTTTAGGGGACCAAGGATGTAAGAATTTCTGTCTCAAGACGAAAGTCCTATATTACTATTTTTTATCAATACTTCCTATCATATTTGTAAGTAATTTTTTTAAGACTAGATATGATAAAAATGATTGATAAAATATAGTGGTGTAAGTGTTTCGTCTGGAGACGGAAACTCTTTCACCCTTTTACGGAACATAACAACGCACTGTAGTCGAAATTCAATCATTTCGTTAGCAAAGAATACTGTCAATTTCATAACAATATGTCAAAAGTTTAAAATATATAATGTATTCACTCCTGTTGCCGGACAAATGATAAAAGAACTTTAAAAATAAAGTATACTTACTTTTGTTGCCAAAAGTCAAATGATAAAGTAACGTTAGAATGAAGCAAAGAGTGATTTTCCTATTCAGCATTATATTTGAAGTTTAAAAAAAATAAATAGGGGAAAAAAAATCTATAAAATAAGCTATATTATCACAAGCCGTTGTATTACATTTTAAATAAAATGGTGTGACACTCACATGACTTTCTCTTACCCGGCATTTCAATACTATAAAGATAGATTGCAGTTCAAGTCGTAAGATAATAAATTTCAGTCCACTTTGAAAATAATCTAAAATAGTTTTAAGAATTTTTTCTTTTCTTTGAACATATAATTCTGTGTGAGGACATGCAGCAATTGTTTTAGTTTAAAATAACTATGTACGACTCTTTATTTATGCGATAAGAAAATGGCACGAATACCATCATTCTTATCGTTTGATAAAATGTCATGTTTAGCTGTTTCGACTTAAAACAATTGTTGCCTATTTCTGCAGTTCATACTAATTTCTTACAAAGCTTTCTTTCTTTAACATTAAACATTAGTATTCTTGTGTATTTTACTTCAATAAAATAGCCATGTTTTATCTTCGGTTGAAGAATTTCTTTACCTACAAAGTGATTGAAACGGGTAAATTCGATATAGAATAAATGCAGCATATTTTGCTTCGTATGAATATTACAGACTCCGTCACATAATGCAATAAATGTACTATAATTTGACATTGTGTAATTGTAAATAAAAGCTGTTTAAAAAGAGAAAAAAGTAAGAAATCTGTTTCCACCCGTTAATTCTTTGATATAACTGGGATAAATTTAGAGATTTTTTTTAGATCTTTAATAACCACACATTAAATTAGCCTAGTTTTTGTCAGTCCTCTTTTCACAACTATAGCAGATACAATCATACTCATCCTGGTTTATTTATGGAAGTACCAAATCTATTAAATGTAAACTGACAGAGACCTGTTCCTACAGATATAATTAAGCATAAATTTTCATCAGGCGCGAAAATAATTAGTACTGGTGCAACTTGATAGTACTTGACATTGTTAGTTTTTTTTTTTTTTTCAATTTCTAATATTTGTCTCGATGCTTTGTTTGCAGCACCCGTGTCTACTTTGTTGGCCCAACCTCAGTCTTTTTACCTTTCGACTCGAAACAATTGTTACGAGTCCTTGCATTTTATAATGGTTATTCAAAGTTTTGTACTAATTACCATCATTTCAGTGCATTTAGTGCAAATAGTTTTAAAGGAATATCTTCAACAGGCAATTTCAGAATAGCATAAAAGTAACATATTTTACTTCGTACAAAAATTACAGAATACATGACTGATAAGCTAAAGAAAACAATATTAATCAAAATCAGTAGTGTGTCTGTTATCTAATGCGACAAGCTTGTAGTGGTCTGATATCGTGCAATTGTTAATGACACGGTTCATTAAAACTTAAAGAAAAGAAAAGAAAGAAAGAAAAGAAAAAAAAGAAAAGAAAGTTTTTTTTTTCCTTTGACTGTACTGACTTAAATTCAGGAAATCAGCCAGATCTTTAATCACTGTAAGTTAAATTAGCCTAGTTTTTGTCAACCTCATTTTTACAACCATGGTGGATACATTTATTCCAATAATAGTTTATTTATAGAAGTGTCGAATTCGATAAGCTCTTTAAATGCAAATAGCGAGATACATAATTTTAAAGAAATAATGGAGCACAGCCTTTCAGACCGAGAAAAAATTAGGTACGAGTGCAACATGAAAGTATCCGGCATTGTTACTTGTTTTTGAAATTTCTGAAGTTTGTTTTTGAAGATTATATCTCTGTTCAGTTAACACTGACATTCAGTTAACACTGACATTTCAGCACATTTACTGCAAAAATGCTCTTTCCCCGCGGAATAGCTGAAATAGACAAATCCAGAATAGCATAAACGTAGCATATATTGCTTTGTACAAAAATTACAGAACAGATTACTGAGGAGCTGGGAAAAAATATATATATATACTATCATCAGTAGAAAATCTGCTATCTAATGCGAGAATTATGCAGAGGTCTGATATTGTGAAAATTGTAAATGAAAAGGTTCATTAAAAAAAAAAAAAATGTGATAATTTTTTTAATAACTAAGATAAATTTACAAATCAAACAGCTCTTTAACTGACGCATGTTAAATTAGTCTAGCTCTTCTTAACGTCTTTTTCACAACCAGAATTAAGTACAATCCCACCCATCATAGTTTATATATGAGGGGTGTTGAATTTTTGACAAGTCTTTTAAATGCAAACTAATAAATACTTAATCCTACAAAAATAACTGAGCTTAACTCTTCATCAAGCGAGTGCAGCATGAAAGTACTCCACTTTATTGCTTCCTTTTGTAATTTATAATTGCTTCCAATTATTTTATTCATCATCCGAGCATATTAGTATTTTAGCGCAATTAACTGCATAAACCTCTTTGCCTGTGGAATGGCTGAAATGGACAAATGTACATTAATATAAATGCAGCATATTTTGATTCACACGAAAAATACAGAATAAATAACTGTGGAGTTAAGGAAACAATCTATTATCATCTATTTTCTAATGCGATAAGTAGACAGAGATCTGAACTGGTGTAACTGTAAATGATTAAACTCTTTAAAACTAGGAAAACCGTATGAAATTTGTTTCCATCAATTAACTTTTCATTGGCAGCACTGAGATAAATTTAGAAAATCAGTAAGATCTTTAACTACAGTAAGTTAAATTAGTCTAGTTTTTGTCAACCCCCTTTTCACAATTACGGCAGATACAGCTACACCCATCATAGTTTATTTACGGAAGTGTTGAATTCCCGACAAGCCCTTTTAATGTAAACTGCCACTGAACTAATCCTATCTAATTTTTGACAGACATGTGGATATTATCCCGCCTTTTGTGACAGATTCTGTTGAATATTTTTAGCCAGAAACTAACACCCCCATAACTCGAAACATACATGCCAGACATGACTTTATGTATTTCAAGCCAAGATGTGGCAACACTCGCCAATGACCCTTTGCCAAGAACAGACACATAAAAATTGCTACACAACTGTCATTCTAAAATCTGGGATTGAAAGAAGAAAATATAGTTTCTCTCCACCCTCAAGTCACAACCAAAATTAGAAGCTGTACCTGGAACTCTGACATGTTTATACTTTGAATTTTTCTGGTGGAAAGCTTCCAATTTATGACGAATCCTTAGCAAAAGAAAATTTCGGTTTTAAAAAAGTTGAACATTTTTTTAACATAATAATTTTCACGGAAAAGTGAGAAGAGCGTAACTATTTGTACTGTTTTAACTATTTCAATAATGAATATGATTGACATCTATATTGCAATAAAATACTCTCTTAGCTTATTATGTAAAAAATTTAGTTTATTTATTTTTTCTTTTTTTAACTTTCTTTTCCGCATATAACGGTAGAGAAAATGTTATTTTTAGGTCAAATTTACGAAATTCAGTTTTCGCTATGTTTACATGGTGCCCCGAATACGAAAAATAGGGTTTTAGCGGTTGGTCTCTGTTTGTGTGTGTGAGATTCTGTTATCAGCATAACTGAAGAACAAATATTAATAGGAAGTTCTAAATCGATATTCTAAATCAGTATGGGGACGCTCCTTGAAATATTTTTATTGAAATTGGAGAAATGATTACTATATATGTACAGAGACGTCCAAAAAAATTCAACTATATTAGGCTATGGGCAAAATTTCTCATTGGTACAATTTAACACATTTAGACTATACTGAGCAAAATAAAATGAACGTATTTTTTTAGTATGCGTATAACAGCACGTTTAGTAGGAAATATGGTAAAAACATTATTCATCGTACATTTAAAAGACAAAAAAAAAAAAAAAAAAAAAAAAAAAAAAAAAACGGAAATATTAAGATAATACATGAAAATTGATGAAAGTGCATTTTAAGTATAGTTGCCAATTTAGCACCTTTTGGCTACTGGAAAAATTTAATAAATTTTTAATTTTACTTTATCAGTGAAAATCATTATAGCTCACTGATTAAATAAAATAAATATAGCTATTAAATTTTTCCGGTAGCCAAAAGGTGCTAAGTTGACTACTATGATTTCAAGTTGTTTTTATATATATATATATTTAAATATACTATGTATTGTGTATATATTTTATAGACACTATAAAAGGCTACCGAAAATTAAGTGAATGTATTCTTTCCTACTGAATATAATTGACGGAATTGCTGTACCAAATTTTACCAGTTCCAGGAAAACTATTTAGAAATAATAATAATTTTCTCAAACCAATATGGTAAACTGAGTATTAGTTTGGATTCGAAATTTCAGCACTGAATTTTGCTATAATTAGACATTTTGAGATTCCCTGAATACGAAAATTAAGTTTTTAATGATTGATATGAGAGATAATGATTGGTCTGTATCAGTATACCTTAAAAACAAATTATTTGCGAGGAATTAAAATCTGATGTTCTAGTAATCATATGAATTTGCCGTTTTAAAAGTTTGACCACACTGAGAAAAAATTCTATAACTGACATCTAGAATCTAAATTGTGGCTCTAGAAAAAATAGTTCCATGTTATCCTTTTAAATTCTAGTCTTCTTCGAAAGCGAGTTCTAGAAGCCCCTATTAGAATTCTAGAGCGTTTGTCTATATTCTCGAGGGCAAAGTTATTTAAAATTCTCTGCAAATAAATGAGACTACAAGAGGCGGGTTTCTGCAACTATAATCTTGATTTATTATCCAATTTTAGAAAATCAAGCGAGAATTTCTCGCAATATAACTGATTCAGAATATTTAGAATATTCAAAATATTGTTTGACCATCTAGAAATGCGTACACTAGAAATTTTCGATAATTTCGTCTATTCAGTTTATTGGCGTGCCTTATGCGCATTAGCTCGGAAATCTATATTTCTAGTTAAGGGATTTAGAAAATGACCACTTATACATTCTAGAGAAAGGCGGTATATATTTTTTTTCTCAGTGCAGAATTGAAGGGTTTCAAGGATTGGTGAGAGTGAAATTTGCCAGAATAATTTCGAATGAGCATTTAAATTCAATAACAACATTCAATCCTCCTCCCCACATGTAGAAATATATGTCAGATAAAACTATTTCTAAAACTATTTACAATTGTTTTTAAGCACCTTTATATATAGTAATAGTCATCTTACACCTTAACCTGCAACCTTTCTTTATAATAGTCAAATATAGGATAACAAAAGTTCGTATGAGTACACCACAAGACTATTCTTTTAATGAAAATTTGAAGGTTTTTTAAAACATAATGAAAATTTTAATTTAAGAAAGGTTACCTTTTTGATTAACTTCAAGCACGCATATTATCATACATGCTTACGTATACATACTGATATGATACATACTTCTTTTTCGTTCTATATAAATGTGTGTTAACGGCCCTCTTCACTTACCGTCACCGGAAGTTTGAGCCAATGTTATTCTATGGTGAAATTTTCTTTACAAACAACTTATTAACTAATACATATTTTTAAATTCTGTTTTCTCATTCAGAAAATTCTCAACTGTTCAATTGACGGACCTTTTTTAAAAATGTATTTTTTTTTTATTTTTAATATTTTATTTTGAAATTGCAAAATAAAAAATGAAAAAATGAAAAAAAAATCACATATTGAAAATTCGTATTTTGCAGCTTCAAAATAAAATATAAAAAAATTATTAAAAAAAAAATAATAAATAAATAAAAATAAAGAGGTCCGTCAATTTAACAGCTGGGAATTTTCAGAATGTGAAAACAGAATTTAAATATATATATTAGTTAATAAGTTATTTATAAAGAAAAATTTCCCATAGAAAAACATTAGCTTCGGCTTCCGGCGGCGGTGAGTGAAGCGGGCCCTTAAGATATAAAGTTTTTAGTAAAAAAAAAAAAAAAAAAAGTAAATATCAACCTCAAAATTCGTCTGTTTATCTGTATAAATAAATAACTAGACTTGACTCAGGACAGAAATATCAATATTTACACAGCGTTGAAAACGCCGATGTAAAAAATTGTAAAGTGCAGACAGCAGTTTCGGTAGCGTAAAGCGTACCGTCATCAGTGTAGAATGACAAAGTGGATTATTGCTCATATATATAGGTAGGGAAGCGGATTATGGAGTCAGAGTAGCAGCCAATAGGAATTTAGGAAACCCATGCGATTTATTACTAGCAAACCCATGCGAAATTTTCGCATTTTATTTTATTTTTAATTTACCTTTAAAATTTGAAACTCATAAATATTATGTGAATTTCACCACTTAATTAAAATTTTAATTCACCAGTCGCCAAATTATTATCAGAGCCAAATTAATATTGTGCAATGGGAAACTAAAATCATACAAAGAAAAGTTTCGAAATAAAAATTCATGATTGACGAGCCAGTTTTTATACTTCCGCAAGGCACTACTGTTTTAGTATAGGACTTTTAAATTTTTGTCGCCATGTTGGTGATGATTATTTATTTATTTATTTGGGCATAATTAAAAAAAAAAAAAAAAACTGATTTCTATTTTGATTATACTTTTTATGATCTGCTTTTTTAGTCAATTTGTAATAATAATTCATATTTTGTATATATCTTGAAAGTATTGCTAGGTTTAAAATGACGCTTGCAAAGATTAAACTCCAACTTTTAAAAATATACTTTTCCATAAAATATTCTTATCAGACAAATGTCATCATTTTTTCTTATTAGATCATTGAGCTGAGTCCGCGTGCGTAAATATTGTCCTTTTATAAATATTATTTTTTTATCCTCGTGTATTTTATTAATTACATCACTATCATATCGTTGCGACAAAAATTAGTCGTAACTGGACGTTAGAGAAATATTATATAGATTGTTACTGGGCCAACACACCCGTATCTACCCTACTTATGACTTTGATTCGTCAACCTGTTTGTGTTTCCTTAAATATTTTTTGGATTTCGTAAGGACTTTTTAGCATTAGTTACTCTCACATCATAAGTGCTATGTCATAAATTCCAACAACACTGGAAAAAGCAGTAAATGCATATCACAACTGAATATGCACCCCCAGAAATTTCCCATGATGAATATGAATATTTTTGTGGGAAGCTGTAAATGAATTATTAATGCTAATTACATATTTTGATTTGGAAACATTATTCATTTTATCTGAAAATTGTTTGTTAGTATTGTACGTTTAATGCAGATGTTGAAATATGAAGAAAAAAAGAATAAAATATATAAGTTTTATAAATTTATAAAGATATTTAAAACCGACGACAAACCCATTAACAGAAGTCAAAATCACTTTTAAATTTTGTTAGAAAGTGTTAAAATATGTTTCATACTATTCGAGCAAAATGAAAGCTAAATTCTATTTAAGGGGACGGTGGGCATTATAAATAAATATTTTTAATTTTACAGCAAAATTTTAATTTTTGTATATATATGCACTGAAGTATTACAATATTAATAACATAAAAATAAAAATAAAAATTATTATTATTTTTTTTTATTTAAAAAATTAAAAAATAAAATAAAAATTTAAAATGTCTCTCGCATTTATATTTTCATATTTTTTTTAATATTTTGCTTGATTATTATCCATTTATATATTTTTAATAAATTTGGGTATCGGATTTTCTATTCGTTCAGAAATTTTGTTTTGAGAATAATTTTTGTGAAACTATACTGATTTTTTATGACAATTTCAATATCGCGCATAATAAAACGAAGTCTTAAAAATCTAAATAGAGGCGAAACTTAAAACGGATACCCAGATTTCACTAAAATGAAACATAAAACATATTAAATCAATTTTTACTAATTTTAAGCCAAAATTAGGACACGAGAGACATTTGAAAGAAGGGAAAATCGTTAAAAAACACATTAAGAGAAAACAGCATTCAAATTGAATTTCACCAGTTATAATTATTTATCAGTCAAATATTTTAAACTGTATGTTTTTTACTATTGTTTTAACAAAATTAAAGTATTTTAAAAATTAAAAATATATATGATCAATCTCCGCCGACTATACCGCTTGTTTTTTTTTTTTTTTTTTTTTTACATTTTAAAGGACATTTAATCAGATCATTATTTTTTTGAAACCCTTGTAATTTTTGAAAATATCAACTTAGAAGCATATTGTTCAAAATTAGTTATAGAAAATAAATATAACAAAACGAAAAATCGATGTTTTCCGTTGATTTTTACGATTTTCAGTGCCCACCATCCCCTTAAAAATGAAATTATATTTTATGAATTATCATATGCATTATAAATAATAATAATAATAATAATGATATAACAAAATTCGCAATTATTCTAATAATATTCACACGTATGTATGTATAATTCTTTGAGTTTGTTTATAATTTTAGTATAACATTTTATAATTTTCATTTCGTCAACTATCTTTTGTATATTAACTGTGATTGTTGTTAATGTTTTAGATCGAAAGGGAAAAGTCTGATTTAACAGTCCACCTGATGCAGATCTCAGAGCGCCTCGAGGAAGCTGAAGGCAGCAGTGAAAGTCAGGTATTTTCCTATTCATTATCCAAGCACATTTTGTACGAATATATATATATATATATTAGACCGCAGAAAATTTTGAATTTTTGTTTTTGAATTATATTTTTTGTTCAGATTAATAATAATAATAATAATAAAAGTAAAGTCTGAAAGGTTCAGGGGGAAGAAGAAAATCAGTATATTGAAATCATTTTTATGTTGAAATTATTCAGTAAAGGATTGTGCTTTCTTGTACTAATTAAATCGAACTATTTTAAGATATCTTATAATATCCAGATTTTTTTTTTTTTTTTTTTTTTTTCAAGCTTCCTTCTATTTTGTGGGACTTAGTAATGAAATTTTAACTCATCTCACATTAAAACGGAGAAAGATGAGGTTATTTCGTTAAAATTATAAACTCGTAACAGAAAAATTAATTTCCGTTTTTCCGTTAACAAAAAAAAATATATTGTTTTTTACGCATAATTTTGAAAAACACGTATCATTCCTATGGAATATTTAACAAAGAGCTTATACCATAGTTATACATATTACAGAGTTTTATCTCCCCCCACCCCCTCTTCTTTGTCTTTTTTTTTTTTTTTTTTTTTTTTTTTTAAATAAACTCCATAGATATCTTGTTATTTATTTTAAAAAATATTTATTTAGAGAAATTTTATTTGAAAATGGAATTTTCTGCACTTGAAAACACCTACTTTTGATACATCATGATACGCCACATAGAATAATATTTGAAGTTTTTAATACATACAAGTGCACTGAGAAAAAAAATATATCGTTTTCATCTAGGACGAATAGGCGGTCCTTTTCTAAATCCTTAAACTAGAAATATAGATTTCCGAGCTATAAGTATATGGCACGCCAAGACACTGAGAAAAAATTCTATAACTGACATCGAGAATCTAAATTGTGGCTATAGAAAAAATAGTTCCATTCATCCTTATAATTTCTTATAAAAAAATTTCTAGTCCCCTTCGAAAGCGAATTATAGAGACCTGTATTAGAATTCTTGAGCGTTTGCCTATACTATCGAGGACAAACCTATCTGAAAATATCTCCAAATAAATGTGAATACAAGAGGCGGGTTTCAGCAGCTATAATCTTGGTTTATGACCCAATTCTAGAAAATCAAGCGAGAATTTATCGGAATACAAGATTCAGAATATTCAGAATGTTGTTTCACTGTCTAGAAATGCGTTGATTAGAAATTCTCGACCATTTCGTCTATTCAGTTTATTAGCGTGCCTTATGCGCATAGCTCGGAAATCTATATTTTTAGTTTAAGTATTTAGAAAATGACCATTTATTCATTCTAGATGAAGGCGGTATATCTTTTTTTTTTCAGTGTGAGTTATTTCCTGAGTAAGTTATATATAAAAAAAAAAAAAAAAAAAAATGCACGATCTTGCAAGTACATTTTAAACTTACGTTGCCTATAATTTTTCACATACTTATATTATCACAATATACAGGGCGTCAGCGTAGTTCCTTTATTGAATGTCACTTCTCTATTTTTATAAAGCAATTTTTGCATTTTTCTATAGAAGATAACTACTGCAAAAACATGGTAGTCAAAAAGTGCATGTTCCAACAAGAGCTATTTTTAAAGATTTTCATTTTTAGTTATAGTTGAGTCTCATTAAAAAATGTAGAATGAAATCTTTATTCAATGGAATAAAATTACTTTGTAATAAGTTTAAATTTTATTATTAGAGTTTATTACTTTCTAATATTAAAAAAGAAACAACTTAAGTAGATATTTCGGTTTTATTGAATTTAGCTGTAAACTCACTCGACTGTATTTCATTTTATTGAGATTAGTTTTCTGTAGACTATTTTTATTAGAAAATAACAACTTATGCAATTGACTTCGTAGTCAGATGTGAAAGTTATAAAATATGTAATAACCTGTAGAATAAAATTTGGCATTTTTATCGCTAAAAATTTTGAATTACTAATACTAATAGGCCACATGTAATTCCTAAGCTTTACACATCAAAAAATTTAATTAATTAGAAAAGAATTCTCTTAAGGGCCCTCTTCACTCACCGCCGCCGGAAACCAAAGCTAATGTTATTCTATGGGGAATTTTTCTTTACAAATAACTTATTAACTAATACATATTTTTAAATTCTGTTTTCACATTCTGAAAATTCCCAGTTGTTAAATTGACGGACCTTTTTAAAAAATATTTTTTTAATTTTTGTATTTTATTTTAAAGCTGCAAAATCCGAATTTTCAATATGTGCAATTTTTTTATTTTGCAATTTCGAAATGAAATATTAAAAATTTAAAAAATGCATTTTTAAAAAAGGTCCGTCAGTTTAACGGTTGGGAATTTTCTGAATGTGAAAACAGAATTGAAAATATGTATTAGTTAATAAGTTATTTGTAAAGAATATTTCCTCATAGAATAACATGGGCTCGGGCTTCCGGCGACGGTAAGTGAAGAGGGCCGTTAACCTATCGAATTGTATTATAGGTATATTGCTATATTTTTTAAATAAAGGCTGTCTAGTTATTATTATTATTACATTCCAAATTAAAATAATTCAGATATTTTAACAGCATAATATACAGATATTCGCATAAAGGTCTGATAAACATTTTAATATAAAACCCGATATGGTAACTGATTTTTTTTCTATTATACTGGAATAAAATTAGAAGAATTGTTAGTTAAGTAGTATTTTGAACTGATGTTTCCTTATTTCTGCCCGCAGCTGGAGATGAACAAGAAACGAGATCTCGAGCTCTCAAAGTTGAGGAAGTTGTTGGAGGATGTGCATTTGGAGAGTGAGGAAACAGCACACCACCTGCGCAAAAAGCACCAAGAAGCCATCGTCGACCTTCAGGATCAACTGGACCAGGCCAACAAAGCAAAAGCAAAGTACGAAAAATATCACACAAACTCGTATAATCTGAACATGTTTAAAATAACACTGTTAAATATGGTTTCCTAAAAATGAGCTAAATTGTCTCAAAATAGCTCCGAAACAATATATACTCTAATTTGAAAACTCATATACTCATTTTTGAGTATGCTGACATGTCAAACATAGGGATATTGGGATTCTTATTGGTCAACCCCATTTTTGAGCACGTAAATATACTCAAAAATGAGTACATGGGTTTTCAAATTTAAGTATGTATTTTTTCGGAGCTATTTTGAGACAATTCAGCTCATTTTTAAGAAACTATTTTTTACACTGAAATGTTTTCTACTAAATTTGATATCCGTATAAAGAAATAAACAGAGGTAGATTCACTTTTATTCCCACCAGAGAACCTTAGTATTTGTAAATTATGTTTTTGTTTTTCCTACGGAAGTTATATAAGCCGATACTTCGATTTCCACTGGAAAGGCACGGCCTTTTGGGAAAATAGTACAGAATTAGGAACGTTAATATTGCTTTCTATGATTATTTACACGAGAACAGGGATGGAACACGGGCGCATAATTCATACCGGAATCCGTTTAAGAAATTTCTCTGCCTATAATATCGTTGATTTAAGAAGTAGAAAATTTTCTTACATTGATAGTGGTATGAATTCTGCGCCTTTGTTCCATCCCTGCGAGAACGTTTTACGCCATCTCATACTTGCCAACCATCTCATTATGAACCGTACAATTCTTAGTACCCGCCTTTTTTATCACACCAATAATTTTTTAGAGTAATTTTAGTCTTATTTAATCGTAATAACATTTGCAGAGAATAACTCTAAAAATATAGTGGTGTGAGAAAAGGGGCGTTTTTTCAGGGGGCGTTAACAATTGTACGGTAGTACGGTTATTAATGAGATGGTTGGCAAGTATGCCATCTTTTCTAGATGGACTTAATTTTCTAGTCTGTTCGGCCAAGCTCCAATAAAAGACATCTTGGCATCCATATATGAAATCTCAAAATTCGGCCTGGTGAATATCTATAAAATAATTTAAAAAAAATTTAAAAAAAAAAAAAAATCCCTCATAAAAAGAAAATTGAATTTTGTACCCGAGAAATATTCTTGACTGAGACTTTTCCTTATTAGATATTTGTAAATGCTTAGAATCTTTAAGAGACTATTAATTCTTCTTATGCAAGATTCAAGGGAAAGCAAATTTTTCCTATCTGAAAGAAAAATAGTACTCTAGTTTTAATATAAAAGAAAATTTTTGCGTACCTAGTAAAAAATATCTAATAAATTTCTTTTAGCTTCTCTCATTTGGTACCAAATTTGTAACGATCGCACCGATATTTCTAATTTATTTGCCCTTTAGCGTTGCTTAAACGCTTTTTAAGCTCAGAACTAACTCGTTTATTAACTGACATGCGTTGACATTTTAAATAATATCGCCATAACTAATTGAGATTAATATATGTATATATATTATACCGGGTGATTCATAATAGATGTTACAGCAATTATCTCGTAAACTAAGAAAGATAGAAACATACACCCAATTACAAAATTAGAGCAAATTAAGAGTAGATTTCAGATATGGCATTTCTTTTGTTAAAGGGGCTGTATACATATTAAATACGAAATTTAATTTTTATACGGCCCCTCCTATCATGTGACTTATATTTAGAAAAATATTCCCCTCGCTCTATTAAGAAAAAAAAAAAAAAAAAAAATCATTTATCTAAGTCAAAATCTCGCCGAGTTATTGCAATTTGAAAATGATGACTTACACCACTTTTTCTTCAATTTTGGCATCTATTTTTCGACGCCAAGTGGCTCACTTTAGGGGGTTATCTATGAGATGAGAAAAATTAAAAAAAGATCTTTTATTTTAAAATAGCAATTAAAATCGCTCAAACACGTGAAATCAACAGTTTTAAGAATTTAATGCAAATTTACATAATTTCGCATTGTTAAAAAATTTAATAGTTAAATTTCTTAGGGGTCACCTGCAAATTAAAACACGTTAAGAGAGGGAAAAAACTAAAAGACTAGCAAAACCGTGTGAAATTTTCGCGCTTTATTTTTACCACTTTCCATCATGGTTGATAAATTTAATGACCTCGGCTCTTTAACAATTCCAGCAAGATTGAAAAGTGTTAATGACTTCGATCTGTCTGTCTGTCCATCCTTCTTTCTGTGTGTCTGCACTCTAACTCCCGTGAATATTCATAGAATTTTCTGAAACTAATATATGTTATTTGAGTTCACTATCGGATGTTCCTTATTGAAAATGGAGTGAATACCTCTGCTAGGTTGTGCACAGGGACACCCGAAAGTATTCCAAAGCATTGTGTTCTATGAGAGGTATTTTTATAAACCATATTTTAATACCTTTAATTTATGCATATATTAATAAAATTGAAATACATTATTATAGTTTTATATCGGATATTTTGTATAGAAAATGGAGTAAACACCATCACTGGTTTGTATACAGGGACACCCGAAAATATTCCTAAGCATTGCGTTCTATGTGAAGATATTTCTATAAACCAAAATTTAATTACTTTGCATAAATCTTAATGAAATTGAAATATGTTATTCATATGCACAAAAGAATGCTTTCTATACTGTACAGTACGATTAGCATTAGATTTACAGGGCACAAAAAAATATTCAGTTACGTTAAGGATTATTATTGGACATTTGCTGGAATTGCATTTTTGTTTACATTAAACATTTTCTAACAATTTTTAACTGTGAATAAGATTTCAATTTGCATTTTTTTCTTCTTTTTTTTGTCCATCTGTCCGTCTGTCCGCCCCCAGCGTCAGTATTTCAGAAAACTTCAGAAATGATATATGTTATTCAGGTTTACTATATGATATTCCCTATTTAAAATGGCATTAATTAATTCTCTACAATTGGTTTATGTACAGGAACGCACAAAAATGCCAATGTATTGCGTTTTGGGACAGATATTCTTAGAAATTACATTTAAATAACTTTATACTGTAAAAGTCATAAGGATATTCATATTTATTGTTAATATTCTAAAATAATGTTTTGTATAGAATATGATATGGTATAGATGTATAATTCTATGTCAGGGGGGGGGGGTTACCGCCCTTCTCAACCCCCGTTTAATTATAGTGCCTATACTTATCAAAACAAAAATCAAGTCTGTTATCAATTTCCATGAAACTTGCAAACCTTCATGAACTTTTCAAGTGGCAACTAGATATGGAATCCAAAATACCAAATTCGCATTTCCTGAAGTTATTACTTACTCATACCCATAAGGTAGAGAAAGTATTGTTTCTGGGCCAAATTTTCGAAAGTGAGTTTTTGTTATATTTAGACGTTTTGAGGTCCCCTGAATATGAAAATCGTGTTTTTAGCGGTTGGTTTGTGTGTGTGTGTGTGTGTGTGTGTGTGTGTGTGTGTGTGTGTGTGTCTTTTATCAGTTTATCTCAAGAACAAATAGCAGCAGATATTCCAAACTTGGTATTCTAAATATGTATCATATAGGGATGCTACACTAAGCTTTTCATTGAGATGAAGCAAATGGTTCGTGTACAGGGACACTCAAGAAAATTCAAATACATTACGTCTATGGGGAAAATTGCTGGTAAGTAGAGTTGAACACCTATAGACTGCACTAACAAAATAAAATGAATATATATTTTTTATATGCATAAAAACATGCCTCATGTAGAATATAGCAGGGAAATCATTCACTGTACATTTACAGGGCTACACAAAATAACTAGATTATAATGCGACAATAGCTGAAATTTGATGGAAGTGCATTTTAGGTTGTGCCGTATATTATTACTATAGGTTTATATTTAGGTGCACTTTGTGGTTTGTACATATTCTTCAAAAGATATACAGGGTTGTAAATATTTAAGCTATAATATTCTTTTTTATTGTTAGTGAAAGTGCTTTACTATAATATTTTACCATGTCCAGGAAAGCTGTTTAGGAATGGAAATGAATTCCTCATAGACATATGATAAATAATGTATGTTTTTAAGCTAAATATGCATCGCTTCTGTTTTGTGTATTTACACGTTTTAAGGCTTCCTTATTACCAAAGCCAAGTTTTTAAAAGTTTGATTATTGCCTGCGTCGAATAATTTCAGGAGATTCCCCCCTCACACAGAACTAATTATCATATAAAACTCTTCCGAAGCCTAATTTGAATTATTTAAACATAGGTTTACATAACAGTACACTTTATGTTACCTCTTAATTTCCAATCTGTATTTATGGTATTAAATTTCAGGGTAAGAGAAAATCGTGTGAGTGGAACACCAGATTATTTGTTGTTAAATTATGCTGATAATTCATATATATACAGAGCAACGAATAAAAATTTACCTTTTGTATTCAGGAGGCCTCAAAATGTGATATTATACAGAAAAAAAAAAATCGCTCTCCAAAAGCTACTTTGAAATCTACTATCTGAAATCTACTCTTAATTTGCACCAATTTTGTAATTGAAAGTTTGTTTCTATCTTTCTTAGTTTACGAAATAATCGCTGAAACATCTGTTTTGAATCAGCCGGTATATATATATATATATTTTGCTATACCCTCCGAAAGACTTCTGAGCACCCGTGGGTCAATTTTTGTACTTCTACATGTTAAAGCCTTCACTCACCTTTAAGCAATAAGTAAGCACCATGCAGTTTTACACAGATACACACACACACACACACACACACACACAAAAAAAAAAAAAAAAAAAAAAAGAAAAGAAAGAAAGAAAGAAAAAGTTTTAATGTTTGTATTATGTTGCGTACTTGGGGGTCCGTGAGTTGTCTGAGAATGAAAGGCCAAACGTACAAAAATTCAGTAATTTATTCACAGAAAGTTCCAGAAAAATACAGGTCAATAAACCAATTATCAGCTTCAATTCAAGCAGTAACCACAGCTTAAACAACAGCTGTCAATAGCAAATCCACAGTACAAACTGTATACCAATAACACTTGAAGCAAGTCTCTCTCAAAGAGGCTTAAGAGCAATGCAAGCACTAGCGAAGCTGGCTGAGATCTGAACTGAACTGACTGCCTTGGCGAGGAAGCGCTCCTTATATGCTGTTCCATGGAGCCCAGATTTTTCGAGAAAACTCTAGAAAGTGGTCAACCAATCAACTTACAGCTTCCATATTTGGTATATCCCATATAAGGATTTTCTCGCGAAGGTCGCCAAAAAAATCGCCAAGGTGGGAAAAAGTCGCCAAATTTGGCGCCAAACCCATTACCTGCATTACTGGGGCTTTTTAATGCGTTTTTAATGGAAAATAAGGCTATTTCAACGCTAAAACGACTAGAAATGCACAAAATTAGCACTTTATCAACTTACTAAGCCTCTTTGAAAGAATTTATACAAAAATAAACACGATTATTTACAATTTTGTGACAGTGCCCCCCTCCCAAGGACTGCACGTCCCGGGCAGTGCAACCCTTTTTCAAGAGGCGAAACTAAACAAATTTACACAATCTAAAATACAAGAACTAAGTTGCACATAAAGATAACATAGAAATATAAATTAAGTGGGAAATATTTACAAAATTCACAAATATGTACAAATATTTATATACAAATATTTACAGTGCGCATGAGCAAATTTTACCCGTATTTACATTTTAAATTTAAATTTTACCGTTACTTGTGGTACTTGGCTAGCCTATTATAGTGCACCACCTTCGGTTTTGATGAAGGTGTTTTAGTGATCCGCACCACTACATCATTCAGTCTTTTTAAGACTGTGTATGGTCCGTCCCAGTTGCACTGTAACTTGGGAGAGAGTCCTTTGCGTCGAACAGGATTCCACAACCAGACCTTCTCTCCTTCCTGAAACTCATGTTGCGTAGCCTTTAGATCGTACCTTGTCTTCATTTTCTCCGATGCAATGTGAATTCGCTCCCGAGCAAAGTTGTATACGTCCTCAAATCGTGCCTGGAGATCTTGGATGTACTCCTCGGGCGATGAAGGCGCATCAGGTGGTGGTGGACAACCAAACAGGAGATCACATGGGAGACGAAGTTCACGTCCAAAGAGCATCTGGGCTGGAGTATAGCCGGTGGTTTCATGGACAGCACTTCGATAAGCCAGCAGGAACAATGGCAACTTCAAGTCCCAATCTTGCTGGTTCCTTGATACCAGAAGAGAGAGGTTGTTCAGGATGGTACGGTTGAACCTCTCGACCATGCCGTCCGACTGGGGATGTAAGGGTGTTGTCCGAGTTTTGTCTATGCCGAGTAGTTGACACAGTCCTTTGAAAACATCAGAGGTAAAGTTACTACAGGAATAAACTACTACGTCAGAAACGCCAAAGAAAAATTATTGAGGTGCATACAGCTGTTTCGGTAGCCTAAAGCGTACCGTCATCAGTGCAAAAAAATAATTCTGAATCTGGAGAAGTACTCGTATATATAGGAGAGGGACCGGATTTAGTTCAACCAATAGGATTACGGAAGAGGTGGGGAGTGTGGCCAATAGGAATTAAGGAATGTGTAGCTGTGTAAACAGTAGAAAAATTAAGGAAATGTGGACTGAATGTAAAATTTCCAACAATCAGACAAATAGGGAACAGCGAAATCACAATTTACAAGGTTTTTAAAATTTTTATAAATATGAAAAGCTTCAAAGAAATCGAGTTCATGAATGGATTTAGGTCTGCAAATTATTTTAGCTGAATTAAATTTAAAATTATGATTTTCCTCCCAGCAATGTTTAGAAATAGCCGATTTATTGGTTTCTTGTTTGCGGACGTAATTCATATGTTCTTTTAGACGAAATTTAAGACTGCGTTTAGTTTGGCCAATATATGATAAACCACACTGACAGGATATACTATAAATGCCCCAAGAATTATGCATATCAATAGGATCTTTTAACTGAGAAAAGGTGAGTTTATTGGAAGGCGAAAATATTATTTTAAAATCATATTGTTTGAGAATTTTAGCTATGGTTTGACTGGTTTTAGAAAAATAGGGTAAAACAATACTTATATTAGAAGTGACTGATTTAGTAGACGAAATACGAGGGAGTTGTAATTTTTGGATAGCTTTGTCTATAATGGAAGGGTCATAACCTCTGTCAATTGCGATGGCTTTCAGGTATTTAATTTCAGATTTAAATAAAATAGGATTTGAACAAATATTAAGGGCACGGTTTACAAAAGTATAGAAAGCAGCCATTTTTTGGTTAGGTGGGTGACATGAACGCGCATGGGGAGGAAGGGAGACTGCAAAATTTTTACGATAGACAGTGGTTGAAAATCCATTTACAGTGCGAGAGACGAGGGTGTCAAGAAATGGAAGGGAGCCATTATTTTCTATTTCATATGTAAACTGGATATTACTGTCAATTGAATTTAAGGTTTCTAAGACATGGTCAATATTGTGAAGAGATGTGTCAATAAGCGTGAAGGTGTCGTCAACATAACGGGTCCAAAAAGGAAAAGATATTTTCTTAAAAAGCTTGCTTTCGAAATAGTGCATGTAAATGTCTGCGAGAATTGGGGAGAGAGGGGAACCCATGGCTAAACCTTCAGACTGACGATAGAATTTATTTTGGAAAGAAAAAGTGGTTTGTGATAAACAAATGCGGGTAAGAGAAATTAATTCTTGTATTTCAAAAGAGGTGAAATGAAACTCTTTTAATCTATTTTCGAGACAACAGAGGGCGCCACTTATTGGAACATTAGTGAAAAGAGATTTTACATCAAAAGAAACCATAGTGAGATTAGTGTGAGGGCAATTTTGAATATTTTTTGCAAAATTTATGGAATTCTTAACAGTATAACTATTAGCAGCAAGAAGTGGAGCAAAAATTGTGGTGAGAAATTTAGCTAGATTATAGGAAGCAGTACCGATATTAGAGACTATTGGACGAAATGGAATATTGGGTTTGTGAACTTTTGGTAAAGCATAAAATCTGGCACAATTAGCAATAGAAGGGATAAGATGGGATTTAGTCGAGTTCAATAATAAGGGGCAAGATTTTATAGCAGATTTAATTTTATTTAATTCTTGGGGAGAGGGGTCACGGGGCAGAGGAATGTATGGGCCATCATTAATTAGTTCGGTAACACTTTCGATGTATTGTTTTTTATCCAATATAACAATCTGACCACCTTTATCAGCTTTAGTAATGATGATATTTTCATTAGATTTTAATTCCTTCAAGGCGTTTTTTTCTGCAGGGCTGAGATTTGATTTAAAATTTTTAGAGTTGAAATTGGCATTATTAAGGATTAAATGACGAAGATTTTCTTTCTGTTGGTCAGTCAGTCGAGAATTTTTGAAAGCTTTTTCAACCGGTGCAATTAACTGACACAGTTAATTGCACCGGTTGAAAAAGCTTTCAAAAATTCTCGACTGACTGACCAACAGAAAGAAAATCTTCGTCATTTAATCCTTAATAATGCCAATTTCAACTCTAAAAATTTTAAATCAAATCTCAGCCCTGCAGAAAAAAACGCCTTGAAGGAATTAAAATCTAATGAAAATATCATCATTACTAAAGCTGATAAAGGTGGTCAGATTGTTATATTGGATAAAAAACAATACATCGAAAGTGTTACCGAACTAATTAATGATGGCCCATACATTCCTCTGCCCCGTGACCCCTCTCCCCAAGAATTAAATAAAATTAAATCTGCTATAAAATCTTGCCCCTTATTATTGAACTCGACTAAATCCCATCTTATCCCTTCTATTGCTAATTGTGCCAGATTTTATGCTTTACCAAAAGTTCACAAACCCAATATTCCATTTCGTCCAATAGTCTCTAATATCGGTACTGCTTCCTATAATCTAGCTAAATTTCTCACCACAATTTTTGCTCCACTTCTTGCTGCTAATAGTTATACTGTTAAGAATTCCATAAATTTTGCAAAAAATATTCAAAATTGCCCTCACACTAATCTCACTATGGTTTCTTTTGATGTAAAATCTCTTTTCACTAATGTTCCAATAAGTGGCGCCCTCTGTTGTCTCGAAAATAGATTAAAAGAGTTTCATTTCACCTCTTTTGAAATACAAGAATTAATTTCTCTTACCCGCATTTGTTTATCACAAACCACTTTTTCTTTCCAAAATAAATTCTATCGTCAGTCTGAAGGTTTAGCCATGGGTTCCCCTCTCTCCCCAATTCTCGCAGACATTTACATGCACTATTTCGAAAGCAAGCTTTTTAAGAAAATATCTTTTCCTTTTTGGACCCGTTATGTTGACGACACCTTCACGCTTATTGACACATCTCTTCACAATATTGACCATGTCTTAGAAACCTTAAATTCAATTGACAGTAATATCCAGTTTACATATGAAATAGAAAATAATGGCTCCCTTCCATTTCTTGACACCCTCGTCTCTCGCACTGTAAATGGATTTTCATCCACTGTCTATCGTAAAAATTTTGCAGTCTCCCTTCCTCCCCATGCGCGTTCATGTCACCCACCTAACCAAAAAATGGCTGCTTTCTATACTTTTGTAAACCGTGCCCTTAATATTTGTTCAAATCCTATTTTATTTAAATCTGAAATTAAATACCTGAAAGCCATCGCAATTGACAGAGGTTATGACCCTTCCATTATAGACAAAGCTATCCAAAAATTACAACTCCCTCGTATTTCGTCTACTAAATCAGTCACTTCTAATATAAGTATTGTTTTACCCTATTTTTCTAAAACCAGTCAAACCATAGCTAAAATTCTCAAACAATATGATTTTAAAATAATATTTTCGCCTTCCAATAAACTCACCTTTTCTCAGTTAAAAGATCCTATTGATATGCATAATTCTTGGGGCATTTATAGTATATCCTGTCAGTGTGGTTTATCATATATTGGCCAAACTAAACGCAGTCTTAAATTTCGTCTAAAAGAACATATGAATTACGTCCGCAAACAAGAAACCAATAAATCGGCTATTTCTAAACATTGCTGGGAGGAAAATCATAATTTTAAATTTAATTCAGCTAAAATAATTTGCAGACCTAAATCCATTCATGAACTCGATTTCTTTGAAGCTTTTCATATTTATAAAAATTTTAAAAACCTTGTAAATTGTGATTTCGCTGTTCCCTATTTGTCTGATTGTTGGAAATTTTACATTCAGTCCACATTTCCTTAATTTTTCTACTGTTTACACAGCTACACATTCCTTAATTCCTATTGGCCACACTCCCCACCTCTTCCGTAATCCTATTGGTTGAACTAAATCCGGTCCCTCTCCTATATATACGAGTACTTCTCCAGATTCAGAATTATTTTTTTGCACTGATGACGGTACGCTTTAGGCTACCGAAACAGCTGTATGCACCTCAATAATTTTTCTTTGGCGTTTCTGACGTAGTAGTTTATTCCTGTTTTAATATTCCAACGCCAAGTCTCCTGCTATTATAAAGTTACTACCTTGGTCGGTATGAAGTTGTAGGGGCGTGCCGTACCTTGACACGCATTGCTGCACTAGGACTTCTGCGACTGTGCATGCCTCTTGATTGGGAATGGGATATGCCTCAGGCCACTTGGTGAAATAGTCCATCACGACGAGAATGTATTTATTTCCACTGGAGGTCCGTGGCAAAGGACCCAAGATGTCGATTGCAATCCGTTCAAATGGTGCTCCCACGTTATACCGTTGCAGTCTTCCTCGACCTCGTTTCTGCGGGCCTTTACGTGCCGCACAAGCATCACAGGATTTACACCATTTCTCCACATCCTCCTTTGCCTTGCACCAGTAGAAGCGTTCCCGAACTTTCTGCAGAGTCTTCATTACGCCAAAATGGCCTCCGGTAGAGCTACTATGCAGTTGTTCTAAAACAGCTGGAATTTTTGATCTTGGTAATAAAATCTGCCATCTGAAGCTTTTCCCATCATCAGATTCCCACTTTCTGTATAATACGCCGTTTCTGATATGAAGAGAGTCCCAAAGTGCCCAATAACTTTTTGTAATGGGACTAAATCTGGAAATGTCCTGCCAGATAGGTCTGTTGCTGGTCGTCTCCTTCAGCTGTAATATTGGCTTTATGTCAGGATCTTCCAACTGGGCTTTTCTAAGTTCTGCGTCACTCCATGGATCGGGATCTTGATCTGATGCTGTTGAGACAGTAACTTGGCAGGCAACCGGATTTATCGGCAGGTATTTCTGTTCGGCTCTAGAGCAGTACTTGCAGGTTTCCGAGCAGGACTTCCGTGACAAGGCATCTGCATTACCATGTAGAGTCCCTTTACGATGACGTATCTCGAAGTCATATTCCCGCAGGCGTTGTATCCACCTGGCAATCTGTCCTTCCGGGTTCTTGAACTGGAGCAACCACGTTAAAGATCCATGGTCAGTCCGGAGTAGGAATCTTCTGCCATAGAGGTCATGATGGAAATGTTCTATGGCTTTTACGATGGCGAGTAGCTCTTTCCTGGTGGTACAGTAATTTCGCTCTGGTTTAGACAGGCATTTACTCCAATAGGCAATGACATGTTCTTGACCATCAATTTCCTGCGACAGAACAGCACCGACACTCTCATGGCTGGCATCTGTATCAAGTATGAACTGTCTGTCGGGCTGTGGATACGTCAAGACAGGCGATGATGTTAAGGCCTCTTTAAGTCGCTTGAACGCATTTTCACATTCATCTGTCCACAGGAACTTCTGCTTGGCTTCCGTCAGCTTGTGCAGTGGTCTGACAATATTTGAGAAACCCTTGACAAACTTCCTATAGTAAGTGCATAATCCCAGGAAACTTCGTAGTTGGTGTATATTTTCAGAGCGACTCCAGTTCTCGACTGCAGAGATCTTCTCAGGATCAGTTCTCACACCTTCGGCAGAGATGATATGGCCGAGGTAGCTCACTTCACGACGGAACAAGTTACACTTGCCTGGATTCAATTTGAGGTTAGCCATTCTGAGTTTCTCCAGCACCTTTCGGATGTTTCGTAGATGGTCTTCAAAGGTGCGCCCCACAATGATAATATCATCCAAATACACCAGACAGGCTTCATAGGAAAGTCCTTTTAGCACTGTCTCCATCAGGCGTTCAAAGGTGGCAGGAGCATTACATAATCCGAACGGCATAACTTTAAATTGCCACAGTCCTTGTCCCGTGGTGAATGCAGTCTTTTCACGATCATCAGGATGTAATTCTACTTGCCAGTAACCGCTCTTTAGATCCAACGTGGAGAACCATTTATTGCCAGCAAGTGTGTCTAATGTGTCGTCAATTCTGGGAAGAGGGTAACTGTCTTTCTTCGTGATGTCATTCAAACGACGATAATCCACACAAAATCTTGTTGAACCATCCTTTTTCCGCACCAGTACTATGGGAGAGGCCCAAGGACTCGTTGATGGCTCGATGACGTCATTGTGCTGCATTTCACTTAGAAGTTCAGTGACCTCTTCCTGTTTAGCAAATGGAAGTCTTCTTGGATGTTGTTTGATTGGAGGATGATTTCCTGTATCAATTCTGTGCTGGGTGATGTTCGTTCTCCCCACGTCTTCAGGTGTTCGAGAAAAAAGGTCTTTAAATTCTTGGAGTAGCTTCTCCGCAGCACATCTCTGTTCTTTAACTAACTCTGCATTCTTGAGTAGTTCCGTTGTTAATTGCTCAGAAGACTTGGATTCGGTTGATTGCGTGGGGCGGTTGATGCATGTGACAGGAGTGCAGGTTGCCAACACCTCATCCTTCTTCACTGTCCGGATCTTATCGCTGATGTTTGCGACTCGCACAGGAATAGTACTCTTTGAGAGATCAACTAGAGATGAAGCTACCAGAACTCCTCTTCGGCTATTGTCTGTATTCGGGTATTCAATCAGTCCATAGCGGAAGTATTGCTTTGAAGGTGATGTTCCTGAAACTATTGTCTCTGTGTGTGGAGGGATGGAAATTTCAGACTTGGCTGTTATCTTGCAAATTGTCTGAATGTCTTGATTTTCAGTGTTGAACACAGCGATGTCTTCCGAACTCGAATGCAGTTCATTATTCTTGAAGTCCAATTGAAAATTAAATTTTCTCAGGAAATCAATTCCAATGATTAAAGGATCTCTTATATCAGCCACATATGCCATATGATGGTAACTGGCATTCCCAAAAGTGATGGCCAAGTTCATTTTTCCATATATTTTGATTCCGTCTCCGGTCACAGTCTGGAGTTTAACGCAGGGCGGCGTCCAGATGATCTTCTCTTTTAGTTCTTTAGCCAAATCCGCTCTAATGATAGTTACGTTGGCTCCCGTGTCCAGAATCATCCGGCAGGCGGTGTTGTTGACTTGGCCATAGACGTGAAGTCCATTATCGCCGCCACTCATCGATGAAACATGAAATACTGTAAATTGGGGCTCTTTAATTTTAGGCAACCTCCGCCCCGCGAGATGGCCTCCTCTTAGTTTCCCTGTAGTGATGGTGAAGACGGGTGATTTCCTATAGTTGGTCGTACAGGGCAGTTCCTCTTCACGTGACCATCCCCTCCACAGCCCCAGCACTTTATCTTCCGGTCCTTTATTTCCTTTTTATTCTCCAGGCTGCGCAATCTCTTTAAGATCTCTTCGATACTTCTCTTCATTTCATTCTCATCAGCAGGCGTATCGTTTAATGAGACTGCTCTTATGGTATGGCGGTCTTTACGGGAGGCTTGTTGGGCTGCCTCTATCCTAAGTGCATAGCCTAAAGCTGATTCTACGTCTCTGATGTTGGAAAGTCTCAGCGCTTTTTGAATTTCTGGATCCCGAACAGCATCGATAAAGTACTGAAGAGCTAAGTCGTTTCGAGTATCAGCTTGACAGTCTGAGAATGCTAGGTGTGACAATCTCTGAATGTCCGCTGCCAGCTCTTGCAGACTTTCGCCCGTTTTCTGGTAACGGGACTTTAGCTGGAGGCGACTATAGTCCTTAGAACACTTCTCTCCGAACCGTAGCTCCAGTGCTCTAGTCAAGGCCTCGAAGTCGTTCCTTTCTTCCTTAGTAACATTTCTCAGTATCTCGGCTGCATCTCCCCGTAATGCTGCTGCTAAGTGGACTGACTTGGCGGTAGAGTCCCAGCCGTTAGCATCAGCTACGATGGAAAACTGCGTTTTATATACATGCCACGAGGAACTGCCGTCGTAGGTGGAAAGCTTAATAAATTCCTGATTCTGGATTCTTCTCTCTTTCTTTTCAGTTTCCTGGGGCAGGGATTCTAACTTTTCTTCCACTTTTCTCTCCAGATCTTCTTCTATTCTCTTTAGTTTACCTTCTATCTCTGAAAACCTTCCTTTCAGCTCTTGATCAAAGTTTTCTTTAACTTTCTCCTCGAAACTCTGTTCTATTTTCGTAACACTCTCTTCAACCTTCATAACATTTTCTTCTATCTTCATAGCTTTCTCTTCAACCTTCATAACATTTTCTTCTATCTTCATAGCTTTCTCTTCAACCTTCATAACATTTTCTTCTATCTTCATAGCTTTCTCTTCAAAACTTCCTTCTATTTTCAAAACTTTCTCTTCTATTCCATCTATTCTGCTTCCCATATCCGATAATTTACTTTCGATTGATTCTTTCACCGTTGAAAGCTCTCTCTTCATCTCATCTTGATTAGATTTAATTTCTTCCTGAACTTCACCCATAGTGTCTTTCATTTCCTTCATTTCTTCAGTCAAGCCGTCTTTCAATTCTTTCTGTCCGGCTTTCATTTCATTCATCTCGTGACTCAGGCTATCTTTCATCTCTCTTTGCGATGCTTCCATACTTTCTATCAATCCAGATCTTAACTCATTCATCTGAGCAGTGAGACCTTCTAGAATTTTTTTCATCTCTTGCTCCATAGCTCTCGTTATCACCATTCACAGACAAAACCCCGCTTCTGACACCAGAAATGTTGCGTACTTGGGGGTCCGTGAGTTGTCTGAGAATGAAAGGCCAAACGTACAAAAATTCAGTAATTTATTCACAGAAAGTTCCAGAAAAATACAGGTCAATAAACCAATTATCAGCTTCAATTCAAGCAGTAACCACAGCTTGAACAACAGCTGTCAATAGCAAATCCACAGTACAAACTGTATACCAATAACACTTGAAGCAAGTCTCTCTCAAAGAGGCTTAAGAGCAATGCAAGCACTAGCGAAGCTGGCTGAGATCTGAACTGAACTGACTGCCTTGGCGAGGAAGCGCTCCTTATATGCTGTTAAATGGAGCCCAGATTTTTCGAGAAAACTCTAGAAAGTGGTCAACCAATCAACTTACAGCTTCCATATTTGATATATCCCATATAAGGATTTTCTCGCCAAGGTCGCCAAAAAAATCGCCAAGGTGGGAAAAAGTCGCCAAATTTGGCGCCAAACCCATTACCTGCATTACTGGGGCTTTTTAATGCGTTTTTAAGGGAAAATAAGGCTATTTCAACGCTAAAACGACTAGAAATGCACAAAATTAGCACTTTATCAACTTACTAATAAGCCTCTTTGAAAGAATTTATACAAAAATAAACACGATTATTTACAATTTTGTAACAGTATTATATGGATACAACCCATTAATGCAATGATGTGTCTTGTAAGCATCTGCCACAACACCTAATAAAATATGCAACATAGCAGAATCTAAAGTATTTAATATGTATTATATAACAATTAAAATATTTTAGATTTTTCTAACAAAAGCAATTTAACTACTGATAATGTAATGTAATCCATAGTAAATTGTGCTGTAAATATGACGTAAAATAATGATAATACTTGTTCAGCTTAAGGGCCCGTTTCACTGACCATCGCCGGAAGTCGAAGCTAATGTAATTCTATGGGAAATTTTCTTTACTTATAACTAATTAGCTAATACATGTTTTTAAATTCTATTTTCAAATTCAGAAAATTCCCAGTTGTTAAATTCACGCCCCTTTTTTCAAAAACGTATTTTTTAAATTTTAAATTTTTATTTTGTAGCTGTAAAATATGAATTTTCAATGCGTGAATTTTTTCGTTTTGCAATTTCAAAATAAAATATTACAAATTAAAAAAAATATGTTTTTAAAAAAGGGGCGTCAATTTTACAGTTGGGAATTTTCTGAACGTGAAAACAGAATTGAAAAATATGTATTAGTTATAAATAAAGAAAATTTCCAATAGAATAAAATTGCCTTGAGCTTCCGACGACGGTAAGTGAAGAGGGCCGTTAATGGCAAGCAATGCAGCAAGCATTTCCATGGTGGATTTCGTAGAAATGCCGGCTCGCGAATGTGAAGTCTCTCATAATGTAGGTCTCTAGTGCGAATTTTTAATATTAAATGTGAACGCGTATATCTGTACCCATTATACACTTAAACTACTGCACGGACAACGCATATAAAGCAAGCAGAATAGGGTATCATTCAACTACAAAACACCAAATCCGAACGCGAACTCAGTTGTCAGGAACGTCTAAGTAGGCCCTCTTTACTTACCGTCACTGAAAGCCCGAGCCAATGTTATTCTACGGGAAATTATCTTTACTTATAATACATTAACTAATACATATTTTTAAATTCTGTTTTCATATTTAGAAAATTCCCAACTGTTAAACTGACGCACCTTTTTTAAAAGTGTATTTTTTTTTTATTTTTAATATTTTATTTTGAAATTTCACATATTGAAAATTCGTATTTTACAACATCCAAATAATATATTAAAATATACATTTTTTAAGAAAGGTGCATCACTTTAGCAAGTGGAAATATGAAAACAGATTTAAAAAAACGTAGAATAACATCAGCTTTAGTTTCTGAGGACGGTGATGGACACGTTCATAACTAGAACTACCACGCCCAATTATGCTCCTGCTCCTGTTTTCAACTATCCCTTGCTGCCTAAGAGGCGAATACGAAGTTACCTAATAGTTTTGAAAAGTAAATAACATTCACCAATAGCAAAACCATTACTGTGAAATTTATCTATAATAAATAAATCAGATAAATATGATGGTGGGAGAATATTAATATTTTTAAAAGATTTTAAATTGTACAGTCAGAAAAAAAAAAAAAAAAAAAAAAAAAAAAGCCACCCCACCTAATTTTGCGGTAAATTATCCTAGAAACATGCGACTGGCACCGATCGATTCACATAGATTTTGCTTAGGGGTCGTCTACATATTAAAATTGTGAAAAACTTCATTTTCTTTCAATAGTAACCCCCATTTTTTACAATACATTTGAATTATGTGGATCAAATCATCGCGGAAAATGTTATAGCTTATATATTTCGCTCAGTTTTTCATAGAATTATAAGCTGTCAAAGTATGGGGATGCTAATGTTAAGTGAAAACGACAAACATTAATTCATATATTCCCAAGAAATTACTATATTCAAATTCTGTTTTTTTTTTTTTTTTCCCTGCGCTGGAGTGAAGTGACCAAAACATATTCCATGCATATTTTTGATTAAAAAAAAACATATTTTGAATTATGAAAATAATTAATAAATTCATATTCGAAAAAATATTGAATTCTGACCTATATTAATTTTGCACGGATAGAACAGGCATAATCATAAACATAGGTTTCCAAATTTACAGCTCGTTCCTAACATTATTTTTTGAGTTACAGTGATATTTCATTATTTATTGCATTTAGGGGGCCGTCACATGTTATAATCTGTATCCTCTGTAAATAAATATCTGCATATAATTTGACGAAAAACTATTTTAATTTACCTTTATGTTATTCTTATTGTTTTCTAAGCAACATTTCGATGTTTATCATACAAATTGGCTTATTTTTGTTAAATTATCGCAATGTTGACGAGAAAATGCGGAAGAATTTTAAAAGAAAGCAAGTCCCGCCTCTATATCGTTGAAACGAACAAACAAACAAAAAACTAGTTTGCATATTCTTATTGGACTCTATGAGTGACGTGACACTGGTATGTGTAAATCTCAATGGCATTTACTACAGCGATTGCTGAACACAAAACTTAAATGATTTAATTACAAATATGCAAAATCATTTTGTTTTAAAATATAAAGTTTTAGAAAAATGTGTAAAGACGTGGCTTACGTTACAAGATAGGAATATATCCAATCATATGTTAAGTCTTTCTTCTTACATATTAAATACGTTTTTTTAGTTTTTCACTGCTAAAATTCCGTTTTAACCCCGTTGCCCCCACCCCCTTATTTTTTTTTTTTTTTTTTTTTTTTTTTTTAGTATTTAATTATTGTATGGTTCGTTACGCCTCAAGTTAAATGTCATGTTTTAGAAAACACGAATAGCTGGAATGTCGTCACAGGCGTGGCTACTGACTTCAGGAACGAGAGGATTAACTCTCTATGAGAAACCTATCACTTTACCAGGCGAATGAAAGGAAACCGATTCCATATATCAACCCAGGAAAATAACTTGTTCTAATTCGGGATTCTAATTCGTGGTTAAATAATAACGGTACTTTAATATAAAAACACAGAAAATATATTTGTATGAATATAGTATTGGCAAAGAAGCCAAAAATTTTTCACTTTTGAAAGTTTCCTGAAAATGGGCGGAGACTTCGAGCTCTAGCTGTACGCATCTCCACAAGCCACCCCTCTAACATGTTACAACTTGCCCCAAAATTTTGTTTAAACTTGCCCCATCGTATGATTTTGGACATTTTCTTCATTTATAAAAAATACATGATGATTTATACAAAAAATAAAACAAGCATTTTATAACTCAAAGCACAAACTAAATAAATAGCTATAAACATTTCGTTAAAATATAAATTAACATACCTTTAAACAAATTTACAAAATATTTTTTTCCCCACTAACTAGCTAAAATGAATCACGTCTACAGGGACCCTCGATAGAGAGAGACTGGACATTGGCGCGCCGGCTTTTTGACGAAATTCTCCATTTTAGTGCCAGTTGCTCCATTGCGTACCATTACGCTGAGAAGAAATTTTGATTATTTTACATCATAATCGAAAAAGAACTTATTTATTACATTTTTACTTTGTTGGGAGATAAATTGCTTTAATTTTGGAATACCTTTAAAAGATAAAAATGCATAATTATTTATTTTATATCATGCTTTAAATACTTTGAATTCTCTTATTGCATGCTGTTTTACGTATTTATTTCCTAACATATGAGATAATTACATTATTTATTTGCTAGCTATTAGTTTTTAAGTTCTGTTGTGCAATATATTTAATATGTTAGATCTCAATGTATTTTTCTGATATATTTTTAAATACATATTTAAAGTAACTATATAAAAATATATTTTTTTGATTTTTTGCTAGTACGCAAAATGTATCAGATTTCTTAAAATAAATTAATAAAAATAAAGAAAATAAGGTGTATATTATTTGCTAACATATGAAATTTAAATTTCTTTTAAATATTAATTGACATAATAGATTTTATATTAATTGACATAATAAATTTTATAAATAATATTTAAATAAGTAATTATTTTTATTTACATAACATAAAAAAAAAATAAAAAAAATCAATGAAATAAGCAAATGTAAATAAAATAAATAAAAACATTTTTTAATTTTTAAAGGTATTAGTAAATATTTTTACAAATTATTATTAATAAAAATTTTATTTTTAATATTTAACTAAGTCATTATTATTAATAATGCGTAATTGAAATAAATAAAATATGTATTTTTAGCTTGTAAAAAATATTACGTAAATATTTTTATAAAATAATAAAAAATAATTTCTGTTCTTCTGCTGTAGTTTTCCATTTATTAATGAATTACTTGACAAAAACTAAGATTATCATATTTTTGTTAAAAATTTTCTAACTTTTTATATATAGAATGTCTGTCCTCAGAAAAAATAAGGTAGAATTACTTTCACTATGGTAGAATTTCTTTCACAATCAACGTATTTTGCTTAATATAGAAATATACAACAAAAAATTCCTCTGTTTTCCAATAGGAATTGAAAAAGTAACCATGTCGAAGGTTAAAACAAAATTCGTTTTTTTTTTTTTTTTTTTCAAATTCTTTTTCTCTAAGGCGAAAAAAATTACATATTTATACTCTGCATTACTTTCTGCACAAATTTAGCACAATTTCCTTTCATTTATGTTGTATAGTAAAGCGTCAATCGCGAAGAAAACAGCATTACGTTCTACGGGGATCGCTCCGAATTGGCACTAAGATGGCCGACTTTCGGTCAATGTCCAGTCTCTCTCGATACAGGGAACCTAATAGAACTGCCACGCCCAATTATGCTCCTGTTTTCAACTGTCGCTTGCTGCCTAAGAGACGCATGCGAAGTTACCTAAAAGTTTAGAAAAGTAAAAACCGTTCACCAATAGCAAAACCATGAAATTTATCTGTAATAAATAAATCAGACAAATATGATGGTGGGAGAATATTAATATTTTTAAAAGATTTTAAATTGTACAGTCAGAAAAAAAAAAAAAAAAAAAAAAAGCCACCCCACCTAATTTTGCGGTAAATTATCCTAGAAACATGCGACCGGCACCGATCGATTTACATTGCTTAGGGGTCGTCTACATATTAAAATTGTGATAAACTTCATTTTCTTTCAATAGTAACCCCCATTTTTTACAATACATTTGAATTATGTGGATCAAATCATCGCGGAAAATGTTATAGCTTATATATTTCGCTCAGTTTTTCATAGAATTATAAGCTGTCAAAGTATGGGGATGCTAATGTTAAGTGAAAACGACAAACATTAATTCATATATTCCCAAGAAATTACTATATTCAAATTCTGTTTTTTTTTTTTCCCTGCGCTAGAGTGAAGTGACCAAAACATATTCCATGCATATTTTTGATAAAAAAAAACATATTTTGAATTATGAAAATTATTAATAAATTCATATTCGAAAAAATATTGAATTCTGACCTATATTAATTTTGCACGGATAGAACAGGCATAATCATAAACATGGGTTTCTAAATTTACAGCTCGTTCCTAACATTATTTTTTGAGTTACAGTGATATTTCATTATTTATTGCATTTAGGGGGCCGTCACATGTTATACTCTGTATCCTCTGTAAATAAATATCTGTATATAATTTGACGAAAAACTATTTTAATTTACCTTTATGTTATTCTTATTGTTTTCTAAGCAACATTTCGATGTTTATCATACAAATTGGCTTATTTTTGTTAAATTATCGCAATGTTGACGAGAAAATGCGAAAGAATTTTAAACGAAAGCAAGTCCCGCCTCTATGTCGTTGAAACGAACAAACAAACAAAAAACTAGTTTGCATATTCTTATTGGCCTTTGTGAGTGACGTGACACTGGTATGTGTAAATCTCAATGGCATTTACTACAGCGATTGCTGAAGACAAAACTTAAATGATCTAATTACAAATATGCAAAATCATTTTGTTTTAAAATATAAAGTTTTAGAAAAATGTGTAAAGACGTGGCTTACGTTACAAGATAGGAATATATCCAATCATATGTTAAGTCTTTCTTCTTACATATTAAATACGTTTTTTTAGTTTTTCACTGCTAAAATTCCGTTTTAACCCCGTTGTCCCCCCCCCCCCTTTTTTTTTTTTTTTTTTTTTTTTTTTTTTTTTTAATTATTGTATGGTTCGTTACGCCTCAAGTTAAATGTCATGTTTTAGAAAACACAAATAGCTGGTATGTCGTCACAGGCGTGGTTACTGACTTCAGGAACGAGAGGATTAACTCTCTATGAGAAACCTATCACTTTACCAGGCGAATGAAAGGAAACCGATTCCATATATCAACCCAGGAAAATAACTTGTTCTAATTCGGGATTCTAATTCGTGGATAAATAATAACGGTACTTTAATATAAAAACACAGAAAATATATTTGTATGAATATAGTATTGGCAAAGAAACCAAAAATTTTTCACTTCTGAAAGTTTCCTGAAAATGGGCGGAGACTTCGAGCTCTTGCTGTAAGCATCTCCACAAGCCACTCCTCTAACATGTTACAACTTGCCCCAAAATTTTGTTTAAATTTGCCCCATCGCATGATTTTGGACATTTTCTTCATTTATAAAAAATATATGATGATTTTTACAAAAAATAAAACATGCATTTTATAACTCAAAGGACAAACTAAATATACAGCTATAAACATTTCGTTAAAATATAAATTAACATGCCTTTAAACAAATTTGCAAAATATTTTTTTCCCCACTAACTAGCTAAAATGAAGCACGTCTACAGAACCTCTCATTAACCATTTTTGTAGTGCACAGATTGTGCTTACATTATAAAGCGCTTCATAAGAATTATGTTTATAAAAATATTTAATAACAAATGTTACAAACTGTTTAGTAAATTGCCTGTTACTTCTTACCCCGGTGACAACTAGCCCCACGCCCCCCTATATATGTAAAATAATTGTAAAATTAAAACAATCATCATCAGCGACAAAGGGTGCTTATATTAATGAATAACTTCGATTAATTTTAGATTCAAAATGTTTAAATATCTGCAAAAGGTCTAATGAATTTCGCATGTTTAATTTGTTAAACAAGTCAATGAACGAATCTTCCAGAAAAATGCAAATCATGGATAAAATTTCCCTTTCATTATCTCAGTACATTGTAGGGACTGTGATGTATGCCTTTTCACTAAATTATCCTTTTTCATCATTTCAATCAGTTGAAGTGCAGACATTGAAACCATGGATAAAATTTTACTTTCTTGATTCCATTTCATTGTTTTAGCTATAACATCACTTTCATCGCCAGTTTCTGATTTTTAACAAAAAAATAATTTAAAAAAAAAAAAAAAAAAATCTCTCATAAAAAGAAAATTTAATTTTGTACCCGAGAAATATTCTTGACTGAGACTTTTCCTTATTAGGTATTTGTAAATGCTTAGAATCTTTAAGAGACTATTAATTCTTCTTATGCAAGATTCAAGGGAAAGCAAATTTTTCCTATCTGAAAGAAAAATAATACTCTGGTTTTAATATAAAAGAAAATTTTTGCGTCCCGCGTATACTAAAAAATATCCAATAAATTTATTTTAGCTTCTTTCATTTGGTATCAAATTTCTAACGATCGCACCGATATTTCTAATTTATTTGCCCTTTAGCGCTGCTTAAACGATTTTTAAGCTCAGAACCAGGGGTCGTACTCTCCGCCCTTTTTTTAGGACACTCTCGTAAATAAGAAATTTTATATTTATTGCTACCACTATTTTTATAAAATAATCTCTACCATGTATGATCGTGGCACATTACTATAAATATACCTGATGTATTTCTGCATGAAATTAGTGGTGGCAAAAAAGGCGGAAATTTCATAACATTGAGAGTGTCGTGAAAAAAGGGCGGAGAGTACGACCCCTGCTCAGAACTCACTCGTTTATTAACTGAAATGCGTTGACATTTTAAATAATATCACCACAACTAATTGAAATTAATATATGTAAATATATATATATATTTTACTATACCATCCAAAAGACTTCTGAGCATCCGTGGGTCAATTTTTGTACTTCTACATGTTAAAGTCACTGTCACTTCACTCACCTTTAAGGGGCCGCTGCATAGAGCCTCTGAGATTTTGAAGCTAAGGTTAAATCAATGTAAAACTAATGCACTGATATCTCATTTCCATTTAAAGATTTTTTAATTTTGTTTTTCTTCATAAGACCTTTGTTGGTGGCCTGTATTTTGTACATTTTAGATATTTTTTGTCATTTAGTGCAAAAAGGAATTCAAATTTTAAAACGACAAAAAATTAAGGTACTTATATATAAGAAACTTTATAAAAAGAAAACGACAAACTTGTCTGGAATTTGAAAAACGCGTGGCTATCCACGATAGTCCGCATTTCAATAATGTACAATTTTCAATTTTTTAAAATGAATTTCAATAACTGTTATTTCTTCTTTTGTACGAGGAAAAATCGTGAAAAAAAACTACAATTTTACTAAAAACTCCGCCTCCCAAGTTGGATAGAGTCAGAGAGAAAAATTGTGGGGAAGAGAGAAGGGGTGAGGTTGATTAATTGTTCTGCTGGTCACACTTTTATGGGTTTTCTTTCTCCCCCTTTTCGGAACCGGTCAGATGAAGAAAAAAACAGTGGTGTAACAGTGGTAAATAAATAAAATAAAAAATTGTTGATTTTAAGCGTAATAATTAAAAAAAAAAAAAAAAAAAGTGATATTAAAAATTATGTATTTTAATTTGACACTAAATATGGGCTTTCTATAATATTTTATTATTCCTATTTAGTGAAAGGCAACGCAGCGAACAAGCGTCCAGAGCCCCGCAGGGATTAGTAAGAAAAGCGGGTCTGGGGAGGCGAAGCCTCCTTCTGGAGTTGGTGAGAGGAACGATAAGGGGACCGAGCCCTCTAATTATGCTAAACATATATACTATATATGCATATATATAGTTAGGGGAAAAATAAATTAAAAGTAAATTACGCAGAATCATTCGTTTGGAAACAGGTTTGTTATTTTAAAAAATACAGGGGGAAAAAATCTTCTTCTTGCTTAATTTTTATTTTTATTTTTGCTTTGTTTCTCTTGAAAGAATTTCGTTACTGAAAATCATTTCTAACACCTCTAGTTCAGGAGATGAGGGAACGAAGTGAATTTCAAGCTTCAGAATTAGTTATATTATAACAGGAAGAGGTAAATACTTCTCATATATATCTAATGACGCAATCAGACAATTTCAGGTGTGAGGAAGCCGGTGGTGCGAGGGTAGATAACTCCAACACATAAACAAGTTTGGTGAAAAAGATACTGAATGGTAACCTATTCCTATACATATTTATATTGTGTAAAATAAATAAAAATATTAAAAATATATGTTAAATGAAGATAACATTTAAATGATGTCGTTTTGAATCGTATTATTACAGCTAGTTGTTATGTAAAATATCTTTCATATAGTGTGACTATATTCTAATTTAAAACCTTGTATCATCTGAAGACTTATTTGGCAGTGTTTGACAGAAAAATCAAAAATTAAAATCTTCACTTATGAGACTGAAAATATTGTAATAAATGTAACAAATTTTTGTTATTATACATATACAGATATATGTACTCATGCGCGTGAGTCTGTATGTATATATATACACACACACATGCTCGCACGCTCATAGATGTTTTTGTATTTTGTAAACATATTCTCATTTCATATTCTAATAAATAAATAAATAAAATCCTAACAGTAAAGACGTTGTTCCACTTACAATATGCAATCCCCACAATTATTGCTGTGTGTAAAAAGATTACAAATTATACGAATCCCTATATCGACTCTGCATCTATCGGGCAATGAAAATGAATTGAAACGTTTTCTGACAGAAAAAGGTACTAATGAATCTTTGACTAGTAAAGCTTTCTTATCTTCCGGAAATAATTCTTGTCCGGTCAGATCCCGCCACTCATTCCCTTTATCTCCAGGGCTATAGAAGATCTATCATAAAATGCTAAAATTTTTATATGTAAAATATATGATTTTATTATAGTTCTTATTTATTAATTATTTCGGAATAGATGTCAATTACTGGAGCATGCCAATCACTGGAATACCTGCCCTATATATATATATATATATATATATATTTTTTTTTTTTTTTTTTTTTTTCTCAAGTAATTTTTTTTTTACTTTTACATCATAATAATGATTAGCAAAAACGTATGTTCTTTTTATGTTGATTATTCAGATCTTTTAAAAATTACCGATTGATTGATCAGGGAAATTCTTCGTATTCACGAAGAAGTATTTACCGTGTAGCATAACACTGCATATTTACTTATGTGCAAGTGTATGGAGGATATTTTTACATGATTTTTGAGACTTTTTCATGTATGGATTTCCATAGATTTACACCTAACATTTGAGATTAAGTACAGTAAAACTAATAATTCTATAACAAAACTGGAAAAAGAACCTTTCTTTTCAGAATGATTTACTGAAATTTCAAAAAGAAAAGAAAAGAAAAGAAAAAAAAAAAAAAAATGTTGATTTTTAAAATTTTTCATATTTATTAATTCCGAAAGATAAAATAAAAAAGTTTCTTGAATCATAAACAATATAAAATTTCATTAAACTTCTGTAAATATTTCTATTAATTACGAAAAGTTTTTTTTTTTTTTTTTTTTTTCCATTTTATAATGATGTATAAATGTCGTAATGTACAGTTAGGAGAAAAAACAAGTTTAATTTTTCCATAAATCGTCCTATTACAGAATGTATTACTGAAAATGTAGTAGTATAAATATGCGATTGATGTCGATTATTAATAATTATAACAAGTTTGTAAGATGTGTTTAGATTTTGTTAGGGGATAGTCTACATATTAAATTTTTGCACCAACATATTTTTTTATGTGAAAACTTCTTTAGGCGCGTCGAGCAATTTTTAGGTGAACAAAAATCATGGAACTCGCGTCATCGTCACCAAACGCTTTGAAGTGAAAACTTTTTTAGACGCATTGAGCACTTTTTGGGTGAACAAAAATCATGGAACTCGCGTCATCGTCACTGAACGCTTTCCATGAGCTATATGTTTACTTTGTATATATGTACATAGATATACCTCCGTGCGTTATTAGTATACATTATATATATACAAAGAGTATATCTCTCTACATATATATCCATATATGTAGCGCACGGCGCGGCATGCCACATATATATATATATATATATATATACTAATACGACTAATATACTGGCTACTGGCATCTGTCTCTTTCTAGTTCTATACTCTATGTATGTATGTACTTTTTCCACAGTATATACATAGTTTACAAAGTACAAGCACGTGTTTTTATACAGACTGTTATATTCTTCTTTTTGCTTTCAATATAAATTTTCAAATAAATAATAAAAAAAAGAAAATTATTTTAGTCATATTACAATATTTTTACCTAATATAAGTCTTAGTTCATTTAATTTGGGTAGTTACAAATATTGTGCCGAATCATATAATACAGATCATAAGCACTTCTTTACAAACCAAAAAATAATAATCTAATAGCTCGACGATACAATTCACAAGTTACTTAGTTTTCACTTCTATCGGCAGTCCCCAAAGACTGCTTTTTTTTTTTTTTTTTTTTTTTTTTTTAATGGCAACACACATTTTTGACAATTTGTTTGGAGTTATTTGGATAAAACCAGTCCGGAAAACAGTACAGTTTATATATTTCTCTCAATTTTTCACAGAATTATAAGCTGTCAAAATATGGGGTGCTGAAGTTAAATGAATATGACAAACATTAATTCGTATCTTCCCGATAAATTATTATATTCAAAATTAATTTTTTTATGGGCCCAAACATTCACATTTTCGATTCACTCATTCATATTTGCTATTATTATTTTTATTTATTTTTTAATGAAAATTACTAATTAATTCCTATTTCAAAGAAATATGAATTATGACCTATTAATTTTTGCCCGAATAGAAATTATGCACGGTTAAAATATAGCTTTTCAAATTTACTGCTCATTCTCATCATTATCTTTCGAGTTACAATGATATTTCATTCGTGTTTGCTGTTAGGAAATCTTATCATTTCACTTATCACTGCAGTATAGGGGGGGGGGGGGTCTTATTGGTAACTTTTTATCATTTGTGTCATCTATAACCTTTCAGGAATTAAATACAGGAATTAAAATAATTATTCAAGTAAGTTTAGATGCACGTATAATTTCTTAATTAGCATTACTTTATTTTACATTTAAAATTGTCGTACTTCTTTTCCGGTTATTATCTGGATGGATATACTAGTACTTTTCTGTGTGAGATCTTAATAATTATTATATATATATATATATATATTAAATGTAGCTATGAATCCCTAACACATTTTCTATTGTAACTGCATAAAAAATGAATTAGGCATCTTGATCTTAGGGATTCGAGTATGGAGTCAAAAATGGGTGTAACTTTCGAAAAAATGTTGATGCAAATTTTAATATCTAGATGACCTCTAAGCAAAATTTAACTATTGCGCTAATAACTAGACGTCAATACCCGTCGATCGGCATCAGCCGCATGTTTCTGCAATAATTAACAGTAAAATTGATCGGATCGGGGTGTTGTCTCTCTCTCTCTCTCTCTCTCTCTCTCTCTCTCTTTCTTTCTTTTCTCTCTCTCTTCTCTCTCTCTCTTTTTTTTTTTTTTTTTTTTTTTCGCTGTACAATGATTAATTAAATCTCACTGAACATTTAAAAAATAACTTTACAATGTTTCTTTTCTTTCCTTTTTTTTTTTTTTTTTTTTTTTTTTTTTTTAAGAAAGAAAAGAAAAGAAAAAAGAAGAAGAAGAAAAATGCTGAAAATAATTTCGATGTAAAAATATTTTATACCAGTATATAAAAAATGTACATAAAATATTTTACCATGCAAACTCATATATATATATATATATATTTAATTAAAAATATATTTTATCTTAACAATAATATTATTATCATTATTATGAAAGTAATTATAACATCTAAAATTTTGCCCGAATCTATTAAAAAAGATAAACTCTGAAAAAAAAAAGAAAAAGAAAGAAAGAAAAGAAGAACTTTACACTGTAAAATTGGGTATTCCGATTGCCTCCGAAATATTAAAGTGTCATTCATTGATAAAGAGTAACGTTGTTAAAACAACTACTGAGGTATCACATGCCAGTTGAGAAGCATCAAACTCCGTAACAGTGTAACCTCAATTCTGAAAGGTCACTCTACGTGGTTGGTATCTTACATTATTTTTAAAAAGGCACTAAAGAGTAAAAATTTCAACACTTTAGAGGAACGGAAGTAACCAAGTTAATAATGTAAGGTTTCACACTTGTATTTTATTATTATTAATAATAATATTATTATGTTGTATCAATAAATTAACATGCAACTATAAATAAATGAAAAAAAAAATAATTTATTTAAAACCTGTTTTTTGTTCATACTATCTGATTTTGTAATGTTTAATGTTATCTGTCGATTTATTTACAGAATTGAAAGAGAAAAACAGAAATTCCAAGCTGAAGTTTACGATTTGCTTTCCCAAGTAGAAATGGCAAATAAAGACAAAGTAAGAAATTTATCGCTGGGAGTTAAATATATATACATACATATATACATATATATTCAATACGTCATTATTTGTTCATAATTAATTATTATTTTTTATCCTTTTATTTAAAAAAAATTAGAAAAATTTTAAGAAGGAATATTTTTTTTTTCTCGCAATCGTTAATCGCAGGTACATACTTCCAATTAGAAAAATGTTTCTAATAAGGTAAATGTTCATATAAAAAACTTTTTGTAAAAAGTTTGTAAAGGAATTTGATAAAAGTTGCGAAACTCAACTTTTTATACACTGCTCTGTTTGCTATCGATATATTTAGTAAAAAAATTACACTTCAGCCTAACTAACATTACACCAAAAGTTTCATTTCTGTGGGACAAACATTATACAAAATATTTAATTTCAAAGTTTAGAACTTTTCCCCTCATTTTCTTGTCATTTGTTAAGGGGAAGGTTAAGAAAGAAAATCAGAATACTTCAAGATTAAAAATATAGTGAAGTACTTTTTTTTTTTTTGGGGGGGGGGGGGGAGGGGGGGTAACAAACAGGTATTCTCTAATCATAAACGATGGGTATAGCTATAATAAGTAATGTGAGCATACTGGATATGCTGAAAATTATGCAGCACCTCCATCTCCAAGGGGCGAAACGTAGAAGTTCGTAATTTGATTCTCCATTGGAATGCGATAAATTGCCCCCTGTATAATAAATGTCAGACATTAATTGTAGACAGACTGTGTTCGTTTGAAAGGAAAAATAGTAAAGTACAGTAAAACACACGTATACATAATAAAACATACAAAATTTAATGCATAAAAATATTTAATATTAAAATTTTGTTGTAGTATTACCAATACGATTTTAAGACATAAAACAGAAAAAGAGACAATTTTGAGAAATTACTAATGCAATCGAACCTCGTTGACGTGAATCTCAAGGGACTAAAATTTTTTTTCATGTTATCAGTAATTCATTCTATCAGTAAATAAGAAACTAATCTTCCTTTTGACGGAGATTGTGGAAACAGTTCATGTTTAAGCAGTTGTTAAAAGTAATTCCAGTTAAGCATGTTCACATTAACGAGATTTGACTGTATTACTACATCCATGTCGGTGTAATGAATCAAAAATTACATAAATTGCAACAATATTAAAATAAAATAGCAGTAAGTTTATTATAAAACTAAACCAGAAATCTTAAGAAGAGTTAACTCGGTACTCCTTGAAATAAGCCATTGTCCTACTGAGTTGTTATTAAATGTCACTTAAGGGCCCTCTTCACTCACCGTCGCCGGGAGCCTGAGCCAATGTTATTCTATGGAGAAATTTTCTTTACAAATAACTTATTAACTAATACATATTTTTAAATTCTGCTTTCACTTTCAGAAAATTCACAACTGTTAAATTGACGGACCTTTTTTAAAAATGTATTTTTTTAATTTTTTATATTTTATTTTGAAATTGCAAAATGAAAACTTTCACATATTGAAAATTCGTATTTTACAGTTTCAAATAAAATACGAAAAATTAAAAAAATCTGTTTCTGAAAAAGGTCCGTCAATTTAACAATTGGGAATTTTCGGAATGTGGAAACAGACTTCAAAAATATGTATTAGTTAATGAGTTATAAGTAAAGAAAATTTCCCATTGGCTCAGGCTCCCGGCGACGGTAAGTGAAGAGGGCCGTTAAGGTAATACACGGGTTTTAAAAAATATTTATGAAATGTTCATTAAAAATTTGGTATATTCAACCGATGAGATATGATTTCCGGAGACTCTTAAAGAAGAAGAAGAAAAATAATATTATAGTTTTAAAAAATTAAAGAACACGCTTTTATAGAAATGTGAACTAAAAAGCACAAAATACCTATCTTAGTATTAAAATTCACGGTAAGAGAAAATCGTGTGAGTGACACACCGTAATATTTACATACATTTAAATCTTTAATTAAAGTAACTTAGAATTAAACAAAAACCATTTTTAAAAAATCTCCCCTGACTGGGCCCGAACGCTAGACCTTTAGGTTCGTAGCGCAGAGATTTACCTCCCAGCCAGAGCGTTCACGTAAGGAAAGTCTTTTTTTACAATATAGATTTTTTGTTTGCTCCCAGAGCGGTTACAAACATACTTACAAACATACATACATACAGGTGAAGCTAATAAAAGCGTGTTAAAAAAGTGGACAGGTGGACAAATTTTCTTCTTAAAAACTCACACCCATCGATTTCTGAGATTTTTAGATTACACAGACAGCAAATTTGTTTTCAAGTAAATTAAATGTGAATTTACGCATATTAACTGATTCTTCATAACTCTCTAATCGACATTGATTGACTATGTGCTTATTCATGATAGATTTATCTCAAATGATAATAATGATAATAAATTCTTACTGTGAGCAGATAAATATAATTTATGCTTGAACGAAGGTTTTATTTATTTATTTATTTTATTATAACTAATTTTTCAAGGATTCATCGTTGGTATAGCGTGACAATATATTTATTGTAATGGAGCATATCCAATTTATTATGGATACACATATCATTTATTATCTAGTATCACGCATTTCGCCCTAAAAGGGATATTCCATTCTAAATTTAATTTCCAGTTGTTATTATTAATGTTAATATTATTATTCAAACAACAACTCTAAAATAAAAGTGAATATTATGTGAAAAAAAATTCCAAACTTTTAAACTAAATATCATGGGCAATTTTTATCACAGAGAAATGGAACTTTTGGCATTATATTTGTTAGGATAAGTGTAAAAATTTTACTAACGATAAAAAACAAAGGACCGTCAAAAAAAAAGTTTATATATATATACAGTTGGTGACAAAAGTGTCCGAACACTAGCAAAAATTCCTATGTAAGAAAAGTACACTTCATACGGTTCTGTTAAATAAATCCTTATCGAATCATGTTCTTAGACTGACTATATAAGAAGAGGATTCGACAAGGATTTTTTTAACAAAACCGTATGAAGTGTACTTTTTTTATATAGGAATTTTTGCTAGTGTTCGGACACTTTTGTTACCGACTGTATACTATATATATGTGTGTGTGTGTAATATATATGTATATATATATATATATAAATTGATTTTTGAGTAAAAAAAATTTTTTTATATGAATGTTTGAATTATTTGATGAATTTTTTTAATTGGAAATATTTGTTTCTGTTCTGCGACAACTATGGTCAGGAGAAAAAAGGCATCTTAAGAACTTTTTTATGAATACTTTGTACATAAAGTTTCTTTCTTTCTTCTTCTTCTTCTTCTTCTTTTTTTTTTTTTTTTTAAATCGATTAAAAACAAATAATTTATTGAAAATCGAAAGAATTTCTTTTTGATAATAGAATTCATTCAACATGCAAAATCAGCCAGAAATATAATTTAAAAATTTTCTTTGCTGAAACAAGCAAACGTAAATGAAATAGTCTGTTATGAAGTAGTGGAAAATGGCTGGAATGGCTGGCATTTCGTAATTTGATAATGACTTTGTATATAAACTAAATAAATTGATTAAAAAGCTGCAAAATTTTGTATGTTGAATTTAATCGTGGTCTTTTAGGCTGTTTAGTTAAAAATAATAAGTACAAAACTTTGAAAAAATACTATAAAATACAAGAACTCCAAACAGTTATTAAACAATTAACTTGCAACAACGGCAACGCGCGTTTTTGCTTTGTTTGTAGCACTCCTGCCGACTTTAATCATTTTACGCAGGGTCGTGTCTTCTTTCGACCCGGAATAATTGTTACAAATTCTTGCATTTAATGGTGTTTTTTCAAAAATTTGTACTTATTACTTTTAAACGCCAGTTCTCTGATGTTTTTATAATGTTTAGATAAAAATTGTTCCATACTGAATTACCTTTAAAAATAGATATAAATTCGCAGAAAATAGGTATAAAAATGTCTTTTAAAATAATAATTTATTACACAGAAGAATACAGAATAAGGTTTATAAACTCCTAAAAGAAGCAAGAAACGGTATTACTAAAAAGTTGCTTATAATGGTATTTATATTTTTGTGTTTTACAAACAGGCTGGCATTTAAAACCATCATTTAGACGAGTGTTTTTTATTTTTTATTTTTATTTTATTTATTTATTTATTATTGTTATTTTTTTTTTTTTTTGTTTGAAAGAGGTCTATTTTAGATTTCTAAAACATCTGTGCAATTGTTTTCATGAATATAATAACTGATATTATAGCCAATTAATAATGGCGCATTCACGATTCTTGTATACTGGTCAGAGTGTTGCTAGGAATAAAGTGAAAGCTCAAATGAACAGCCATAATAAAAAGTTTTGTGTGTGTCAGAAATATATTTTTAAACAGTTCCAGCTTGAAATAAAATATGTATACGTATATACAGGGTGTTTCAGTGAACCGTTTCAGAACGTCTAAGAGGGGTAGGGTACATTCTAACAACTCGAAATCATATAGCAATGTGGTGTCGGAAATGCTTTCCTGAAGCGGTGTTATACACAGAAGCTGCCGGAGAAATTCGAGATATGCCTGGTGTATTCCAGAATGTTCGGATGTCCATGCGTCGGAGATGTGAGGCGTGCATTGTAGCCAGTGGAAGAAACTTCGAACACTTACTTTAATCCATGTACCTTTTGCTTCTTTTCATGTATTATTAAAACGATTTCTCACTTACGTTCTCTTTTTTTTTATGGTTCTTCTTAATTCTATTTGAATTTCCGAACATTAGGTTTTGAGCATTTAAATAAATTTAAATCAGAGGATAAGGCAGTAAGTAAACAGAAGATAAAAATACAACTATCTGGTGTATTTCTTCCCAGGTTTTTAAGTTTGTACTATGAACCGTAAAGCATCTGAATTCTTTTGAGCATTTTAATAAAGAGCTATAAATATCAATCACGCAATTTTCAGTAACGATCAATCTATTGCAAAATTCTAAAACAAATATTCGTTTTGTTCTCTATTAGATAACTTAATGTGCCTTAGATATTTAGCCCCCATTGGATGTAATATGCGTAATATTTTAATACTTTCCTGCAAAAGGACTGTAGTACACACATCTTTTATAAATTAATTTTTACTTTAGAAAAGCAATGCAAGTCATATGGTTTTTTTTAAAACAATTTAACATTACTAAAATGAATTTTTAATGATTTTAGTCCATAGGCGATAGTGTATATGAACTCTAAGTTATGTCTCCATCATAAATCCTATACTCATGGAGATCAATATACTCTTTACGGTGATGTCATGTGCGATTTCTATGTGACATTACAGTCGGTAACAAAAGTGTCCGAACACTAGCAAAAATTCCTATGTAAAAAAAGTACACTTCATACGGTTTTTAAAAATAAATCCTTCTCGAATCCTGTTCTTAGTCAGTCTAATAACATTATTCCATAAGGATTTATTTAACAAAATTGTATGAAGTGTACTTTTTTTACATAGGAATTTTTGCTAGTGTTCGGACACTTTTGTTACGGACTGTACTATACACTGTGAAAAATAACGGTGGTTTTTAGAGCAGAATGTGCTGGCAATATGGGAGCCAGTATATTCTGCTTTTAGAAAGAATTAATTTACAGCAGAAACAACTGCAAAAAAAGCTCTCTTTATAGACGTTTCCGCTGTAAATTGCCTCATTTAACAGTAGAATGTGCTGGCAATGTGGATGCCAGCACATTCTGCTGTAAAAGTTATCATTATTTTTTACAGTATAGGGCCACCAATTGACAGCCTCTTGAATGTCACAATGAGTCTAATTATAGAAGTCACGTTTTAGTAACGAAGTATCCTGTAAATTTCGTTGTCCTTTTCAAAGTCACAACGTTAGCAGATCAAGCTGTTAGTGATGTAATCACATAAAATATTCAAATATTTGTTTTTATTTGTAATATTTGTTTATTTAATTTTAGGTGGCAGCGCAGAAGACGGTAGAAAAATTAGAAATCACCGTTCACGACCTTAACATTCACATAGAAGAGTTGAACCGACAAATTACTGAAATTAGCTCACAACGCGCACGACTCAGCTCAGAAAATGTGGAATTAATGAAGGAGGTTCAAGAATACAAAGTACAACTGGACAACACAAATCATCTTAAAGGACAGCTCGCAACACAACTTGAGGAAACCAGGAGGAGGCTAGAAGATGAAGAAAGGGTAATCAAAAAGACTGATATTTTGTTGAACATTAAAAATATTATTTTTGTATTGAATAATGATATAGGAAGCTATAACAGGAAAAATAATTAAATAAAGTAGAAGATAATGACAGAAAAAATATTTTTGTTGCAAAGATAATTTCTTCTTCTTCTCTTTTTATTTTTTTTTTCCCCTTCTGTCTTCTTTTTCTTAGGCCGTAAATAAATAAAAAAAATCTGGAGTGACTCCACTCGACTTTCCGAACATTCAGTAATTAACAGTTTTGTAGATAAAGTAAAGAAAGAGGAGTTAAACAAATAAAAGAGAGAAAACCATAATAGAGTATTTGAGTATTTTTCTCCATATATTACACGATGTTTTATTTAACGCTACTGAAGTTTGAGCCCATAGATCTTAATGATAAAGAATTTTTCGTTGTGTCCCTGTAAAAAACCTGTAAATGCTAGATTCATCAAAATGCTTATAGTTAGTGCAACTGTGATTTATAATATTCATGTAAATTTTCAGCTCAATTGAATAAGGCGTTTAGATGCTACCGCACTTTTAAAAATTTGGTCCCATAGGCCATAATGATAAAGAATTTTTCTTGGTGTCCCTGTAAAAAAACTGTAAGTGCTAGATTCACCAAAATCTATACAGTTAGTGCAACTGTGACCTATAACATGTGTACAAATCTTTTGCTCAGATTAATAAGCCGTTTAGACGCTATCACACTTTTAAAAATTAGGCCCCATAGGCCATAATGATAAAGAATTTTTCTTTGTGTCCCTGTAAAAAAACTACAAGTGCTAGATTCTCCAAATTCCATACAAATTGAGTACCTGTGACCTATAATATGTGTATAAATTATTTGCTCAATTGAATAAGGCGTTTAGATGCTTTCGCACTTTTAAGATTTTGATCCCATAGGCCATAATGATAAAGAATTTTTCTTTGTGTCCCTGTAAAAAAACTATAAGTGCTAGATTCACCAAAATCTATAGGGTTCGTACTATGGTGACTTAGTATATACGTACCAACTTTCAGCTTATTCGAACAAAGCGTTTAGACGCTAGCGTGTTCACTCACAGACATACACACATACATACACACATACATACACACACACATACATACATCATCGCAAAAATAGTGAAAACGAACTCATTGGACCTCGAAACGTATAGAAACATCAAAAATCTCAAATTCGGATTTTTGACATGATTACAATACTTTCCTCACTATAGTGTTCGGAAAGTAAAAAAGAGTAGAGATTATGAAGTTATTACGAACAGCAATCTATTTATTACTCATAATAAATTGTAATAAGTGAAATAGTTGTTTCTTTAATTTATTAATTGTTATTATTATTATTATTTTAGTTGTATTGTTTTTTAAATCTGTTTTATAACTTCTCCAAGTCTTTTTTCTTACATTTTGATGTGTAATATACACATATTTTATAACATGTTTAACATTTTAGATTCTTATTGGAAAAGTCTTTCTTTATTTTTTGAAAAATATTCTAATGATAGAGTTTTCAAATCGAAAATATCAATAATTTATATTTTCGAAACAAAACAATCCCATTAATCTGTTTCGTTCAACGCATTTTTATTTTATTTATAATAAGAAGCAATAAACATCTGGCGACCATTGTACCGTATTATCCATTTCTTTCAACAAAGAGACTTTCGCGTTCTAGACCTTACTCAATCTGTATTAGATTTGTATTAGATTGTGTATTAGATTTGTATTAGACCTTACTCAATTTGTATTGCATATGTATTATCACACTTATGAATACTAAAGTTGAAAGAATGTTAATAGTTCTCATAAAAATTAAAGACTATTCTTATTTCTCATAAAAATAGAAGAATATTCCTACTATCAGCTTCAGAAAAAATCTGTAAAGAATGTTTTTTTTTAAGGGCTTTTTTTAATAATATTATTTCTAACAAATTACTTTTTGAAATTTCGTGGAGTGGTAGAGATTTCTAAACATTCTGAAACAGAAAATATATTTTAAAGATATTTTTAAATTTAATTTAATATTTTCATATTTTAAGAGGTACATTTAAAAAATATTTTAAGTATGAATTTTGAAAAAAGTCATCAAAATTACCAGTCGGATAACACAACTGCAGAAACAAATCTACACATTAATGAGTCACTAGATTAATGATAATCGACAGTGTTCATTCGTCATCAAAATTTTTATTTGACTTTATATAAAAGGTGTGCCCAAATGAAAAGGAGACTAAAGTTATATGTGAAGAAATTTTAAAAACAATATTATAATTACAGTTCATGTGGTATAGTACAACTATAAATAATTTCCATTTGATACACTGATCCCAGCGCGTAGGAAGGAAAGGGATGGCTCAACAGATGGGTCAGGCAAACATGCATTCTCTCCGTCTTCTGATTCCCTGACAGATGCTTGGGCACCCATTGTGCACAAACTTTGCCATAACCAAGCTTTTTGTGGATTATGCCGATGCGCAGTTCCTTTGTTTATCGACAGCTCAACAGCAATTTCACGTGTGGTGATTCGGCGATTCTGCCGTATGAGCTCATCCACATCCGATCTTTTTGTGCTGATCTGAAGGAATCCATCTTGCAACGAACTGCGGAAATGACTCTCCAGCAATGAGGATATTGAGCAATACCACCATGTCATATATTGGCCAACACATTAACTCAACTGGGATTTGGTATAACGCCGCTACAGCCAAGGTCTCCTTTTCATTTGGGTACACCTTATATGATTTTATGTAAATATAAAAATATTTTATGTTTTCATTTTAGAGACGTTCAGCCCTCGAACAGCATTCACATACTTTAGAGGTGGAAATTGAAAGTTTGAAAACTCAACTGGATGAAGAATCTGAAGCAAGAATGGATTTGGAAAGGCAATTGTCGAAAGCAAACGGAGAGGCAGCAACTTGGAAGTCCAAATACGAAGCGGAATGTCAGTCTCACGCTGATGAAGTCGACGAACTCAGGTGAACATGACCCCTCACTTTTCACCCTCCATTATTTTCATGTTATTTCTTCATTTTGTTTTGTTTCCTCTTGTGTAAATTCTTGTGAATGTGACGCTTTTTGAAGGATTGTCCCTAGAAAATGAATAGAACTGAATAATTGAAATTTAATATCTGCACACTAATTTGACTTGAATTAGTGAACTAGAATTTTAAATTTCTTTCTTTAAATAATATTTGTAAAAAATACGGAAATCATTTCCATTTAGAAGCTCTTCTAATATGAAATAGTCTCAAATCGACTTATTTATGCCACACAATAATAATAACTAACTAAATGCATGTAAAAACAAATTGATGAACTACTGTTTTGTTGCCTTTTTTTTTTTTTTTTTTTCTGATTACCAATTTATTATCATTATTATTAATACTACTATTTCTTTATCAGCATAAAATACCAGCAGGAAAAGAATTTTTTTTTTCTCATACTCTGTATTTAACAGAATATTTTAATAACACTCACGGAAGTTAAAATTTCTTAAATTGTCATTAATGTTTACGAACTAGAAATAATGAGACGTTTAAGTTATAATAATTTTATATATATGCCCCACAAAAGAAGGCATGTTATGAAATTCATTAAAATATATTGGCAAACAGTTATTGATATAATCTATGGTAATACTATTAAACTATTTGTTAAAAATTACGGTAAAAGCATCAGTAGTAGATTCTGTACCAATAGTACACTTTTAATTCTCGCATGAGTTCGAGAGACGTTCAGTGTTGGTTTTACTATCCTGTATTATCCTTTATTAATAATGTCTTAAAGGACAAATAATACAGGCCATCAGTTTTAGAATAAGACTAATTTCACTGAAAATTTTTTAACTTTCGGTCATTTTTCGACTTTTTATAGTAGTTCTTAAAATTTTGTTTGTACAGTCTGCGCTTATTTTTTAACTGATTCCATGCACTTTTGCTTTCATATAAAATAAGAACGTAGAGTTCATATATCGTGCTAAATTTTTAATTTTGTGTTAGCATATGATATTTTTATGGGTGTCCATGATTAGTACTGTAAAGCATCATCATGACTAAAACTACTGGTTCATGGAAAGCTCAGTTTTCTTCCAAATTTAGAATGTGAAACAAATACCAATTTATTTTGTTCAAAATTTGTACGGAATGTTTCATTATGTTCATAAAAGGAAAGTTATTATTATTATTATTTTTTTTTTTAACAAAATTTTCAGATGAGATTTGTATCTTCTTCTTCTTCTTTTTTTTTTAATTACACTCAGGATTTAATTAAATATCACAAAGAAAGTCTTAACAGCCCTGTCCTTTGATATTTAAAATATAACGCCACAAAAGAATGATTACAATTTTATTTACAAACTAAGACTCATTTTAAATAAAACAATATGTCACTGAAACCGTTAAAAAGTTTAGAAATAATTTGTTTTTAAGTTATAATACATATTTATATATTTTTTTCTTCTTTTAACTAATTAATAAATCAGAAAATACATTTTATTAATTAAATATTCATTTTCAATCAGTTCGCATTTTAGTTCACTTAAAAATAAATAAATAAATAAATAAAAATAAAAATAAAAATAGAGGTGTCCACTACTGGGTTTTGCAGTGTCTACTACTGGTACAATTTAAGCTCACTGGAAAAATATTTTTTCGGGTATAAAAATGATTCAGTTAGCATTTTTCGTGATACAATCATGTACAGAAATAAATATTTGCGGTATCGAGCTCTGCCTATCGCTTCAGCCTCTAAATTTAAGAAAATTTGTTTAAAATTAAGTTTTTTGAGCAGTAAAAATATATGTGTGTATAGCATATATAATAGTGAGTATACAGGAGCTTAAATAGAAGCCTAATTTGCATCGAGTTCTGGCTGTTCAGGTTGTTCCGGTTCCAAATAGCAAGACTAGAATTATTGTACTTTACCTCTTATGTGATACAGAATTAAGGAAACAGTATTAAAATAGAATAATTTTTAGGTTGATTACATTGTGTAAAATGATTTATTTGTAGTATAGATACTAAAAAACAATATATAACTTTGGATCAACTAATTCAAAACATCTTTATTAAAAATATCCAATTAGTTGAAAAATTACTTCTGAGCTTTCGACTCATATTCGTAGAGTCTTCTTCAGAGATTAAAATACTATAAAAATATTTTCGTCAAAAATATATAAGATAAAACAAATTATCGATGTATAAGTCCATAAATATAAAGTTCATTTAAAAGGTAGTAACCAGTTCAATATAAAGGTAGATTTCATATGTCTTGTTTTACTATGTCGAAAAGCTCACATTTATAATTCAACACATATATTTGCACATATGTTTTTATAGTATTTTAATCTCTGAAGAAGACTCTAGGAATATGAGTCGAAAGCTCAGAAGTAATTTTTCAACTAATTGGATATTTTTAATAATGATGCTTGAATTAGTTGATCCAAAGTTATATATTGTTTTTTAGTATCTATACTTCAAATAAATTAAAATAGAAGTTTAAAAAATTTTATGACGCATGTGACCGAGAATAAAATTTTTTGCTTTATACTGAATTTCAAACTGCCATTTTAAGGATGATCGATAGTATATATTGTTGACATATACGTATGAAAAAATAACTAATTTTGACGAAAATTGTATTATATATATATATATATATATATATATATATATGTAATTTGAATTATTTAGTACCATTGTAACATTCAGTAGACAAAAGATAGATGAAGATACCAACATAAAATAAATTTTAATTGAGATTTATTTCGATTAAAATTAGTCACAGTATTAAATTAATTTGAGTACCAATGATTAGTAAAAACAAGTTAAAGTACTTACGCAGAAGAGAAATTACACTAACATAACACATAAGCCTAACGATGAGAGAATTTTCAAAAACTTTGAATTTTTAGTAATAGTCAACATTTGAGAGAAAAGAGAAAGGATAAAATCACCAAAAAGCTCCGTTAAAAGGAGAAAAAAAAAAAAAAAATGGAATTCATGAATTGAAAATTGGAATTTTAAATTCGAAAAAATAGAAATGTACTCATCAGGAAACTTGCATTTCTATCAGCATATGCAAGATTTCGTAAGACTGTATAGCTAATTTCAGCAACTATACAGCTCAAGTCTCTATCTTGAAACAAAACAAAAAAGAAAAAAAGAAAATTGAATTAAATTAAAAAGGAAATTAAATTAATCATTAACACAAACCAAAATTTAAACAAGGAATAAGTAATTTAAGCAATCCACATGTTAAACGTTACTAACGGAGATAGTAGAATTAAACAGGTTGCCAAACGAACATTATTAAAAAGAAAAGATTAAAGTATAGAAACGATTAATCGATTTAGGTGCTACTGAAGTATTTTAATTGTTAGTTATTAATACATAATTTGTTAGTTATTAATCTCTAAAAGCTTTCAACAATTTTAAAAAAGGTGATTTTTAATTTTAACGTTAACCTTTTTAATGTTCAATTTATTTTTAACTTTTAACATAGCGTGAGCAAGCGCTCTCTCACGTGAAAAAAGAGATTTACTTTTAGGTAAATACTTAAATTGTACGGTTTAACTTAGAATTTTTACTTAGTTGAGTTAAATTTTTATTCTTAAGCAATCTCATCCAAAGGCCAACATGTCATAATTAAGACATTATGATTATTGGTGAATTATTATTATTATTATTATTATTATTATTATTTATTTTTAGATTGTAATTTTTTTTTTAAAGAAACCACCAAATTTGATTATTCCTTTAATGAAATCTTAAGTGTGAATAATTAAACAATTTTTAATGAAATCTTAAGTGTGAATAATTAAACAAATTTTAAACAAATTTTAAGTAGGAAAATTTGAATATTTCATAATATCAACCAAAAAAAGAATATGTAACCTGCAATTGCAATAATACGATGCTTCCTTTTTTTTAATAAATTAAATTCATCATCCCTCCCAACCATCCAACCATCCAACACCACCCTTCCTCCCTAATCAAACTTCTTCCCTTCCAACCTCCACATTTTTTATTTTATTTTTAATATATATACATATATATATATATTAATAAACATTATGCATTTTTTTTTGGTAGACAGTGACATTCATTGATAGATAATAGAATAAATAAGTCGCTTGGGATAACCCATACCAGTAGCAGTTTTAATTAAATGGTTAATATTTTGGTTTCTGTACTGAGATGAACAAAGTCTATGTATGCGAAATAGGTGATTAAGAATGTTATTTCTATACACAGATAAATGAAGACAAGAATTAAAATGTGTAAATAAATTTACTTTAAAACAAAAATCTTTTCGTTTATCACGGAGAGCAGTAGAGATTTTACCACCATTAAGTTTAATTTTTAAATCTAAAAAACTAATACAATTATTGTTAATAAAGTTATTGTTAATAAAATTATGAGTTAATGTAAGGTGAGAGGGATAGTTAAATTTTAATGAAGATGGAGTATATTTATTAACATAAAAAATTATAATGTCATCAATGTATCTGTAGAAAATGACATTATCATGACAAAAACTTTGTTCATAATGGTAAAGATATAAGTCAGCTAATATATATATAATTTCATAAAGTTAGATTGCATGTTATCTATAACTAAATTATATTCAATTATTCAGCATCAAGTTATACATGGTTCAATTCACGCCCCCCCCCCCCAAAAAAAAAAAAAAAAAAAAAAAAGTTAATAATAAGTTGTAATTTTCTAATTAAAAATAAACAAAACATATGCCTTAAAATTATAAAATAGATATAAAATTCTATTGGCGTATGCTATTCAACCTCTTTCTTGGAATTGTAAATCGCGTAGATTTCAGACGTTGTTAACTATAATAATTACGTTAATTGTTAATTAATTATAATATTATTCATTAATTAATAATAATAATTTTTCTTATTTATTTATATGAAACACACTTTAAACACACGTAAAATTAAATTTTATTTAAAAGATGTTAAAAAAAAAATAATGTACTCGAAGATTTTCGCTTTAATAGTAAAGCATCATCAGGGATTTTTATTATTCGTTTCCAATGAGCAGTTTTTAAATATTTTTTCTTTTCACAGTCAACAGTTAAGTCATTTAATAACGTGAATATCAGCAAAGTCAATTTGAAGTCCGGTAAAGGTTGGATCAAGGAGCTAGGAAAAATAAGAGAAGCTGGAACTACTGAAATATCACACGAGGCTACTGTAGGAGAAAAATCATCATGAATTAGCAGAAATAAACTATTATATATTTTATAATATTGTGCCAAATTATTGGCAAAATTGCAGCATCTTTGGAATTTATTGCATTTTTTCATTTAATTATATTAATAGCTTCGGAACTGTAAAGTTCTTGGATAGTAGATGGTGCTGTAATAATTTTGGCTTTATTCCATATAGGGTTAGCGTTTGCGTTGGCATAAATGAATTAGACTAGAGTAGAACCATTTCTTTTTTTGATATTTCGTATATGTTCTTGTATTCTTTTATTTAAAGTCCTCTTAGTCTGTCCAATATAATTTAAAAGTTCTTTATTGCTTTCGATGGGAATTTGATATACTCCTCCAGTGGGTCCATTTAAGTCGCGCTCATGAAGGGTTAATTGTTTAATAGTTATAGGAGAACTGAATGGGATAAATAAATTAAATTTACATTGTATATAATGTTTAAAGCTATAGAATTCTTTACAGAAAGGGAGACTATTAGTATAACGAAATTTTAGAGTTGAATCTAGAGTGTGATTAATAGGTTTAATTAGCATGCGATTTTTTATTCTATTAACTAATCTTATAATACTAGATTTACTATATCCTGCAGCATTATCTATTTGAATAATATTGTTGATTTGTTGTTTTTCATTAAATTTAAAAGTAGTATAATTTATAGCTCGGGTAATGTAGGAATTAAAAAAAGCATTTTTATAATTAGTAAGATGAGCTGAATCAGCCGGGATCGGTAAAGGAATAAATGTGTTTTTGGAAAAGACGTCAAACCATATAGTTGTATTATCTTCGTTACGATGTATCTTAAGGTCAAGAAACGGAAGCGTACGATTGATCTCAGTTTCATATGTAAATTTTATCGATGGAAATTGGTTGTTGAGACAATCAATTAAATTAAGAAGTGCATTTTTTGAATAAGGCCAGGAGATAAAAATATCGTCAACATATCGTAAATATATAGTAGGTTTGAGTATGGAAGTTTCAAATGCGCGTTTTTTTAATTCAATAAGTAATAAATCTGCTAAAATAGGACTAAGAGGGGAACCCATCGGGGCTCCAAAAGTTTGTTTATATATCACTTTGTTAAACTAAAAGATATTATTAGCATTAGTGAGGTCAAAAGCTTCACAAATAAATTTGAGAAAAAGGTTAAGTGATGGTGTAGCAGTACATTTTTCAAGGATAAGGGATATAACTAAATCTAAAGGAAGATCTTCCTTTAGATTTAGTTAAATCCCTTATCCTTGATAAATTAATCCTTGATAAAAGGGGCAGAGCCCCCTAGTATATATATATTTTCCTTTGTTTAAAATATGTTTAAAGTTTCTCATTGAAAAAAATATCTGTCTTAGGCGTCGTCTCGCTCAGAAGACTGCCGAGTACGAGGAACAGCTTCAGGCCCTTCTTAACAAGTGCAGCGCTCTCGAGAAGCACAAGTCCAGGTTGCAGAGCGAGGTCGAAGTGCTCATCATGGACCTCGAAAAAGTGAGAATCGTTGACTTTCATTTCTAAATTTCTGCTCTGCTTCTTCCTTTACCTTAAAATTAAATTTAAAATTTTGATAACATAAAAACATCTAAAAGTCTCCCGACTGTTTTCTTAAAGAGCAATGGCGCAATGATTGTTTTTATGCAAATTTTTTATATGTTAAATATTTATACTGATTTAATACAAATTAAAAACATAGTTTGATTGTAAGCGTAAAAGTTCCAGTATTAACCTCAGCTTTCACTTTTAAAAATTTTTGTTATACACTTTTAAAAACAGTATAAAAATGTAAATTAGGTAAGTTTAACTGCAAGCGATATTTTATACTAAGTCTCACCATTTTAGTTATGCTCACTACTAAAATTGAGCATCAAATTAAAAAAAATATTCGTTACATCTGAATTGGAAAAAAAATGGATTATATTTCCAACGATAAGTATTTGCTTTTTAATATTTAAATATCATGTGCATTGCTATGAAAACTGCAATTCTATGAGCAAAAAATCTTGTAAAAATAGTGAATAATTCTTGAAATTATTATTATCAAGCTTCCGTTACCAAATCAACATACCGCAAGCCTGCAAGAAAAGGGACAACTCCAAACATCTATTATATAGAAAATTAACTAGATAAAGCATTCACTCCTGTAATAAAACTGATTCAGCTGCCGGTCTGGTGGATAATTTTCGAGATAAAGATTTAAGGTTTTTTATGCCCGTTGGGGCACTGTATATACATTTTTCAATGACATGAATTCAAAGTTGCCTTTTATGTTTTTACAAACGACCAATAGAAGGCGCTATTGAAATTTGTCTCCAGGATATTTGTAAAATTCACATTTTTTTTCATGTTGGAATCAGTGGCATCTTAGAAATCGTCTGCGTATTTTGTTTACAGTAAGAGTTTAAAAGAAGCAAGTGAGTGAAAAAAAATGGAAGTAACTAGTGATGGTTTCCGTTGGATGATTTTTTTCTGATTTTAAGAAAGGCCTCACGACAAGAATGCATAGTATCGCTTCGTGAAACTTTTGGTAATGAAGCCCCATCAAAAAAGACTGTTTACAACTGGTTTGCAGAATTTCGTGGTCATGCGTCCGTCAATGATGAATCTCGGGAAGGACTATCAAAATCGGTAGTGATTCCAAACAACATCGATGCTGTGCGCAAGATAATTGAAGAAGATCGGCATGTCCCGTATCGTGAGATAGAAGCATCCCTTGGCATATCACAGACTGCAATACATTCGATTTTGCACGAACATTTAGCTGTTAAAAAGATTTGTTCCAGATGCGATTCCACACAATTTGACAGAAGCTCAAAAAGTTTCTTTGGCCTTACAGGACATATCGCAACCATTCCTTTAGAGGATCGAAAAAATGTTAACGCTGAATGGTATACAGAAATTTTTTTGCCAAAATTTATCAACGAAATCAGGAAAAATAACAAAAATCGCCGCATCATTCTTTATCACGACAATGCCAGCTCCCACACAGCGCGTGAAACAATTGATTATTTGAAGGATAAAAATATCGAATTAATGTCTCATTGCCCATATTTTCCTGACTTGTCGCCTAACGACTTTTTCTTGTTCCCGTATGTCAAACAAAAAATTAGTTGGCAGCTATTTTCATTACCTCAAGAAGCTGTTGACGCTTTCCAAAACCATGTTTCTGAGATATCAAATTCAGAGTGGAAAAACAAAAACTGTTTCAACAATTGGTTAAAACGGATGGAAAAGTGTATAAATCTTAAAGGCGAATATTTTGAAAAGCAATAAAACAGTTTGTTCCCTAAAAATTCTTTTTCTTCTTACTTTTGTAGAAACTTAAAAGGCAACCCTCGTATAAGTGGATACCGGACATAACGTTCCAATGTCGGACTCTTTACGATGATTTTTATATAACTTCTGCTGTGGATTTCTTCTCGTTTACACTGTCACAAAAGATTTTGAAAAATACTGTGTCTTCTGTTTAATTTTTGGTAAACCTTTTATTCTCTAACACTAATAATGCAATAAATAACAGAGAACACAGTATAATTCCAATAGAATGGCAACAACATCTCCAAAAAGCGAAGCGAATGAAGAAACCGACAAAGGGAAGAATTAATAAATACAAGCCTGACAGATGTTGTAATCTAAAGAGCACTGAGGATGGACCAGATTGAATGGTCCGAAATATATATAAGTAAAGTAAATGTTATTTAAATTAAGTATAGAAATATCAATTTTCATTATAATTAGAGACAACTCTTTAATAACTTCTTTTAAATTACAGGGATTGTGTTCAACCACAATTTTTCTTAACTGATTATAATATCTGAATTGGTCCTTTGTGCCTTAGTTTCCTTATTTCTTTGTGCAAAATAATTTTTCAGAAGATTTCAAAAATATAACTTTGTGTCATAATAACAGACTTAGAACAATTTTTGGGAGGTTTTTCCATATTAGTTTTGCTAAACTAGATCACTACAAATACCATAGAACATTTACGAATGAGTAACTTTTTACTATTTATTTAATTGTTCTTTTTATATAAATATATTTAAAAATTTTATATAAATATATTTAAAAATTTTATATAATCCCTTTTTTAAAGATTATCAATAATTTTGAAATGAATATTAACCCAACAAGGCTCAATTTTTTTAGTGCGCGACAAAAATATATAGGTTGTAATTAGTGATCAGAAGATAGGGAAAACTTATAAAAATAAAAATAAAACCATATTTTACGGAAAAATCAACTTTTTAGCTCAACGTACCGTATGTGGAACATACATAAAAATATGATTTACTAATACGTTTACTATTGTAATAAAAAAAAAAAAAAACTTACCTCTGCAAAATATACACTTCGTTATAACACACAGTATTTTTTTTTTCGAATCAAAACTGTTCAATAACTATTCTTTTTTTATTTTTGAATTCAGACAAACAACTAACGTATCACTTTCATTCAAATTTCCCACTGAGTGCACTATAACAAAAACACGAACGACATCTTTAGGTAAAGATTCGTATTACTACATTGCTAAATGTCAGTAGCTTCTATCAAGATGTCAAGAGATGTCGCTACTAATAGTTTTACAGCTATAGGAACGATTAAAGTCGGTGATCCACATATGGTACTGGGTGCCTTGTAGGGTTAAGTACAAATACTTTAATTTTGTTTTTGTTAATAATAACAGGTTGTTATTAAATTTAAAGAAAAATTTCCCGAGCTCTTATAAAATAAGATTAAGTTAAACTGGTTGCGTTGTTCGGTGGTGCCTATGCCGATCTTGATGATTATTTATTGCTATTCTTTAAATAGCAAGATTAATTTTCTCTATACCATTTTCTACTAAATGAACTTTTTTCTAAATTTGGACGTTTTCAGGATATTTTCTATCAATCTGATAAAATGTAAAATAATTCTCCATATCTCATCCCTACATTTTGAGAGTCTTCATCTGCACTTTTTTCCCCTCTGATACATTGATGTAGTCCAGAGTAATTCTTGCTCCTCATGATCTAGAGAAATTAATTAAAAGCCGTACATATCTCGTATTTATATTTTAAGATTCATCAACCTTTAAATTTTTAATTTTATGTACCAAACAAAGTCTGCAATATGGTTTTAGTGCTCATAATATCAGAAACCTGAACGTAAATATATCTTTTATAACTTGTGTCTACATATTGAGCTTTAACAACTGTCAAAATTTTATCCATAAAGCTCAAAAGAACCAGTGATATGTATATATATTTTTTCCATCCCGCCGTTTTTTAAGATATCAGAGTAATAAAGTTGAAAAAAGAAAAAGAAATAAAGAAATCTTCGTATATCGAACCGGGTTTTTGAGATACACCAGCCAATAAAATTTAATCTTTGATAGCCTGATCTATATTTAGAAATATTCAAAACATACGGAAGAAAAAAATTACGCGTAATGCCAGAAAGGTCTCGAAAATCCAATGTCTAAGCATTAAAATTCAGAATGCATTGAAATTTAAAACTTCTCTGGCCTGTTAAAAGATATTTCGAACATTTTAGGACAAAGGGCACTAATATAATGGATTGGGGGTATAGAGGGCCACTCAATACCAATACAACTGATTGGGAATATAAATGGCTTGACGGCTCTTCATAGCCCAATACATGGATGCATATCTGATAGAGGTGTGGAAGGCCACTAACAAAGTTAATACCTATTTGCATACATATGCGCTATTTTATACTGGTAAAGTAGAAATGACATTCAACATGTGCCCCGCTTGCCGAATAGTTTTCTATTGTAAATGGTATATTTAATAAAGGCTATGCAGATATATGTAAACAGACATTAACTTTGTTTGGTGGCCTTTCACATCCCAATCAGCTGCATTGAGATTGAGAGTCCTTCCTAACAGATGCACGAGCGACCCTTGCTCTAAACGTTTGTACACCTCTCTTAAGTTTGATTTTGCCCTCTGAAGTATACGGTGGAACGAGGTTGTAAATAAATGCTTTATGAAATTTCGAAATAAATTCTACTTCTTTCTGAGTGCTAAAATATGTTAAACTTGATTCAAATCACAGTCAAAGATTTTAGAATTAGATTAAACAAAAAAAAAAAAAAAAAAAAAAAAAGTAATAATAATGCAGTCAAATAAACTATATTTTTATGTATATATATTTATGTAAAAATTTCATTATATTTTCTTGGCAGGCAACTACTCATGCTCAAAATCTAGAGAAACGCTGTGCTCAGCTTGAGAAGTTGAACAACGACCTCAAATCTAAAGTGGACGAATTGATAGCTTTGTTGGAAGCTGCTCAGAGAGACTTCCGTGCTAAGGTTGCTGAACTTCAGAAACTCCAACACGATTATGAGAAATTAAAGGACCAGAAAGATGCTTTAGCCAGAGAAAATAAGAAACTTTCAGGTCAGAAATAAAATAAAATAACATAAAAGGAAAATTATCTAATTTTGCCTGAAACTTCAAAGTTCGATAAATCTGGGGTTTAATTCTACTAAATAAATAGGCCATTTTTTTTTTTTTTTTTTTTTTTTTAATATATTATTATTATTAAGTATTATAGGATTCTTAAAACAAATTTAACTTGTTAAACAAAAACTATAAATCTCAGATTTTGATTAGCAATTTTTGAAGTCTTTAGATGGAGGGTAAAAATATGAATGAAATCCATTCCAAGAGCGAACAAAAGTCTGGGTAACAGAAACGCATTTTTTTTTTTTTTTTTTTACTTCCATACGAAAATGTTTTTCCGAATTTTTATGACTGAAACCAGTCTAATAACACACACACATTCATTAATCGATATATTTTACAATTAAGTGTTAATGTTTATAACAAATTTTACAGAACATTCAATGTGGAAACGAAGATATGAAAATACTATTTTAACCAGGAAATTACACTGTTTAATTCAAATTCAAAATACAAAAAAAAAAAAAAAAAAAAAAAATAATAATAATAATAAAAGCAAGCTGCAATTTGGGTATGGTTAAGCGTACCGTCATATCAGATCAGAATGGCAAGGTGGATTACTGCTCTTACATATAAAATAGGGAATAATGCTCCAGACTAATAATTATGAATGGCTACCAGATGAATAAAAAATGGAGCCACTTTTGTACTTTAGGTAGCGATTTTCAGATATAAGTATACCACTAATCAATAAAATTCGTGCAATTTTCTTTTTAAAGCTTATTTCTGAAATATGTGATATTTTTGCGGGAGATTGCCGAAATATAAGATTAGTTCATTTCTATTCGACAAAAATCGCGCTTTTCTTAAAACTATTTTTTTAAATACACAATAATTTTGCGTTCTATCCTATTATTGGACTACGAAATCATTTCGCAGCCAATTATCAAAATTTACTACTGATAACGTAAATAACTGTAGAAACAGGCTGTGATTTCGTTGCAAATCGATATCATCCAACCTCTTTACAAAGTTATTCACCGAAATGCACAAGAGTTTTTCAGACCACTATTGAAATGCGTAATTATGTAGCTGTCAAAATGTAAGTTTTACAAAACAAATAATTGCCGAAATATGCAATTATTTAGTCAAATTGATAAAATTCGCGATTCTACAATGCTATTTTCTGAAATATGCGACAATTCTACGGATTAATAATGAAATGAGGAAACATTTACCGTTCGTTGACAAAATTCGCATTTAATCGCAGTCAATTGCTAAAACGGGATCTTATTTCGTGGTTAACAATAAAATTTGCGTTTTTTTTTTTTTTTTTACTTTTACTCTTTTTGGGGGGAATAATTGTCGGTAACAATGCGTTCTGAGAATGGGACAATTTTTTTTAGCTTTACACTGAAAAAAAAATAAATAAATAAAAGAGCAAAAATACTCGGAAAAAAAAATCTGGTGTGTCACTCACAGGACTTTCTCTTACCCTGAAATTTAATACTATAAGTACAAGTTGGAAATTAAGAGGTAACATAATGCGTATTGTTATGTAAACCTATGTTAAAATAATTCAAATTAGGCATCGGAAGAGTTTTATATGATAATTAGTCTTGTGTGAGGGGGGCTACCGCCCCGCCAATCCCCCGTTTCATTAATACACCTACATTTATATAGAATTTAAATCTGTTATTAAAGTTAAAAGTTCACTTAAAATTATTCAGACAACTTTCACATGCAACATTCCTTGACACTTGATCAAACTTTTCCAGCAACAAATTTATATTAATTTGAAAATCCAACTTTTGGATCTCCATAAATTATTCGTTTTAAAGTTACTCTAAGAGACACAGACAATAATCAAACTTTAAAAACTTAACTTTGGTAATCAAAAAACCTCAAAACGTGTAAAAGCACAAAAACAAGCGATGAATATTCAGCTTGAAAACATATATTATTTATATCATCTATCCATGAAGAATTCATTTCCATTCCTGAGCAGCTTTCCTGGACATGGTAAAATATTATAGTAAAGCACTTCCACTAACAATAAAAAAGAATGTTATATCTTAAATATTTGTAACTCTGTATATATTTTGAATAATATGTACAAACTACATAGTGCACCTAAATACAATCCTATAGTAATAATTTACGGCACAACCTGAAATGCACTTCCATCAATTTTCAACTATTGTTGCACTATAATCTAGTCCTTTTGTGTAGCCCTGTAAATGAACAGTGAATGATTTCCCTGCCATATTGTACATGAGGCATGTTTTTACGCATATAAAAAATATATATTCATTTCATTTGGTTTAGTACAGGCTATAGATGTTAAACTCTACTTACCTGCAATTTCCCCCATAAACGTAATATATTTGAATACTCTTGAGTGTCCCTGTACACGAAACATTTGTTTCATCTCAACGAAAAGCTTAGTGTAGCATCCTTATATGATTCACATTTAGAATACCGAATTTGGAATTTCTGCTATTTGTTCTTGAGATATGCTGATAACACACACACACAGACCAACCGCTAAAAACATGACTTTCGGATTCGGGGGACCTCAAAACGTGTAAATATAACAAAAACTGACGTTCAGAAATTTGACCGTACAACAATACTTTCTCTGCCTTATGGTTGCCTTATGAAAGTAAATAGAAAAATTGTCAAATTTGAGTATATCACATATTTAAAATAGCTCCGAAGTAAATATACTCAAATTTAAAAGTACCATTGCTTATTATCGAGTGTATTGACATGCCGAAAAATTGGCATTGACTATCGTCAATCTCAACATCAGTCTCATTGATGTATTTTTACTCAAACCAGTATCAAACCACCATGAAATATAAGTTCTGGAGACTTGAAGAAATAATTTTTGTGTTTGAACTCTTTTTACTTTCCGAACACTATAGTGAGGAAAGTATTGTAATCATGTCAAAAATCCGAATTCGAGATTTTGATGTTTCTATACGTTTTGAGGTCCCCTGAGTCCGTTTTCACTATTTTTACGATGATGTATGTATGTGTGTGTGTATGTGTGTATGTGTGTATGTATGTGTGTATGTCTGTGAGTGAACACGCTAGCGTCTAAACGCTTTGTTCGATTAACCTGAAATTTGGTACGCATATTGTAAGTCACCATAGTACGAACCCTATAGATTTTGGTGAATCTAGCACTTATAGTTTTTTTACAGGGACACAAAGAAAAATTCTTTATCATTATGGCCTATGGGAGCAAAATCTTAAAAGTGCGATAGCATCTAAACGCCTTATTCAATTGAGCAAAAAATTTATACACATATTATAGGTCACAAATACTCAATCTGTATAGATTTTGGAGAATCTAGCACTTATAGTTTTTTTACAGGGACACAAAGAAATATTCTTTATTATTATGCCTATGGGGCCAAATTTTTAAAAGTGTGATAGCGTCTAAACGCCTTATTAATCTGAGCAAAAAATTTGTACACATGTTATAGATCACAGTTGAACTAACTGTATAGATTTTGGTGAATCTAGCACTTACAGTTTTTTTACAGTGACACAAAGAAAAATTCTTTATCATTATGGCCTATGGGACTAAATTTTTAAAAGTACGATAGCATCTAAACGCCTTATTGAATTGAGCTGAAAATTTATATGAGTATTATAAATCACTGTTGCACTAACTATAAGCATTTTGGTGAATCTAGCATTTATAGGTTTTTACAGGGACACAACGAAAAATTCTTATTATGATCTATGGGCTCAAAGTTCAGTAGCGTTAAATAAAACATCGTGTAATAGATGGAGAAAAATACTCAAACACTCTATTATGGTTTTCTCTCTTTTGTTTGTTTAACAACTCCTCTTTCTTTACTTTATCTACAAAACTGTTAATTACTCAATGTTCGGAAAGTCGAGTGGAGTCACTCCAGATTTTTTTCTGTTAAAATTTGTAGAAATGCGTTTGAAGATTTTCTTCTAGTTTAGAACATTTACAATAAATTATGAAGTGAACGTGTATTAACTTGAAAACAAGTGATATTTCATAAATGTAACAAGCATGATTTAGTTTTTGAAACAAAATTTACTCATTTTGAAATGAATTAGTCCTTTACTCATTTATGAGCGTTTCATTTTTAACAGTGTAAATGCTAAGTATACGTTCATTCACTGGAAACTTTTAAAATCGTGATTGTTTTTAAAGTAAAAAAAAAAAATATATATATATAATAGAAAAAAATTAATTAATTCACTCAGAGAGATTCTCGATTCCACATTTTTTTACATTTTGGGGGCAAAGTTCCGTAGTTTTTTCTATTGCTCCAGTAGAAAGTACGGTGATTCCGTAGTTGTTTGCAGATATGCTATTTTATTCCATGCTTTTGATTTTTTCAAAATAAACTATGAAATGGTCGCAACATTCTGAGGGTTCCTAGCCCTTTCTGAGGGTTCCTAGCCTGTATTCACACAAATTCCGGAGAAAACCACAGTAAACTCCGAACGACTAGGTCGACGAATTCTGCCTGGGATCGAACCTTACGTCTACCAGCTTTGAGCGTAGAACTGCTCGGCCGCTGGTGGGCCAGAATTATTACAGACCTGCAGTTTTGAAAAATATTCTATAATTAAATATTTTATAAAAACGAAAAGAGGTGTGTTGTTCATATATATTTATCCATGTCTAACCTTGATAAAGTTAATATTACGTTTCATAATCTTTTTAGTTGTTAGTTTATATGATTTTTCAATTTGTAGATGAGTTGAATGACCTGAAGGGACAATTGAGTGATGCTACTCGCCGTATCCACGAGATGGACCTCGAAATTAAACGTTTGGAGACCGAAAGGGAAGAACTGTCCGCTGCTTACAGGGAAGCTGAATCTTTGAGGAAGCAAGAAGAGGCCAAGGCACAGAGACTCGCTCAAGAATTGGCACAGATGAGACACGACTACGAGAAGAGGCTGGCTCAAAAGGAAGAGGAACTGGATGCACTGAGGTCAGTCCAGAGAAAAAATTAGATTCATAGAACAAAAATTAATATTTGTAATTATAAGTGATCATATTGATCATATTCTAGGCAAAAAACTAATTAATCTGGTATTAAATTCAGACTTTCTTCTGAGGACCGTTTTTACAGGATAAAAGAAACTTTCTGTGATACACTCTGGCATAATCATTGAACCGATTCATGACAAAAAGTGCATTTAATCTTTTTTTGGAGGTTCATTAACATAGGAAGTTTTATTTTTAGAAAAATGGTTGAGTAAAATTTGTTCATTATGAATAAAAGCAAAATACTTCCAGGTAATTCAACCATGAATTTAATAAAGTCTTTCTTCTTATTTTAATTCCGATTACTTAATTTATAAAGTGGATGATTAAATAAATTGGCCCTTCTACACAAAAACACCTTTTTCTGTTGTAATTAGACATCAACTTATCACATACATCCCTACCTTTAAAAAAATACCATCTCTTTCTGAATTACATTCTGTCGAGAATGCAGGGCTGCCAACCTCTGGGAGTGCTAAAGTGTAGTTAACAAACAAGAAAAAGTGTAGTTTTAAGGTACAAAGTGTAGCCGTTAAAAAATAAGAAAATGCTTAAAATAAATAAGCATAAAATCTTTTGCTTACATTAATACTTACTTTCTGAAATTTATTGACTTTAACAATCAAACATACAAAATATCACTGCATTCTTTTAAAAATAACATTGCACACAAAATTTTTTCTGGAAATTATCGAAATATTTAACAACAATTAGATACAGTTTAACAGCATTTTGATCAGTGCTTTCATCAGTTGCCATCGAAAACGGCAAATGTTTCAAATCGCCAACGATATCAGAACAGGATATTTTTGCAATGCATTTTAATAGGGCCGCCGTCTTTGTTCTACCACTAGGACACTGTCTGGCGATTTTTGAATCCGGGAACATAGCTCTAAATAAATTTCCAGCATGATTTGCTGTAGAAATTGGAACATTATGTCACTTAGAAATGATGTAAAGAGCATTTCTGTTTTGGTAGTCTTTGATGCTGCATCACTTTTCACATAAAAACTGGATGGCAAAGGCTTTATCATTGCTTTTATTTTACTTAAACGCTTGTGTCAGCTTGTTGCAATATGACGCGAACAATCATAAAGTCCACGATGATTTACGCGAAAATTGCTATTACATATTGCACAATATGCCTCATGGGATGAATCTACAGAATGCAAACACGGCCACAGAATCTACAGAATTTGCAATCTACAGATTGTAGCAGAATACTCCGATAGAGATTTTTGATCAGGAATTTTTTTTTCTTCTTTGTATTATCATCATCATCGCACATTTTAACTAAAAATACTATTAAATAAAAAACTAAATAAATTTGTACACTCTTAAGCAAAAAATAAGAATAAATAAATACAGAAAAGCAAGTCTAGCCAACAACAAACGAACAACACTGAAAATCGAAAGTAAACAGATTAGACAAGCTCTAGCGATAGAAAAGGACTTCTCCAAACATCCAATCACCATGCGTACACAGTCACGCTATCGTCACAGTTTATGAGGAGGAAATGAAACAACCTATCAACCTCCGGAGTTTTCAAGCTACTTCATTCATAACAGTGATTTGGAAATATAGTGTGAAATCGTAGTTCGCTCATTGTAAACAAGATGATGGTGGGGAAAGGAAAAGTGTAGCTTTAAGTATACGATGTGTAGAGTGTAGTAGAAGCAGGCTAAAGTGTAGTTACTACACCAAATGTGTAGTTGTTGGCAGCCCTGAGAATGCTGTAATATAATCCACTTTCATTATGTGGTTAAACATGAGAAATTTAAATTTGTCATGTATGTCATATGCCAAAAATGTGGTTCACGAGACATTTAGCCGAATCGACAAAAATCGATAACTTTATTTTAAATTATCGCAGATCGATGGTTAGCCCATTCGTTTTAGAGGTATTGGCGAGCTCTTTTGAAAGATACCCATCATGAAAATTTATTCCCCTCGAGGGGGATTTCCCCCCCCCCCTCCGGGGGGGAGGCGAGACTCCTACATGCAAAAATTTTTTTTCCAGATGACTATCTCTATTACACAAAATATATATTCGTTTCATTTGATTTAGTGAAGTCTGTAGATGTTAAACTCTACTTACCTGCAATATCCCCCATAGACGTAATGCATTTGAATATTTTTGAGTGTCCCTGTACACGAACCATTTTCTTGATCTCAACGAATATCTTAGTGTAGCATCCCTATATGATACACATTTAGCATACCGAGTTTTAAATTTCTGCTACTATTTGTTCTTGGGATATGCTGATAACACATACACACACACATAGACATACAGACAGACACACAGACCATTCGCTAAAAACATGATTTTCGTATTCAGGGGACCTCAGAACATGTAAATATAACAAAAACTCACGTTCGAAAATTCGACCCTAAAAGAATACTTTCTCGACCCTATGGGTAAGAGAAAGTAAAAAGGAATAAAACCTTGTGAAATGGATCCTGTATATAAGAGAATTTTGACTTAAATAGAACTAATTTCTGACCTGAGGAAAAACAGTTTGCTTAATTTTAAGATAAGTGTATAAATTAAAACAGATTTTTCCTCCCTAATCTCAGTGTGTTTTTTTTTTTTTTTTTTTTTTTAGTATAACGAAATGCAGTAAATAAATAAATAAATAAATAATTATTTTTGACATTTAATAATTTTTCATTTTAGAAAAGTTATCAAATTTTTGCTAAAATTTACAAGAAAGTTTAATAATGGCTTATCACCTAAGAAAAACCCTTAATAAATTTTAGAGGTATTATAATTGATAAATATTCTATTTAAAGTTAATGATAAACTTATAAAAGATTATTTAATATTTCTTAAATAGATGAATGCGATATTGTACTATTTTGGAAAAATATTCATCATACACAATAGGTATGATAATATTTTCTCAAATTTTTAAGCTCATCTCGCCAGCTTATTATGGATATGTTGTAACTCATTCAAAAAAGGTTAGTGATAAACTATAAATAATTAAAAAGTTTCCTGATTTTAAAGAAAAGTTTAGAGAAAAACAGTTAAATGCCGTAGTTACAGACAATTTATAAAACTTTTCTTTAGACTTGGAAAACTTTTAACGACGAAACAGCTAAAATCAAACCATTTCAGAAATTCGCAGAAATTTCTTTTCCTAAACTAACAGATCCATCTGGTCTCTGAACAGTTAGTGCTTTGGCTTTCAGTTCACAGGTGCCAGGTTTGATTCTCGGTTTATGCATGTACTTTCGTAGTGATTAAGAATCCCCTTTAAGCAGTAGATCCTGGTCTAATTAACCCCAGTCTTAAAAAATATAATTGTGAAGTAGTGAAACAAACCAAACTCTGCTCTTTATAAATTTTAAGAAAAAATTCCTGTGATTTTCTGAAGTACGCCAATTCCTTCCTGTTAATAGTTTAAGAATGTGAAGGTAATGTTTTACAAATGGTTTGGAGCTGCTTTGTTTTAATCAATTTAATTAAAAATGTGCTACAGACAAAATTTTTTGTTTAATGCTGTATTAATGAGACCATAAATATAGTTATAAGCACTTTATTAAAAAAAAAAAAAAAATCATTATCGCATTATTAGTACAATTCATTCGTGTTTTATCAAATAAATGATAAGAATAAAGACTATGTCATAAAGTCAACGAGATAGAGTCTTGCGTTTACTAAAATACTAAACAAGGTTAACATTTTTTTTTTGTTTACTGATACTTAGCAGCGGACAGTTCCTAATCTCCCCGACAGCCGTAGCCCATGTTATTCTATGGGGGGGAAATGTCCATAATTACTCATTACCTAATGAATATTTTTCAATTTTGCTTTCACATTCAGCAAATTCATAAGTTAAATTAGTACTTATTTCCCAAAAATTGATTTTTTGAATTTTATTTCATTTTACTACAAAAAAAAAAAAAAAAAAAAAAGAAAAATGTACTTAGTGAAAAATCGCATCTTTGAACTCAAATTTAAAATGTAAAAAAAAAAAAAAAAAAAAAAAATCAATTTTTAGAAAATGAGTACTCGTTTAACGGTTATGAACTTTCTGATTATGAAAATGGAATTAAAAAAAAAAAAAAAAAAAAAAAAAAAAAAACATTAGGCAATGAGTAATTGTGAATATCCCCCCCCCCCCCCATAGAATAACATGACTGTCCGCGGAATTAGGTATTGTCCCCTCTTAAGGCGTTAACACATCCTCTTCAGTTTAGTAGTTAATTTACTAAAATGATTATGTACGAAAATAACTGAATATCCATATATATAATGTACGTAAAGTGTTTATAAATTTTTGCCTTACACAATTTTAAAAATGTAACTATTAAATCTATAATTTGCTTTCATTATTTTTTATATTTTTATATAAAATCAAAATAAGTAATAAAGATTTTTGTGAAGTTATTGATTTCATAATATACAATATCGTGTAAAATTAAAGCAGCAACATGTTTTCTCCTTTTCACTTTTGCACATAATTTTAAACAAATGATTATTAAAGTTTGGATTACATGTTAGTTATCATGTCATTAAAAAAATTTTATATAACTTTATTATAGCTAATAATTTTTAAACTAATATTAATTGAATTTTTATAAAATAAGATTTAGAAGAAGCAAAACATTCAAATAATTTTAGAAAAGAAAATTAGATGAAATTCATTGGGATTTACCTTACACTAGAGCTATACAATGGGCAAATAGCGACGGTGTGAAATTTACTCCTAGGGGCGCCCCAGGAAAATTAGAGGAGAAATGGTTAGAAGGATACCTTTCAGATAAGTGATATACACAGGTCTTCAAAAGTTAAATAAAAATGGGATTTTTCTTGCTGTACTCTTTTTTTTTCCCCTTCATTTTTTAAGCGAACTTTTTGAAAAAAAAAAATTATATATATATATATATATATATATATATAATAAAACTGTCAATAAAATGTTTATAAAGTGTTTGTTAGAAACGTTTCATACAATATTCATGTTAGAATATACACCCCGCGACAAAAAGATAGGTACAAAGCGTTTTTGCTTTGATTTTTCATAAAGTAACATTATCTAAATTGTGCTTATCACTTATTATTATCATAAAATAACATTATTCCCGGACTAATTTTTGCTTTAAGACTAATTTAGAAAAGTTTTAAGACTAAAATTTTTATAATTTAAAACTGCACTCCGCGACAAAAAGATAGGAACAAAGGGTTTTTTTTTTTTTTTTAATTTTCATAAAACAACATTATCTAAATTGTGCTGATCATTTATTATCATAACAAAATATTGTCATATCAAAAACATATTAAATATTCGAATCATATTCAAAATATTCATATTCAAAATAATTATATTCAAAAATTAAAAAAAAAAAAAAAAAAAAAAAAACCTTTGTTCCAATCTTTTTGTCGCGGTGTGTAGTCTTAAGTTAGAAAAATTTTAGTCTTAAAATTTTTCTAAATTAGCCTTAAAACAAAAATTAGTCCGGGAATAGTGTTGTTTTATGATAATAAGAAATGATAAGCACAATTTCGATAATGTTATTTTATGAAAAATCAAAGAAAAAACCCTTTGTATCCATCTTTATGTCGCGGGGTGTATATTAATTTTTTTTTTCACAATAAGAAATAAGAAGAAAATGTAAAGTGAATACAGAGAAAAAAAATAGTTTTAGTTTAACATTTGGATGCTTCTGTATATTCACCTATTTGCAATGCAACCTTAACTCTATTTCTTATTTAATTTTACCATCTAAAATTTCTTAAAATGTCATTTCTTTCAATGCAGACTTTTAAGAATAACTGAATAAATATATATCAGTTTAAAAATTATTACATATGTTAAAATGATTTAAATCTTGTTGAATTATTTGTTAATAATTATGTCCTAGAAATTTTGGGCTCACATATTTATTTGCTTAAAAATTAGGAGTAAAAGAAGAAAAGTGTTGTTTTTTCTTAATTGCGTATACCAGTGTACATCGCATTGCTTTATAATATCACGTGCATTTGATATAACTAGACATATATCTTAAGTGTAACAATCATTAAATTAAAATGAACAGTTAATCAGCTGTCAAACATTCTAAAATATATCTAATTATATTTGTTTAGATATTTTTTGATTTGAAATACTTGTTTTTATGCATTGCGAGTAAAATATTACTACATCATTAACTTTAAATAAATATATATATATATATATATATACAGTCGGTAACAAAAGTGTCCGAACACTAGCAAAAATTCCTATATAAAAAAGTGGAGTTAATATTGTTTTGTTAAATAAATCCTTCTCGAATCATGTTCTTAGTCAGTCTAAGAACATGATTCGACAAGGCTTTATTTAACAAAACTGTATTAAGTGTACTTTTTTTATATAGGAATTTTTGCTAGTGTTCGAACACTTTTGTTACCGACTGTATATATATAAATGATGGATATCGTAATAAAATTTAACCTTAAAATTTAGCAATTAATAGATACAAAACAATACCAACACAACAAAAATAGAACTGGTTGTAACATATAGGTAAGACTGACACAAAAATGTTGCGATACAGATTAAGAACCATATATATTAAAAGTTAACTAATGTATACATATAAAGTAACGAAAAATGATCATAAAAATTTAATTGCATTATTATGTGAATTTAAAACTAGTTTTTGACTCTAGTGATACGTAACTGAATTTTATAAGAATCAAAATATTTTTTTATCAGAAAAGTCTTGACCTAGAGAAACTCCACTGTCATTATTTCATTAGTTCTATCTTATCATCTCTTCCTCATCTTTTTCTCCTCACTGCTCCGAAAACATCGTATTTTTTAAATGACACGAGATATCCGTATCTATTTTAAAACCACGGAGGAAGCATAAACATCGCATTCCTTTCTTTTTGTAAAATATGCATTTCTCAAATTGTAATTAAATAAAAAATATTTTCCCTTTGAAATCGAAACCAAATTAAATACGGTGGACGGAGAAGCATTTTTAGAAAGAGCAAATGCCGAAGAGAGAGCATCTCTTTCCCCTTCTCTTGCACACTAGGCCACTAAAAATTCCTCTGGGGGAGCAAGGTCGGCAAAGTTTTTTGCAAGACTAGCAAAAGCAATGTCTGCTTAGTGCTGCCATCAGGCGCTGAATCATCACGAGAAAGTGCTTAGAATGAAAAAAAAAGTTGTGAACCTCGTAACTCTCTGAAGATGGCATAGTTCTTTGGAGTCAGTTGATTTCGTGCAGTAAACACCTGGCTGACTCTCGTGGTACCGTTGTTGTGGTCACTGTAGACGAAAATGAGTGCAATATGCGATCTCACAGTGGACGTCCACCATGCCAAACACCAACGCGAAATGGAACAGAGGAGAATAGAAAAAGAAACCAGAGCCATATTGGATCAGCCAGTGGAAGTGCGGCTTTTGGGACCGAAAGATGACGTCATAGTCAAGGCTTCTAGAAATGACGTCATCATCGTTAGTCCCCCTACAGGACACCTCTCCATAGAAGAGCGGTATTTCATTTGATCTATTTTTAGATAAAATTTTCCACAAACATCATTAGACCTTCAATAAATGCCAACGAATTCCACAGTTTCACTATATGTTCAAATTCAAGGTCTCACAATAATGTGCAATAAAAGCCGAAACTATTATAGTTTTTTTTTTTTTTTTTAAGTAACATTTCAAAGAAAGAAATTCTGAACCATTTATTAGCTTCACATGTAAAAGTGTTTTTGTTCTTCCGAATAATAATAAAAAATTCTTTTGGTTTTAAATTTAAAATATAATTTTTTTTTTTTTTTTTTTACCAAGATAGTTTTTATTATTATTATTTTTATTATTATTTATTTATTTTTTAATATGCAATGAGCAAAAAACAATTTCTATTCTATTTACATTTCGTTTCCTTTGAAGGCAAAATCTTCACCCATTTTGTTTTGAAATCTAAAATTTTGCGAAGTCTTCTGAATTACAACTAAATTATCACAAATGCAATTTCCAGTGGAAAAATTCTTTTGTTTTTTAAAATTTATTCCTGTAAATTTTACATTTAATGATCACTAAGAAAAAGACGGATTTTTGACTACAATATATAACATTTAAAAGCATTTATTTCAACAGCGATAAATCCAAATAATCAAGTCTAATTTTTAAACAAAAATTCGTATATATAGTTATTCTGGTATTTATTAATATATATATATATATATATATTTAATGTAAGACTTAAAATGCTAATTGTTGTGTGCATTTAACAACGATATAAGTAACACAAATAATATTATTATTTATTTATTCGTTAATTTCTTGTTATGTAGAATGAAATTTCACATTCTTAAAGTATCTTTACCTGCTCAACTACCACGAATACATTTTGTTTTATGTTTATTTAGTTTCCCCTGTTTATGTCTTTTATTTTGTTTTCTATTATAACTTATTTACCCTTGGTATGGATTATTTAATTTAAATTTACAGTTGAGTTAGTAAATTTTTGTTTCTGTTTTGTTTTGAGTAAACATTAATTAAGTAATTTTAAATTGATTTTAACAATAGTGACATGTCATGCACAAGGTTAAAGATTGACAAAATAATATTTTAATTATAGCTGTCTTCTCGACCTCTTGAAGACTTTCTAGATAGTTACATAAATATTATATCAAATTAGGATATCTTAAGACATTAGTCTGTTAGAATAGTTGAATAAATTAAATAAATAAATAAAACATAATTCGGTTTTAAACAACTTTAACCTTAGTTGAGTGTTGCTAATTTTAGGGACTTTAATTTTATTCAATATCCATCAGTAATTTCTAATTGTAATGTTTGCCTAATCACATCAAATATTAAGCGTATATCAGATGTATCAAACATTATTCCTCAAAATTATTGGTGATTATTGAATAAAAAAAGTCTCTACATTTGGCAATACTGATGATATATATCTTAAAATTATTATATTCAATTGATTTTTTTTTTTTTTTTTTAATGCTTTTCGAGAACAATTTATAACTCTTTCATTGGCTTTTTTGTATTCATTCACATTTTGTAAAATTTCATGTATAGCAGATAAAATTTTGTTTGTCATTGAAATAAATAGCAAAATATCTTCTGTTTCTAAGCAATTTCAAGAGACTGCACAAAACAATAAGAACGTGTTATCATCTATGTTTTTAATCTAAACTTTAGCATTTTACTAAGGATATTTATAACTTGCATATTATGTGTGATTATCTCCAGTATTCCAACTTATATCAACGTTTTAAAAGCATAATAAAAATTATTATTATTATTATTATTATTATTTTAATTACTACTTTATTATCTAAAAACATTTCTTAAAAAAGAATTACAGCATATTTTATTTTCAAAATTTTTGAGTCACTATGTTGAGTTCTTTTAAAATATCATGTCATATAAGGGTTATTATTTTTTTTTTCCTAATTATTTTTTTATGAAGTTTCATTTTTTATTTTTTATTTTTCAAATCAACAAAAGAACATGAATTGTCATGTGCTGCTGGCTTCAGTATATATCCGTTTATACTTTCTCATTTAACAGTTTAAATATGTTTGAATAAGTTTATTTGTACAAATTGAATACTTTCTTTTTATTATTATTATTATTATTATTATTATACATGCAGGGTAACTGTACCAGCAGTTGACGCTTTAAGGATACTTTCTGGATATTTTTTGTAGCTGTTTTTAATTTTAAAGACTGTTATTATAGTGTAATTAAGGCTCGATGCATCAATTAACTGCTCTCTATATCACTGTACACTGAAAAAAAAAATGCTAATGGAATCAGCTTTTACATACGAAAGATTAATTTTCTTGAGAAAATAAAAGGACCTTTCAAATGTAATCAATGGACACCCTTGGATTTTTTCAGAAGTGGCGAAACAAAATGAGAACTTTTTGAAAATGTATTTTTATTGAACAAAAAACATTTTTGGTTACATTAATGCGTAAAAAAATGCTAATGGAATCAGCTTTTACATACGAAAGATTAATTTTCTTGAGAAAATAAAATGTTCCAGTAGAGAGGACCTTTCAAAGGTAACCAATGGACACCCTTGGATTTTTTCAGATGAGGCGAAACAAAATGAGAGCTTTTTTTGAAAATGTATTTTTATTGAACAAAAAACATTTTTGGTGACATTAATAGGTTAAAAAAAATGCTAATGGAATCAGCTTTTACATAGGAAAGATTGATTTTCTTGAGAAAATAAAATGTTCCAGTAGAGAGGACCTTCCAAAGATAATCAATGAACACCCTTCGATTTTTTCAGAAGAGGCGAAACAAAATGAGAACTTTTTGAAAATGTATTTTTATTGAACAAAAAACATTTTTGGTTACATTAATGCGTAAAAAAATGCTAATGGAATCAGCTTTTACATACGAAAGATTAATTTTCTTGAGAAAATAAAATGTTCCAGTAGAGAGGACCTTTCAAAGGTAACCAATGGACACCCTTGGATTTTTTCAGATGAGGCGAAACAAAATGAGAGCTTTTTTTGAAAATGTATTTTTATTGAACAAAATACATTTTTGGTGACATTAATAGGTTAAAAAAAATGCTAATGGAATCAGCTTTTACATAGGAAAGATTGATTTTCTTGAGAAAATAAAATGTTCCAGTAGAGAGGACCTTCCAAAGATAATCAATGAACACCCTTCGATTTTTTCAGAAGAGGCGAAACAAAATGAGAACTTTTTGAAAATGTATTTTTATTGAACAAAAGACATTTTTGGTTACATTAATGCGTAAAACAAATGCTAATGGAATCAGCTTTTACATACGAAAGATTAATTTTCTTGAGAAAATAAAATGTTCCAGTAGAGAGGACCTTTCAAAGGTAATCAATGGATACCCTTGGATTTTTTCAGATGAGGCGAAACAAAATGAGAGCTTTTTTTGAAAATGTATTTTTATTGAACAAAAAACATTTTTGGTGACATTAATAGGTTAAAAAAAATGCTAATGGAATCAGCTTTTACATAGGAAAGATTGATTTTCTTGAGAAAATAAAATGTTCCAGTAGAGAGGACCTTCCAAAGATAATCAATGAACACCCTTCGATTTTTTCAGAAGAGGCGAAACAAAATGAGAACTTTTTGAAAATGTATTTTTATTGAACAAAAGACATTTTTGGTTACATTAATGCGTAAAACAAATGCTAATGGAATCAGCTTTTACATACGAAAGATTAATTTTCTTGAGAAAATAAAATGTTCCAGTAGAGAGGACCTTCCAAAGGTAATCAATGGACACCCTTGGATTTTTTCAGATGAGGCGAAACAAAATGAGAGCTTTTTTTGAAAATGTATTTTTATTGAACAAAAAACATTTTTGGTGACATTAATAGGTTAAAAAAAATGCTAATGGAATCAGCTTTTACATAGGAAAGATTGATTTTCTTGAGAAAATAAAATGTTCCAGTAGAGAGGACCTTCCAAAGATAATCAATGAACACCCTTCGATTTTTTCAGAAGAGGCGAAACAAAATGAGAACTTTTTGAAAATGTATTTTTATTGAACAAAAGACATTTTTGGTTACAATAATGCGTAAAACAAATGCTAATGGAATCAGCTTTTACATACGAAAGATTAATTTTCTTGAGAAAATAAAATGTTCCAGTAGAGAGGACCTTCCAAAGGTAACCAATGGACACCCTTGGATTTTTTCAGATGAGGCGAAACAAAATGAGAGCTTTTTTTGAAAATGTATTTTTATTGAACAAAAAACATTTTTGGTGACATTAATAGGTTAAAAAAAATGCTAATGGAATCAGCTTTTACATAGGAAAGATTGATTTTCTTGAGAAAATAAAATGTTCCAGTAGAGAGGACCTTCCAAAGATAATGAATGAACACCCTTCGATTTTTTCAGAAGAGGCGAAACAAAATGAGAACTTTTTGAAAATGTATTTTTATTGAACAAAAGACATTTTTGGTTACATTAATGCGTAAAACAAATGCTAATGGAATCAGCTTTTACATACGAAAGATTAATTTTCTTGAGAAAATAAAATGTTCCAGTAGAGAGGACCTTTCAAAGGTAATCAATGGAGACCCTTGGATTTTTTTCAAAAGAGGCGAAACAAAATGAGAACTTTTGTATTTTTATTGAACAAAAGACATTTTTGGTTACATTAATGCGTTAAAAAAAAAAAAAAAAAAAAAAAAAAAACTTCTATAATAAATTGAAGATAAATTATCTGAGAAATATTTAGGGTCTTAAATAAGGGATTGTTTAAAACGAGTCTTAATTTATAAATAATATTTTAACCAACTCTTGTTGATAATCTTTTAAATACCAAGGCTAGATAATCATTCTTTCAGTTATTGGCTTGAATTCTGCATATCATTTCTAAAATAAATAAATAATAAAGATAAATAAGCAATAAAAATAAAATAAAATAAATAAATAATGAAAATTTATTTTAGGAACTTAGATAAAAATAACCTTTTTTGAATATACTAAAAGACTGCGATATTATTTTGAGTGAAATGAAATGGTATTTCGTTTCATATTCTGAGTGTGGGAGAGTAGTGAGCTGCGTCTACTATTGGACACCTTAAAAGTCTATTTCACACCCAAAACTTAAATGAGCGAGTAAAGGACAGCCCTCTGTCCACTACTGGTCATGATGATGTTTTGGGATACCAGTAGTAGACACCCATAAAAACTTCATACGTTAATAAAAAAATAAATTTTGCAAAATTATGTTAGTCATATAAAAGCAAAGGGTACAAGAAATCAATTAAAAACTAGTTTGTTGTGGCCATCACAAAATTTTCTTCTATATTTTCTTATACAAACTCACGCAGTATAAATTATTTATTATTACAATATATATATATATATATATATATATATATATATTCATAATGAATGCAGACGATTTTCATCGCAGAGAGGTATTACATTAAATGTTCAACGCAAGTGAATTTTTATCGTGCAGATGTCATCCTTCTTGTCCTCAGGAAAAATAGCAGTATAGAAGCGCCACCTATCGGCTGATGTGCGCCCAAATTGAATCAGCATAATGTCTCCAAATATCCTTTTCATATATCAAGCTTTGTTCGATTATACGTAATAGAACCTGAGATATTAAACTGCGGAAATCACTGTATAGCAGCGCTACCTCTTGAGAGAATAGCCCCAAAAGTTGGCAGAAACTAACTTATGTCAAGATGAATTTACATATAAATTTATATGAAATTCTGTAGTGTAGTTCATGATATATAGCCTTCCCTGGAACTGCGGAAATCAATGTATAGCAGCGCCACCTGTTGAGGAATTAGCACCAAAAGTTATTAGGCATTAACTTATGTTTAGGTGCAACTATATATTAATTTATACGAAATTCCGGGCCATAGTTCCTGAGATAAAGTCTCCACAAAATTTATATCATACACACAGACAGACACTTTCTAAAAAGGATCAAATCGCGTTCTGGATCAAAACGCATAGATGAATAAAAAATCGGAAGTTCGAAATTTTTTACGAATCCAGTATTTTCTTCTGTTGGTTATAGAAGAAAATGATATGCAAACACAAAACAAACATTTTTCCTCCCTTACTTAAAACTACAAGAAGAAAAAGCAAAACGACAGAAAGTTTAAATTTTATCCGCAAAGCTCATTTTATTATGAAATTGATGGCTTGATATATTTGTAGTTGAAGGTATTAACTATAGAGCAGCATAACCCTATACGGTGTTCGAATCTATGCAAGAATTAGAAAACTTATTTTCAAAGTTTAAATTTAAATGTGTCCACTAACGGTGCCTTTATCGTATACTTTAATACTTTTTAATTTTATTTACTTTGCAAATTACATCAGTATTTGATTGCTGTCTAGAAAATTTATTTCATTAATCATTTTATATATATAGTAAAAATTTAAGTACTAGCACATTTCTCTGAAATATCCTAATATTTAAATTTTAAAAATTGATTACAGAATTGCTTTCCCCACTAAAAATAATCTGAAGATATTCTTGAGAAAATAGTATTTTCTTAAGACTTTCTTCAAATATTTAAAAATATTTTGAAGATTTATCTTTTTCTATAAAATATCTTCAGAAATTTTAAGGATATTATAAAGAAATTTTGTAAATTTTCTTAAGAATGGGCCAAATAACTTAAGATATCCTTCAGATTATCTCTAAAAATACCTGCAGAATACCTTGAGATTATTTTTAGTGGGGTTGCTATTGCTTTAAAATATAATGTAAAAAAAAACTGAAGTGTAATGCTAAAGAAATAACAGAAAAATTCTACTGTTTCATTTTGTAAAATTAATTTTTAAATGGTTCTTACGTGTTAGACATATTATATTAAATTCTATAACTGATGAATGAAAATATTCGTTCAAAATCGTAAATAATCTATGATTGAAACATTTATGCAATGTTTATACTTTTGACGATAATTTTCTTGGTTTTTATTCAATTCAAATTAACGTTTGAAATAGGTTGCTGTATGTATTACCTATGTAATAAAAAATAGTACTATCGTGCATGCACGATAAAAAATTACTTGCTACAAATACTAATTATTTATCGAAAATTAAACGTACGAGTTACAAAATAATATATTTCCAATATATATATATATATATTAAGTTTTTTTTGACAAAATCCAATTTGTTATAAGAAAAAAATTTGCAAAAACAAAAATAATAATGAAATAATAATAATAATAAAAATAATAAACTATAATTATAGCTGTCTAAATATTTCTTGTATTCCAACAAGTATATATTTAAATATATAAAGGTTATATAATGAAAGAAATCATATGTTAAAGTTATAAGTCATTTGTAGCTTTTTATACGGGGTAATTCGAAATATTTTTGTTTTTCTTTAATTTCTGATTTGTCCTCTAGTTGTATTCGTAACTAAACTGTTACTGTAAAGTATGATTTTCAGAATGTTTTTAGCTTCTCTGAAATTTAAGGTCACCTCTTTTTTTTTGATCGCCAGCTATGTATATGTACTATATGTATAAAGTTTTGCAACTTTTTTTTTCACCTACACACTTTACATCATAGGTAAAATTCGCAAATATTATGTTTTTTTTTTTCTTTCTTTCTTTTTTCCCTCCCTATTTGAAATATATATATTAGACTCTGAATTTTCTTTTTACTTTCTCTTACAAATAAGGTAGAGAAAGTATTGTTTTTGGGTCAAACTTACCCTTAAGGTAGAGAAAGTATTGTTTTTGGGTCAAATTTTCGAACGCGCGATTTTGTTATATTTACACGTTTGGAGGTCCCCTGAATACGAAAATCATGTTTTTAGCAAATGGTCTGTGTGTATGTCTGTGTGTCTGTGTGTCTGTCTGTTATCAGCATATCTCAAAAACAAATTATGGCAGAAAGTTCAAACTTGGTATTCTAAATGTGTATCATATAGGGATGCTACAGTAAGCTTTTCGTTAAGATCAAGCAAAATGTTCGTGCACAGGGACAATCTAGAGAATTCTAATACATTACGTCTATGGAGGAAATTGCAGGAAAGTAGAGTTTAACGTCTATAGACTGTACTAAACCAAATGAAACGAATATATATTTTTTGTAATAGAGATAGTTAACTGGGATTTTTTTTTTATTTTTTTGTGTATGTAGGAGCCTCGCCTCCCCCCTGAGGGGTGGGGAAGTCCCCCCTCGAGGGGAGTAAATTTTCATGATGGGTATCTTTCAAAAGAGTTCGCCAATACCTTTAAAACGAATGGTTGAACAATCGATCTGCGATAATTTGAAACAAAGTTATCGATTTTTTTTACTTCTAACGAAAACAAACTTAGAAAAAAAAAATCTTACTTTTTTTTTTAATATTGAGAATAAATGGACTTTTTTTGAATATTTGGTGTTATACTACTTCTCTAATATGGAAATCATCTGCCTTATCATAAAATATAATTTTTTTAAATAATAATTTTAATAAATAATTTTTTAAAAAGAGAATTATTTTTTAATAACCGAATTAAATTCTATATAAATGTAGGTGCATTAATGAAACGGGGGGTTGAGGGTGGCGGTAGCCCCCCCCCCCCCCCTCACACAGAACTAATTATCATATAAAACTCTTCAGAAGCCTAATATGAATTGTTTAACATTGGTTTACATAACAGTACTCGTTATCTTACCTTTTAATCTGCAACCTGTTTCTATAGTATTAAATTTCAGGGTAAGAGAAAGTCGTGTGAGTGACACACCAGATTATTTCTATTAAAAGTACATTAATTGATTAAACGACATAAATAATAATTTACTTTAAAGTATATTTTGCACTTTAGGGAACAAAACATGAAGATAAGGTATACTTTTAATGTTTTTGATTGATGAAAATAATAGTAATAATAATAAATAATTCAGTTCTTCCTCCCTCATCATAATTGCTTTATGTTTTAAAACGCTAACATAACAATGATTAAGCCTTTGTTTCCTTGCAAAATTTGACAACTAACTAGAAAAAAAAAAAAAGAAAGAAAGAAAGAAAGAAAATTAATAAAAAAAGAAATTCGAAAACTGCATTTAAAAATATTAATGTTTTTCTACTATCCATCTTTTTTTTTTTTTTTTTTATGGATTATCATCTCTATATTACTGTACTATCCTTAAAGGTATTAAAAATTGCTTATTATTTTATTACTGTCAAGTTTATACTTCTTAACGATGAAAAAATAGTCAACTATTTAAATTAGAATTTTTTTTTAATTAATACTTCTGCATGCCACAGATTTATTATATATATATATTAAAAAAAAAAAAAAAGAAGAAGAAAAAGAAAAAGAAATAGATATTGGCTTGTCGTTTTCATTTCCCCTTCCCTAAAGAGATAGCGTCTAAGGCACTGACTAAAGTTATATTTAACATTTCATTTTTGGCAACTTTCCTCCAGACTTGTAGAGATGTCGCTTGGTTCTTTGAGGATAAGGTGGTACGAGGGCGTTTGCTCCACTTATACTGATGCCATAAACAGAAATAAAAGAATCCAGGTTATTTACGCAGTAGATACTAGGTGATATTACGTATCACTCTCATGATATGGAATGATTACATTAAAAGAAAAAAAAATACTTTTAAAATATTAAAGAACATGCTTTTATAGAAATGTGAACTAAAAAGCACAAAATATCTATCTTAGAATTAAAATGCAGGGTAAGAGAAAATCGTATGAGTGACACACCATAATATTTACATACACTTAAATCTTTAATTAAATAATTTAGAATTAAACAAAAACCATTTTTAAAAAATCTCCCCTGACTGGACTCGAACGTTAGACCTTTAGATTCGTAGCCCGGAGCTTTACCTCACAGCCACAGCGTTCACATAGGGAAAGTTTTTTTTTACAATATAGATTTTTTGTTTGCTCCCAGAGAGGTTACAAACATGCATACAAGTGAAGCTAATAAAAAAGTATTAAAAAGAAAAACACGATTTTTTTTTTTTTTTTTTTTTTTTTTTTTTTTAGAAATACGTGATAATGTATTACAGAAAATTTATATCAGAATTCTTCTCAGAATAATGTTAAGGCTTTCAAAAACACAAAGATCTGAAAAAAAAGGGTAATCTCAAAAAAAAAAAAAAGTATGTTGTGCCCATCACAACCATTTCTTCTATTCCTCTCTACACAACAGCGCCACTTACTATTTAACGTGCAGAAAGTTTAATCATAGCTTCTCATAATAAAGATTGTATGTATAGAGTTTGGTGCAGTTTTAATCAATAGATGCTGAGATGTAGTCATGTGATAAATCAGAGCAGATCAGAAATAATTGTGCTACCTGTCTGTCGTAATACACTCGATTTCAGTCAGCATTCGTTTCATAATGGTTTTATCGCTTATTAAATTTGGTCATTTATATGCCATGGAAGCTGAGATTTAGCCTTCCTATTCACGGGATAAAAGGAAGTACAACAGCCTCTTTTTGCCCTTTCGCACCCAAATTAAATGAGCATAATGTTTCATAATGGCATTCTCATACACCAAGTTTTATGCATTTATACGTAATAGAATCTGAAAATAATTTTCTCGTTCGTAGGGAAAACTGCAGCAGAGCAGCGTCACCTATCTGTCGATATGCACGAAAATTGAATCAACATAAAGTTTCATAATGGCGTTCTCACATATTAAATTTTGTTCAATTAAACTCAGTAGAAATTGGGCTACAGTATTCGCTTAAATGGGAGAAATCGTAGTATAGCAATGTCACCTTTTAAGCAATATGCACCAAAAGTTGATAGGCACTAATTTATGTCACGGGGAAGCTACTTATAAATTTATATGATATTCTGTATATTTCTTGAGTAGAGTTGTCTCAAATTTTTTGTCACACACGTACAGACTCACAGACATACAGGCAGACAGAATGACATACATTTTCTAAAAATGGTCAAATAATGTTCCATAACTCTCAAAATATGTACATCAATTGAAAACCAGTTGTCGAAAACTTTCGCCAATTAATATTTTCTTCTATTAAATTTACAAGAAAGTAAAAAGGAAAAAAGAAAGAAAGGAAGGAAAAAAAAAAAATATATATATATATATATATATATATATATATATATAAGTGGAGTAACGTCATGTTTGAGCGATTCATAATAGACCAAGGAAAATGTATGCAATTAATTGTAACTGTAAAAGTAATGAGAAATTTGCATATCATTTAATGCATGGATATATCTAAAATATACTAAAGAAAATATTATTATAATGGTTGTTAAACATAATAGTCAGATAAGAATAGTTACATAGAAATATTTACTTAATCTGTTTCTTTTGAGAAGTTTACATAATGTTCATTCTTAATAATTGAATATAAAATCTATACTTAAAAATATGAAACAACACAGAAGATTAAATGAAGTTACAATTCAAATACGTATTAAAATAAATAAATAAAATACAACAATGTTTGGCAGCTTGAATAAGAAATCATGTGTATCGTTATTCACATATGTGTATATAATTTGAGAAATTGTAGAGTTAAAAAAAAAAAAAAAAAAAAAAAAAAAAGGCATTTTATACATACATACATATATATATATATATATATATATGTGTGTGTGTGTGTGTGCGTGTGTGTGTGTATCTGTAAACCATAGAGTATGTAATCAATATAATCGAAGAATAAACAACATATAACCTTTCATAATAAAAATAAATACAGGAAAAATAAGATAACGAAACATTTCTTAATTTATTTTACAAATGAGAGATTTTGTTATGTAAGATTACACACGAATGTGATATAAATTAAACTTATACACATGTTTGTGCATATATAATATTGTGTATTTAAAAATTCAATATATTATAGGCCTTAGTAAGAAACTGACATACGTGTTTGTAATAAATAAAATTTTAAATGTTTTGAGAGAATATTTATTTCTTTTGATAGAAAAAATATTTTTGCGTTCAACTTCTATTTGTTAAAATTAAAATTGATTCATAAACAAAAGAACGCTGATGAATAGTTATCATGTGAAAACAGCGAATGATAAAAATTCTTTAACGTTAGGCATTATGACAGATACAAAAGCTATGTAACAAGGAAAAAGTATGTATTTTTATGCCCTCCTCTTTAATACATGTGCGTGTGTCTGTGCATGTATTATTCTATACTGTGATTATTAAGGCTAAGGTGGTTGAGAAATTGCTCAGGTTTTATATTTATATCAATTAAAAGGATTCTTTATTCTTAGTGATCGATTCTCTCTGTTCTTGTTATTTCGATTTTTATTTCTTTATATTTTGTCAGGATTTATTATTATTAATTTAAAATAATTTATGCATGCATGCATCAAAAGCCTTATTCTTCGAAACGTTTTACAGAAAGCAGTACCAGATCGAAGTGGACCAGCTGAACCAGCGTCTTGCGGAGGCTGAAGCCAAATTGAAGTCCGAAGTGGCCCGAATCAAAAAGAAAATGCAAGTCCAGATCACGGAATTAGAGATGTCTCTAGACGTCGCCAATAAGCAGAATCTTGACCTACAAAAGACCATCAAGAAACAAGCTCTCCAAATGCAAGTTAGTATTTTATCTTTCTAGTACATGTTTTATACTGAGCTTACTTCTAAAAAATTTATAAATGACATCTGTAGCAAAAAAAAAAAAAAAAAAAAAAAAAAAAGGAACCGGCATACTGGTATTAAATGTTGATTGACAACCTTACTGCTGCGTTCAGGTCCATTTAGATCCAAAATCATACGTGAAAATACGCATTTTATATAGAATATTTTCAGTAGAAAACAATAGGAGCTGTTTTGATACGTATATTTAATTATACAGAAATATGTATATTTAAATGTACGTAAATGTAATTGTACAGAAAATGAAAGTACGGTTATAGTATATTGAAATTCAAAACATTGGCTCCGTTTAGGCCATTTAAAAATGAATGTTCATTTCGTCCATTCGAAATGACCACAGCAGCAACGTCAATAAACCTTTGTAAACAAACAACATATATTACCAAAACACGCAGTAATTGTTTTAAGTCGAAATATATTAACACAACCGATTGACAAGCAAAAATGTAAGCAATAATTTCGATTCGAGACAATCATTCTAGAAATTTGCAGTTTATAGTACTTTCTTACAAAGTTTTAATTCATTATTATCACTTATATATTAGTTTTATTAAAGCCAAGACAAAACAAAAAGATTGCCTAAGCCCGAGAGTATCAGTTTTGCTTTCCTTCTACATAAAAGCCAATTTTGTAACAAATTAACCTTTATTTTCTTAGAAAATTCTGTTCAGATAAAATTTTTCTCTCAGCTTTTTAATAATAATTTACTGACTGAAAAAGAACAAAATGTAGTTACCTAATATTAAATATAGTTTTATATAAAAAAAAAAATAATAATAATAAATAAAGCATGCAAATAATCTGGAACATAGAGTGTAATTGAATTTTAAAAGTAAATAAATAAATAAAAAATAAATAAATAAATAAATAAAAACTTAATTTTTGAATTTATTTCGTAAACATTATACCCAGATGTGATGGTTTTTAAATTAAGGGATGGCTTAGAGTTAGGAGGAATGAGTTACAAACTTGTACATTCGAAACCATTTTTAAATTATATCTCAAATGTACAAGATTTTTTTTTTTAATGATATTGAAATGGTAGAGTAATTTTTATGAAATATATTTTATTATAATTTATACACAAAAATGCAATTGTCCATTAATTAAAACTAAAGAAGTGCGATTTCAAATTATAGGAAAGCTTTAATTAATAATTAATATGGGTCATTTTATTAATTAATTAATTTATTTATTGAATAAAAATGTAAATTAGTAAATATTTTGTGTCTTTTCCAGTTTCAATGTTTAATTGCAGATATATATCCACATTTTCAAATATATGTTTATATGTGCTTTTTTTTAAAGGATTTATAATCGCATGAATAACGGTTAGATACCACAAATTGTTATTGATCCTTGCTGAAGTATATACATATTTTTTTCTTCTTCATTTTCCAATTACATTCTAATGAATTACCTTTATTAGGAATTGCAATCTCATTACGACGAAGTTACTCGTCAACTCCAACAAGCTATTGACCAATTAGGTGTGGCTCAAAGACGATGCCAGACTCTGCAAATGGAATTAGATGAAATGAGATCTGCTTTGGAACAAGTAAGAAACAATTAAGTGTAACTCTCTCTCTCTCTCTTTTTTTTAATACATACTTCTTTACTTTTCATATATTTCATTTGTTGCCTGTCTGAATCATAGATATAGTAATATATGTAGATCTATCATCCCCATGTTATCGTGCAAAGATTTTTGGTGCCGAAAAAAAAAAAAAAAAAAAAGCTTTGGAACCAGCCATTAAGTAGTATTGAAGAAAAGAAAAATTAATTTGAAACTGTATCTGGAGTTTTTCATTCACCTTTAGTAAATAAATTATTCATAAATTTTATTTGCTAAAATATTCGTATGTATTCCCGTGTGTATTCACTCGGGCAAAGACGGCCATATTTTGGTAAAATCGCCGTCTTTTCCAAGTGAAAAGGAATTACTTTTTTCTCCCCAATGATCAATCTATATATTATTACTATATCTATATTCTGAATAAATGCTTATAAGTTAGCTTTTGACTCGCATCAACCAACCGTGTTACTGCTCAAATTTTGAACCATTTTTTTAAATGCGTGCTATATGCAAAATTATCTTTTTTGTGTTTTGTTTAAAACTGAACTAATTTTGTTAACATCTTTTACAAAAATACAATTTCGTAAGGATACAATGTTTGTTGTCAAAATAACTTTATAAAAGCTGTTTAATTTTTTTTTTTTTTTCATGCAATGTCTAGGAGTAGTTCCTTGCCTTTGCAACTAATAAGTGCAATAAATATTACAATCTTACGCCAGGACTGTAGGCGTCTATTCTATTCTGAAGAATTTTTTATAGTGCACTTCCTTATACGTGGCCTCCATGGTAAATTTTTTTTCTCTTTTATTTTTATTTTTTTTAATTGAAATCTAACCGGCATAGTTTCACATATATTTAAAAAAAAAATTAATGCTCTATCCCCTCACCCTTCTACCGTAAGCCTAAGAAAAGTAAGAAGACTTTTTTTTTTTTTTTTATAATATATAAAAGGATCTTATTGGTGTAAAAAGGTTTATCAATAGTAAAATTAATATTTAAGACAATTCTTCTCGCTATTAACAATTAGAAATTTGAAAATAACATAGAATCTGTAACATTCAAGGAAATTTTTTATTTTACTTTCTTTCTTTTTTTTTTTTTTTTTTTTTATCCTCTTTTAAGTGATGGTAAAGAAGAAAGATATTAATTGATTGAAAAAAAATATTTTAGTCGGGTACTTCTTAATATTATTTTTGTTTCAAGCAATGTGTAGAAACAGTTGCTTTTAATTGCAATCAATATTGAAATCTGACACCAGGACTAAAAACGTCTATTTTATTTTGAAAATTTTTAATACTGTGCTTCATCAAAAATGACATCCAAGGGCAACGTCTCCCATTTTTTATATACTTTTTTCACTGATATCTAACTAGCTTAGCTCTACTCGTATTTTTATTTTGTTATGTTTTTCCCATTCTCTCCTACAGGGATCCTAGTAAAAAGATATAGTTTAATTATTATTATTGTTTTTGTTGTTGTTGTTAAACAAAATATTCTCGTTGTTCCTTATTAATAATTTAAAAGTAACAAAAAAAAAAAAAAAAAAAAATCTACATATTAAAAGTATATACACAATTTAAATGTTTTCGGCAATTACATATATATATTTTCACATTACTTGCCCTATCCTACAGCCCTACCCTATCTTTAGGAAGTGATAGGGTAGGGCTGATATTAATTGATAGAAAAAATATGTTAGTGGAGTACTGCTTAATATCTTAATATTATAGACAACTTTTTTCGCTATTATATATTAAGAGAGTGTAAAAAAAAATCTCTATTTTTAGCAATTTAATTTAATTTAATTTTTTCCCCATTATCCCCTATAATAGACGTTTTCAGAGCAAAATACATTAATTAATTGTAATATATTTTAGTGAAGTATTGTTTAAAATTATAGACAACTTTTTTCTCGACTAAGCATTAAAAGTATGAAAAAATGTATAAAAAACCCTCTATTTTGGAAATTTAAATTTTCTTCCATAACTCCCTATAATAGATGTTATCGGAGCAAAATATATTAATTAACTGAAATATATTTTGGTGAAGTATTGTTTAATTAGAAAAGCCCCGGTTCGGTAACGAACTGGATTCTGAATGCGATAAAAATTTTAAAATCAAACTCGAAATGTACAAAACTCGGTCAGATGCTGCTTGCGTGCCAATAGATCAAAGTTTGTTAATGAAACCATTTTTAAATTTATAAAATCAATGAAGGTAGTGAATCAGCATCAACTATTTATTGCTAAATCAGTTAATGTAACAGTTACACTTCAATAGAAAAAAAATTGATTCTTTTTTGTGAAAATAAACAAACATATAAAGTATTCTTAAAAATTATTAAACTCACAAATACAATTATTCTACTGTTTACAAATGCACAATATTACTTTTATTTTATTTTATATTGAATATTAATATTTTTGCTCTTAAGAACAATATTTACTGAATTCGATTCTTTGTTTTTCAATATCACGTGACTGAGCAGACGACTATTTTATTTATTTAACGTTCATTTATATTCCTTTAATTTTTGGAACTCTCATGCAACTTTATCTAAATTGTTTTTTTGCTCCATTTTCATATTTTCATATTTTCATGTGCATGAGCAAGTTTAATATTTTACCTATATATTTTTATTTTTCGTGCGAAAGCATATTTCATTTGATGTTGGGAGGGGGGGGGGGCAACAATTAAAAATTTAAATGTTCATTTTTAAAGCTTTTACCAGGTTATTTTTTTCATATTTTAATTAATTTTAAAAAATCTAATCAAAATTTCGTTACAAATAAGGTACCAAATGAAAGGGGCAATTTTTCTGAATTCATCGGATTAATTAACTGATCGATCGGACAATTAGATTTTTTTAAATTAACTCTAGTATGAAAATTTGGTGGCAACTTGCGTCAATACGCAGACGGAGTCCAAGAAAATCTCTTATCCGTTTATATAGAGAGAGATATTGCAGACAAAAATTTTTCTAGCTACTGCGCGTTAAAAATCTTAAAGTTTTATCTTAATCTTGAATTTCCTCGCTTTCTACATTCTAAAGTGCGGTGGCTCCCACCCGCCACCGCCGAGTATCATACTAGGCGAGGCGTTTTAAACCCTCGACGATAGGTTTAATGCCCCAACTCTTCCTCCCGCTCCTCGATGTCTTTTTCTAGTCAATTTTGTCCTTTTATTGCTTCCAGTGTCAGCCTTTTTTTTTTTTTTTAACACACTTAACATTGTGAGTTTTTTTCATTTTCCTCCCATGCTTTTTCTATGGATTTATGACTGATTTTTTTCCCGTTTTTTTTAATGGATTTTTGGCTCCCCCCCCCTCTTTTTCTACATTCTAAAGTGTGGTTTACAATAATAAGTATAATAAGTACGGTATAATAATAATAATAATAATAATAATAATAATAATAAACCTCTATTTTAGGTCTGTCTCAACACGGAAATTAGTTTCAATTTTTTAAACACTTTTCTTTAACATCCTTTTTGGTTCAAAATAGCCATTTTGTTATATTTGTTGTCCAAATGCTAAAATTCGTATTATTATTATTATTATTTTTAATTAAAAGTATTTCTTATTATTCTTTGAGACTGTTAACTGTTTAAATTAATTGCTTACACTCCACGATAATGATTAAATCTTAATTCATTCAGATTTTTAATAAAATTGTACTGCCACTTTTCCTGTCACATCCTACATTTTGATGTTTATCTTGAATATATTTAAAAATATGATGAAAAAGGATTATTTTATGTCATTATGTATTTTAAAGTGACATTATAAAACACCCGTAGGTTTCAGATAGTCTTAAGATAGACTTAATCCGTGGTTTTAAGCAACGAGATATATAAAGTAGAGAGATAAATGGTAACCCTTGAGAAGGTCCAAGATGAGTCATGTGACATGCTCTCCTTGCACCTGCGTATTCCGTGGTTCCCTTGGTAACAGCTTATTTTCAGTAAATTTCTATGGCAACGGTTTGGAGATTGTTCTTTGCCTACGTTATAAGCAACGAGATATAAGCAAACACCCGTAGATTTCAAGGTATTACATATGGTAATACCTTAAAATTTGTGGGTGGTATTGTAGTGTATTCAAATTATATGCTTGTATTATAGTAATGTTCATAATATGGGTCATTTGTCCATGAGAATTCTTTTACACTTTAAAGGAAATACTTTCATTTGTTCATTTTTGAGAACTTTTGTCAAATGAGTAAAAAACAAGAACGAAAAGTCATGCGATACGCATTGATTATTAACATTTTCCAACTGTACGTAATTCTTGTATCGTATAACTTTCAGTGTTCTTCGCCTTCTTTATCACGCAACGGACAGAGAGTAGTTCTGAAAGGAAACATACATATTGACTAATTGAATTCCTAATCATTCTTAAACATTGTTAGAAAGTGTTAAAAATGTCTAACACAAAAGAAGACGTAGCCCTTAGATTCTAATTACAGACCTTAATGTATCTGAATATTTTAGTGTAGCCCTGTAAATCTGAAGGTTAACAAAATCGTATTCTGTACAAAACATTATTTTAGCGTATAAACAATAACTGTCAATTTATTTGTGATTTTTACAATAGAAAGTTCTTTAAATGTAATTTGTAAAAATGTCTGTCCTAAAATGCAATGCATTGGTAAATTTTTTGGGTGCCCTGTACACAAACCATTTTAAATAGAGAACATTCCATAGTGAATTTGAATACAATATATTATTATTATTATTATTTTATTCTGAAAATATTTACAGATGCTGGGGCGGGCAGACGGACAGATAATAGATGAACAATCAGATAGATAGATACACAAATTGGAATCATATTCACACATAAAAATTGTTAAAAAAGGTTAAACCGTTTAATGTAAATGAAAATGCAATTCTAGCAAATTTCCAATAAAAGCCCTCAATGCAACTGAATATTTTTGTGTGGCCCTGTAAATCTAATACTAATCATACTACGTTCTGTAGAAAGCATTCTTTTGTGCATATGAATAACATATTTCAATTTCATTGGGATTTGTGCAAAGTAAAGTTGCTAAAATTTGGTCTATAGAAATACCTCTCATAGAACACAATGCTTTGAAATACTTTCGGGTGTCCCTCTACATAAATCACAAGAGGAATTTACTCAATTTTCAATAGGGAACATCTGATAGTGAACTTGAATAACATATATCAGTTTCAAGAAATTCCATGAATATTTACGAAAGTTAGAGCGCGGACAGACAGACAAACTGAAGTCATTAATACTTTTCAACCTTGTTGGAAAATGAAAAAAAAAATGAATTTCCCCATTACTAGGGCCACTCATATCTTGCACTGAAAGGCTTATATTTCATTGAGTTCTTTTGATTTTGATTTCTTTTTAAATTGAATATAAATTTAAAATTATAATTTAGATTAATTTTTTAAAAGCAATAGCAAAAAGTATAATATATATTTTATACATATCACCCTCATGATATGTTTAATTTTGTCTTGATTGAATTCTTTTTACAGTTAACTGAAATTTAATGCTAGAAATTGAATTAATATTTATAAAGAAAAAATTAAGAAATAATAATATTAATAAAAACTATATTTCTTTGTTGTTTTTCCCTCAACATTCAATTCTTTTACAAAATAATACAAATTTAAAATCTATAAATTAAATTACTGGAAATAAATTTGCGAAATTTATAAAATACTGCATTCGTAAAATTTTGTTCCTCTCTCTGTCTTTATTCTCTGTCTAAATAATAATAATAACAATAATAATAAAGGCTTAAACTTAAAACTATAAATCTAAATATTCAAACCAATGTATTTGAAAACCTGAAAAATATTCAATTAACTGTTATATTTCTCTGCTATTTTAACGCTCTAAAGTAAGATCGTTTTAATTTATAAATCTTATTTTATTAATTAATTTTATTTTATTTTGATCTTTATATCTATATTCAAACCTTTCCAAGATAAAGCTAAAATTTCAAACTATATAAAATATACACAGGGAAAAAAAAATCTTTGTAGAAAATAATTATATTGTTGATTGATTTTGTCATTTTGACAATCATTTTGCTCAATAAACCGATTTACATTGATTGGATTTACTAAAAGAGTATGTATGAAAAAGAGTCGTTGTCGATAATCTACGTCATAGAACTCTCTGTAAACAGCCAGTTTTTTAAACCAACAAAACAATTTTGGTTCGGGTAATAAAACTTTCATTAAGTCTGCATAAATAATAATCATGATAATTATAATAGTAATAGTAATAACAATAGTAATAATAATAATGGTTGATTTAACAAAATTTTCCTTATTTCAACATATATACAGGGTGTTCCAGTGAACCGCTTCAGAACTTCTAAGAGGGGTAGGGTACATCCTGACAACTCGAAATCATATAGCAATGTGGGGTCGGAAATGCTTTCCTGAAGCGGTGTTGTACACAAAAGCTGCCGGAGAAATTCGAGATATGCCTGGAGTATTCCAGAATGTTCGGATGCCCATGCGTCGGAGATGTGAGGCGTGCATTGTAGCCCGTGGAAGAAACTTTGAACACTTACTTTAATCCATGTACCTTTTGCTTCTTTTCATGTATTATTAAAACGATTTCTCACTTACGGTCTCTTTTCTTTATAATGCTTCTGTGTACAACACCGCTTCAGGAAAGCATTTCCGACCCCACATTGCTATATGATTTCGAGTTGTCAGGATGTACCCTACCCCTCTTAGAAGCTCTGAAACGGTTCACTGAAACACCCTGTTTTTATACATACATATATATATATATATATATATATATATATATATATATATATATATATATAGGTACAGTCGATCCTTGTTAACATGAATCTCAAGGGGGATAAAAAATTTGTTCATGTTATCAGTAGTTCATGCTATCAGTAACTAATCTTCATATAACTATACTGATCTTCATTTTCACGTGGATTGTGGAAACAATTCATGTTAAAAGTAATTCACGTGAATAGTGCTCACGTTAACGAGGTTCAACTATGTATATATATATATAAATTTTGGGGACCAGAAAATTGTTTCGATCGTCTTAAGCCGTGATAGCCTCTGCTCCTCATTCTTCTTCTAGTTGTTACAATTATTTTTTTCTGTTATTCTTTGATCATATTTAATATATATGATCTCATCCGCCAATGTTTTAGAAACAATTCATATTAACTTTTAAAATAGCTTTTGCTTTATATAAGGCTTTGTTTACATATGTTTTCATTAATTCCCGTCTTTCTTCCTGATGTTTGATCAATATAATGACGAATTATTAGTATTATTATTACTTTATATATATAGATATAAATATTTACATAGATATACATGTATGTAAATATAGGTATATATTATGTAAACCTTTTGAAACATTGCTCAAAAAGAATTTATATGTATACATATATATATATATATACAGGAATAAATAAAAGTAATATGAATTAGTGAAGCTTTATATAAAGCAAAAGATATAGAAAAATTTAGTATTGATTGTTTCTGAGATACTGACATATGAAATAATATATAACAAATATGAAAAAATTGTAACAGCAAGAATAACAATAATAATAGTAATAGTAATAACTAGAAGAAAGAACAGAGGCCACCACGGCTTAAGACGGTTGGAGCTGGTTAAACCCGTTTGTAGGCACTCAACTTTCCCTAAATCCTTTGCAAGACCATATATAACAAAGAAGAAAGTTAAAATAAAGATAATAATCACTTTAAAAAAAAAATCTGGAGTGACTCCACTCGACTTTCCGAACATTGAGTAACTAACAGTTTTGTAGATAAAATAAAGAAAGAGGAATTGCTAAACAAACAAAAGAGAGAAAACCATAATAGAGTGTTTTTTTCTCCATATATCACACGAGGTTTTATTTAACGCTACTGAACTTTGAGCCCTTAGATCATAATGATAAAGAATTTTTCGTTTTGTCCCTGTAAAAATCTATAGATGCTAGATTCACCAAAATGCTTATAGTTAGTGCAACAGTGATTTATAATATTCATACAAATTTTCAGCTCAATTGAATAAGGCGTTTAGATGCTATCGCACTTTTAAAAATTTGGTCTCATAGGCCATAATGATAAAGAATTTTTCTTTGTGTCCCTGTAAAAAAACTGTAGTGCTAGATTCACCAAAATCTATACAGTTGGTGCAAATGCGACCTATAACATGTGTACAATTTTTTTGCTCAGATTAATAAGGCGTTTAGACGCTATCACACTTTTAAAAATTTGGCCCCATTGGCCTTAATGATAAAGAATTTTTCTTTGTGTCCCTGTAAAAAAACTATAAGTGCTAGATTCTCCAAAATCTATACAGATTGAGTATCTGTGACCTATAATATGGGTATAAAATTTTTGCTCAATTGAATAAGGCGTTTAGATGCTATCGCACTTTTAAGATTTTGCTCCCATAGGCCATAATGATAAAGAATTTTTCTTTGTGTCCCTGTAAAAAAACTATAAGTGCTAGATTCACCAAAATCTATAGGGTTCGTACTATGGTGACTTACAATATACGTACCAACTTTCAGGTTAATCGAACAAAGCCTTTAGACGCTAGCGTGTTCACAAACATACACACATACACACATACACACACACATACATACATCATCGTAAAAATAGTGAAAACGGACTCAGGGGACCTCAAAACGTATAGAAACATCAAAATCTCGAATTCGGATTTTTGACATGATTACAATACTTTCCTCACTATAGTGTTCGGAAAGTAAAAATGCAAGGAAATGTTATTTTCCAAATAATATATTAATCTACATCACAATCATATTATTGTAGTAAAGTTTAACAATATCGAAAATAATAATTTTATTATTGATATTGTTTAAATAGTTTGATATAAGGCAAATAAGAATGAGTTATGATTAAAGAAATTTCATAGAACTTTTTTATACTTTAATATCACCCAATTTTATCTACATTTTACTAGCATATTGCACAAAAACGAAAAAAAAAAAAAATCTTATTTCTTCTGATTTGCAAAAAGTTGACATCTTTCGGCATTTAGCGATAAAATAATACTGTCAGATAAAAATTGTCTGCATTTATAGTGGAAAATAATTTGATAATTTAATAAATAATTTGTATTGAATAAATTTTGTGTAAAATTATATAGAAGAAAGACATGTGGGGGCCACATCATACCTGTTTTTTTTTTTTTTTTTTTCAATTTTCGGTTGTTCCTAATTTCACTCGTGACCACATGTTATTATTCTTTTTTTTTTTTTTTTTTTTTTTTTTTTTTTTTAACTTTTAAATGCTGTTTCTCTTCTAATTTTTTTTTTTTTAAATCTTAAGCTTTTTTTTCAGCCAGTAAATTATCTTAATTATGTATTCATTTGTATATCAAATCACATTTCATACTGAGCATAACTTTACTAATTTTAGTTCAAATAATGCTATGTATTTGATTTTAAACAACTAGTCGCCGTTCAAGTCTTTCTGTGTATTTAATGGTATTTATTAATGATTATTTGTATTTCAGGCTCTACGGGCTAAACGTCACGCCGAACAACAATATGAAGAAGCTCACAGTAAGGTGAATGAACTCACAACGATCAATGTCAATTTGTCAGCAGCCAAGAGCAAACTTGAGAGCGACTTCTCTACTCTTCAATCGGACCACGAAGAAATACAAAAAGAACTAAGGGTATGAATTCTGATATTATGCGTTTATTTCGAAAAATTATTATTACTTCCTTCTATAATCAATAGTAGAAAGTATTGATTTCGTAAAAATTTTCTACCTCGTGTTTTCGGTAAAATTACACGTTTCGAAAGATTTAGAACATGATTTGACCATTTTAGAAAATGGGTGTATATGTGTATATGTGACAAAATTTTTGTAGCAACTGTATCTCAGGAACATCTGCACAGAATTACATACAAATTGATGTGTAGTTGCATCTTGACGTAAATTAGTGTCTATCATCTTTGGTGAAAATCGTCCCCCAAGTAGCGTTGCCATCCTTCTTCTAAATTTTTAATATGGCAATATAGGACAAAATTTTGTAATAAAGAGAATTATTTATAATAGTGATAGTCAATTGGTAAAAGCTTTTGAAATGGGGAGAGGTATCTTTCAAAAAATCTCGTCAATACCTTTAAAACGAATGGTTCAACCAGCGATCTGTGATAATTTAAAATAAAAACTATCGATTTTTTTTCCTTAAAAGAAAAAAAAAGAAAAGCATTTTTTAAAGAAGTTAAATAAAGAATAAAATTGACTTTCTTTGGATATTTACTATTATACCTGTCTGGAATGAAAATCGTCTGCATTCATCATGGGAGATAATGTTAATGAAAAATAATTTTAATAAATTATTTGTACTGAACGAAATTGTATAGAAAAATATAGAAGAAAGTCAGTGGCTACAGCATAGTAGTAATTATTTCGTGTTTGTTTAATTTTAATATTAAAGGAGGTAAAAATTAATTTTTATAATAAAACTACTTTCATGCATCATTTTCCTAATCAGAATAATTTTACTTTGACATTGGTTATAATACACAACCGCAATCACGTATGAATCACGGGGAATTTCGGAAATTTCAAGGACAATTTTTACCAAAAAAAAAAAACATACTGTCCACAAGATATAGTATATGAGAACTGAAAACTATGCGTAACAATGTCAAAATCAAACGTTTAAAACAGAAGAAACATATCAAATGAAAATTAATCAAAAGCAGATGAAATATATCAGAATTACTTTGAAGTACTTCCCTTTTTATAACATTGAAATCAAGGGCAAATATCGCAAGAGAAAAAATCTGGTGTGAAACAACCACACGACTTCATTACGCACTATTACTCGTATTACATGCATTTTTTGGCGATAATATGATCATGAGACATAAAATTGACCTAACGAAGTAGAAACCTAAAATTTTTCCGGTAAGAGAAACTTTATACACATGTAAAGACATATAAAATTGAATTTACATACCGAATTAAAAAAAAAAAAAAAAAAAAAAAAAAAAGATAAGAAGAAAAATTGGTAAAGTTATTTTGTTATTTTTAGAAGCACCAATTTCCGAGATCTAAAACTGACCTACCTAAGCAGGATGACTGTTCATTTTCCAGTGATAACCACGTAATACATGAGAAAGGATATGTAAAACGGATTTATATAACATTTTTCAAGAAAATCGCTAGAGCCGTTTTTGAAATACCAGCTTTTACCAAAATTTGGCATATCCAATTATTGGCCGGAAATCGGAAAACAATAATTACATATGTAGGATATTTAAAAGGGAGTTAATATGGCGTATTTGAAAAAAAAAATCCGTACAGCTGTTTTTAAAGGAATGCACTTGCGAGACCAGAAACTGAGCTATTTATATACAGGAAGCTCATCAATTTTCGTTAACCAACTATATCATTCAAAAGGACATCTAATAGAGTGTTTATATAGCAACTTAGAAAAAAATCGTTAGAGCCGTTTTTGAGATACGGACTTACTATTCCATTTCCGATTCCCGATGTCCCACTTCCGGTTTTCCAGTTTTCATCAAAATTTGGAAACTTCATCTGTACATCAGATCTGTCTCAATTCTGAAATTTCGTAGTTCTATCTTTATCAGTTTCGGAGATATGATAGCCAGAAGATTCCCCACATACATACATACACATACACACTGACCAATTGCCAAAAACTAATTTTTTGAACTCAGGAGACCTTAAAAAGTGTAAATCAGGTGAAAACATCTCGAATTTTTGGACCGAATACAATACTTCCATTACCTACTGTAATCGGGTAATGGAAGTAAAAATATTGTTTCTGATAATAGCAATGGATTAAAGATTCTAAAAGGTCGCTATTAATTGATTTGACATCTCAGTAAAAAATAATTATAAGAACCAAATAAAAATAATTGCCAATAAATTAATGAAAACGTGAATAAACAGGCGATAATTAATATCAGAAAGAATGAGTAAAATTGACTGTTGATTTTAATTGCTGAAGCACGAAAAAAATATTTAGTTATAGGATAATTATCAATTAATCGATAGTCAATTGAAAGTAACTTTTCAAATGGCATGTTCTAAAAAAGTTTTCCTTTTTATGATATTATTTACCGTATATTTCTCTTTCATCACTTTTCATCTCTGAAAATTAGTTCCTATCGCAGAGAAAAAGCTTCCTTATAATATATTCAAACTTAAAAACTTCTTCACACACTATAAAATTAATATAAAGACTACTGATTTCGAAACGATGTGTCCTTTCTTCTTCAGGTTAAAAAAAAAAAAAAAAAAAAAAGACACGTGCTACTATTTTGGAGGCAAAAGCAAGACACCTGAAGAAGAGTACCCTTTTTTGCACCTAAAGAAGAAAAGCCACTTCTTTTCAAAACCAGTAGTTTTTGTGTTAATTTTATAGTGTGTGAAGAAGTTTTTAAATTTGAATATTTATTCTACACCAGTTCTTTAATTTATTACTATTTTTATTAAGGTTTCTAATATGTTTACGTCTATTATTTTTTTTTAATTATTTTTTTCTTTTTTAATTTTCCAATTGGTACTATTAGCCGATACAATAATATTCTTACGTTTTTATTTTAGCATTGTCCTTCGTTTCAAGTAAACAATATCTTTATAACCAGATATATGTAAAACTTTAATTTTAAATTTTAATACTATAAAAACACAATTTAAACTATATACATTCTTTATAATACAGTAGTTCTAGATATCAGTTAAAAGCAGTGTTGTATATGATTTAAGAAAAAGTTTCATTCGCTTATTTATTTATTTATCTATTCTATTGTTTTTAAGGAAAAATATGTTTACAAATTAATAAGGTATAGAGTCTCTTTTAACTTGTTGCCATTTTTCAAAGAAATTAAGATTTAACTCAAAAATATGATATTTTCAATCATTTCTTAACATTCGAACATCAAGATTTAGGTAATCTGTGATTAATCAACCGTTTTGTTTACCTCTAATTATTTGTGACATTGTTGTGATCCTTAATTGCACTGACACACAATAGCTGCTCTTCTCAAAATATTTACATCAGTCATTAACTACAAAATGTATTGTTTCAATGTCTATGTATTCAAGGGCAGTAGTTTAAAATTAGCCGGATTGGTTAATCCTTGCCAACTCTTAACATAAATGCTGACCTTAACTATGACTCACCAAGAAAACATTGAATAAAACTTTTTTAAACCTCCTCAGTGATTTTTTTTTATTTAGCATTAGTAAGTGTAATATTTTTCAGTATATATATGATGTAATTATTACAATGATGATAATTATTACAAATATGATGTATTATGTTTATTAAATGATGTAATTATCACTTTCAGAATTTAATTAAAAATAAATGCTATACTTAAGGAAAGTATTGTAATCATGAAATATTTGATTATGAGATTTTGGTATATTTATACGTTCCAATGTGTTCTGATTCCATTTATGCCTATTTTTATGGCGATGTATGTGTATATGTATGCCTGCATGTGAGTGAACACGATAGTGTCTAAATCTAGATTCTATTGAGCTAAAACTTTGTAAACATTTTTAAAATCATCATTGCCTAAACTGTATAGTTTTTATGAGTATAAGGGTTGCAAATATTTTACAGGAATACAAAGAAGGATATTTATACATTACAATATTACATCCTATGTATCAAAGATTTTAAGTGTGTTGTGATATTATTTTAACACAACATTACTAACTCCTATTAAAAATCTGTAACTACTATCAGAATCTATTAGTAATTTAATCAGTAAATGTTATCCAAAAATAGAAGATGATTTTCAATTTCAAATTGTTTTCAGAATTTTTTAACTGAGTCCATTTATAAGATTATCAAGCAAAAAATTATCTTCATAAAATCATTATACAAACCTCTGTAAATGTTTCCTGCATATAAAAAATCATTATACGAGATGTCCAAAACTTGGCTAAATATTTTAGAAGTAAAATCTTATGGATTTTGCTTTTAGTCAGGATATTTTAGAGCAGTGGTCGCCAGCCGATGGTCCGCAGTAAAATCTAGACATTATTCGCATTTTTTAATATTTCATTAGAAATTACACATAAATTTCAATGTCTTAATTTACTGATCCATTTGTTTCATAATCTATTTTTCGTTATTATTTTCCCCCAAACAATTTTCCCAAATACTGCATATATATATCTGTACTGATAAGTATAAAGGATTTAAGTCCATATTCTTGATTTTTCAGGAGACGAAAAATAAAGCTAAACTAACTAAAAACTAATCAGAAGAATCGATTAGGAAAAAATGATTATGTTGATTTATACCCTTTATACCGTTCAGTGATTGTCAATTTTCATTTAATAAAGGGAAAAAATTGAATTAAATATTTTATACAAAGATTAAGGCTAAATTTCTGACTTGAATCTATTTTTACCAATGGATTTTCTCAAAGACTAAATGACATGGATTTAAATCCTTTATACCAATCGATGGAGAATTTTTTTTCTGGGTCTGACTATGTACTTAACTCAAAATCGACACTTTTGGACTTAAATCCTTTATACTTATCAGTACAGATATATCATATGAATTTTGCTTTTAATTAAGGTATTTTGAGAATAATATCCTTTATAAGTTTCAGAAAACATTTAAAAGTAATTTAGCAATCAGAATCTTCTAAAGTTTTTCTAATCGTCGAGGCATTTCAAATTTATCTCAAATTTACTTACTGTTGTTGAAAGTGTTAATACATTCTTTGTAGACTTCCAACATATTGTTAAATTTTTCTATTGTTGGTTGAATAGGTCGTTGACGAGAAATATAACAGGACCGTCATCGAGTTCAAGACCGTAAAAGACCAATTGATCGAGGAACAAGAACGTCTCGTAAAGATCGAGTCCATCAAGAAATCCCTGGAGATGGAAGTTCACAACCTCCAAGTCAGAATCGAGGAAGTTGAAGCGAACGCACTTGCTGGTGGAAGGAGAGTTATCAGCAAGTTGGAAGCTAGGGTAAGAATGCAATGTATATGCCTGTTATGCGTGTTTTAAAACTTTTTATTCTTTTATTTAATATAAATCTGTACTTTTCTCTGAGGTAAAAGACACCATGTCCATTTTGTGAAAAGAGTTATCACCATGTCCTTTATGTATTTTTTTTTTTTATTTATATAGAGGCATAATTCACTAATGTTCAGTTTCTATACAGAAGATAAGACAATGTCATCCACGATATATTAGAGTAGACCCCAGACTAGTAACCTTTTTGCTTCCGAAGATTACATTCCCACCATTCCACCATTTCATTCGCCAAACTGATTTTTCTACCGCCAAACTGACATTCCACTTCCACCAAATCAAGTTCCCTCCATCGCTGTTTTATATTTCGATTGGGAGTAAATTAAACACAAAACACAGCCTACACTAGCTGAAATGAAAAGCAAGTAATCTAATCCTTGTTATTGATTGAAAGCTGTTCTGTTTGACCTTTCTTTAAAGTTTTGGTGGTAAGAAGAACAAACCATTTAAAACATGCAAATCCCAAGAATCAGTTGCCAAGAAGCGATTATCACCAAAAGAATGCGCAAAAATCACAGTGATGTTCCGGGAATTTTTCTCCATAGCCAGTATAGGAAATCTGTACTCTACTAGTATATCTGCTCGATGGACAATGACAAATGAAACCATGTCCATTTTCTATTTTCATGACAAATGTATTTCATTGTAGCACTTCAAAGACATATGTTAGTAGCTATTTTCACTAAATGGACATAATAAGGAAAGGGCATGTTTACAAACAAACGCTCCGTCAATCAATCTTTGCCACTCTCGAGTGGCAAAAGATCAACTTGTATTGGTGGAAATGCCCATGTTATGCCACTTTACCTATAACTTTACTGTGAGTGACGTCACGTGCCCTTTCCTTATACTTTACCTCCGGGGTACAGTCGGTAACAAAAGTATCCGAACACTAGCAAAAATTCCTATGTAAAAAAAGTACACTTAATACAGTTTTGTTAAATAAATCCTTGTCGAATCCTGTTTTTAGACTGACTAAGAACAGGATTCGACAAGGATTTATTTAACAAAACTGTATTAAGTATGCTTTTTTTACATAGGAATTTTTGCTAGTGTTCGGAGACTTTTGTTACCGACTGTACAAAAATAATATAATCTTTTAAAAGTGTCTTTTACTAAATATTTAATTTCGATCAGCGTATACTATACTAGCATTAATTGAATTCGGATAAAAATTAGGGTAAAAAACGTGATATTTTGCCATTTCTTTTTTAAGTTAAACTGATATTCAGTTCAATCAATCGATTATAACTTTTTGAATTTTTACAATATTTCCTTGGGTTTTTTATACAGGGTCCGCCAAAAGTCCTACAAACCCTTCCTATCTCGGAAATGCGTGAGAATTTTGAAAAATTGCGAAACACGTGTTCAATGAATTCGAGGGGAACCTCTTTTGGTGAAAAATTTTTGGACCCGGGAAGGGGGTATATAGTATATATATATATATATATGATAGGGTGTAGGAGTGCCGCTCGGTAGGGCAGTTTTAAAATTTCAAATGAGAAGGTATGTCTTGTGATACATCCCTGGAAACATATCTTCAAGATCATAAATTTGATATAAATAGTTTTTTCCTGATAATTATTGAAGGGATACATAAGTATGAAATCCACATTTCAAAACTCTAATAACTCATGTATCTCCTTTTATAATTATTGCAAGACAAAGCTATTTACATCAAATTCATTGTGTAGAAGAGACGTTTCCAGGGATGCATCACAAGACATACCTTCCTATTTGAAATTTTAAAGTTACCCTCCCTAGCGGCCCCCTAGACACACCACGGGCCAAAAATCTTTTCACCAAAAGAGATCCCCCTCGAATTCATTGAACATATGTTTCACCATTTTTCAAAATTCCAACGCATTTCCGAGATGGAGGGATATGGGACTTCTGCCAGACCCTGTATCAGTAGCTCGACATATTGAGCAATTGTATTGTGCAAAAGAAATTTTGTTAACGCTTGCGTATACCCAGTTAGAAATTATTTAATAAAAAGGTTGATGTTCCATCATATATTTATTATTTTTATATTTTGATTGCAGAATGTTATTTTTATTTTTATCATAGTATGCGAAGTTTTCTAACAATGACATAACATGGGTTTAAAACCGCTGCATGTTACACACACACACACACACACACACATATATATATATATATATATATATATATATATAATTTTGTTAAAGAAAAATTTATATATTCATGCTATTCTCATACAAATGAATGTGCATAAATACTTTTCTCTATACTGTGCGTTCTCAATTCTCAACTAGGAATCTCTGACAGACATTTTTAAACTTAATTCTTAACCATAAAATGGAATGGACTAATTATATTTAGGTAAACTACCGTTTTACTGATTTATAATAGATTATGGCCTAGTGAAGTCCTTATACAGTTTAGAAAAGAACAGGAAAAACTGAGTAAAATATACAGATAATCCACAAATTAAGAATATAAGATTAATAGCTTGTTAAAGAAGAGAGTTGTTTGTATCACTTTGTATTTTAGAATAATTAAAAGTTTTCGATGCCAATTTCTGTGGTGAATGAATATTGTTTGCCATACGAGACAACGGGCTAGTTGCCATAGATTTTGGTTTCTGATTTTTCTTTTCCTTTTTTTTTTTTTTTTTTTTTTTTTTTAATTTTTATTGTACAATACTTTGAGAAATTCTGAGGAATGGATCGGAAAGCTTAATTCTTTGAGTACAAAATCATGCAAGACCCATCAACTAAATACTTGTTTAAGCGAACCTCAAAACACTTTTCTTAAAAGCTTGGAACTATGGCAACGAAGTGCGCATACGGGGTTAGTAGGAATAACGTGACATAGATAGGGATAGACAAAACAAAGCAAAAAAAAAAAAAAAAAAAAAAATCATTTTATTTTAATAATATTTGACCAAAAACTTCTGCTAAAATGTTTGAAGAAATAATAAATTCATCAAGTAAAATAAATTCTGCATTGCAATATAGCTACCTATAGTTATTCAAATAGAATAACTCAGTGTTTGAAATTAAACACAGATGTAAGAGTTGTGCGTTCGTTTATTTGAACAGATAGATTCAACTTTTGCACAATTTTACTTTGGTGGTACAAAACTGAATCTTTCTTTTTTTACTGGCAGAATTTGTATTTCACCGAAACAGTGTGTTTTCTTTTCTATTCAGAGTGTTTAATAGGCTCTTGATTTCATGGAAGATTGGTTCTTGGTCTTGTTTTGTGTGACCTTTCTTTATCTTTGAGAGGTTCTTCAACCTCTGAATCATCATTAAGAGTAGGGTAGGTTGAATTTAACGTTGTACTAGTGCTGCGCAATGCAGTGGCGGCTCGTGCACCGAAAATTGGTGAAGAGGCACACTGTATTTTACGCTGTATTCATTTATAGAATATAAATTTACATTTAAATAAGTATTTTCAGTTAATTTTAGTTAAGACCATGCTTAATAAAAATTATGATTAAAAATACTTAAATATTAATTTTGAGCTCTTCATCTATTTTCGGTTCACGAGCCGCCACTGGCGCAATGGGAAATTCCATCATTAAGGCAAGTCAAGCTAGTCAGTGTTATAGCTATACAATTTGATCCAATACATAACTATGCAAATTAACCACACCCAGCATAAGATAAATACCACAGAATCACAAAAGCAAGGGGGAAAATGCATGCAAACCGCTTTTTCGGAAACCGCTTTTTCGAAATTTTTCCTTCAAGACGATTCCAAGCAGACCAAATTTACGGTGGATGGTGCACTTATACATACATTCCCCACTAGTAAATTGTCAACGCTCTATCTCCACTGTGGCAAGAAACAGAAGCTGAGCACCAATTAGCCCCTTGTGGCAACTAGTCCCGGTCTTCCCTAATTTGGGCTATTTATTACTTTATTTTTATTACAAGAGTTTGGCAAAGGTTTTACACACTTCTAAAGCTATGCTTTGACAAGAAAACTTCAGTGTTTCAACAGAGTTTCACAATTCAATAAACATTACGCAAGTATAATATATCATTATTACGCAGTTTCCATTTTAAAATAACAGAGCTGCGAGAGTGATTTACTTTATAAAGCTGTCATACAATAAATATTTTCAAACTTTTTATAATGTCACTTATTTAGCAACACCAACACGGTATGCTACTTTCAGAAATATAATTGAAAGTCTTGTCTCTAATCACTAACCGGAAACTTCTTTTCTCTTATTTCATTCTTTTATCTGTTCCTTATTTGAGAGCCAAAAGAATGTTGGCTGGTATCTCGAAAAAGAACAGGTGGCAATTTACAATTTGTCTCGATGCCAAGCATTATGTCTAAAAAGCTCAAAGAAAGGCAGGAAATTCATGATACCTCTATAAACAAACCTTTTTGAAGGTTGTTACTCGCTATTTCTTCGCGTGGAGGTCACCAACATCTTAAAATAAAAAATTCTGTCCGAAATTATTGCAGAATCGATTACAGTTAACGTTAATTTTATTACACAATGGTGATTGAAAACTTCAAAAAACTATTTTGAGAATCATGGGGGGGGGGGGGGACGGAGTATTCACTCCTGGTGTCTCTTCAAAACAAAAGGCTTTATTTATTTACTTATTTATTTTATAAGTTACAAGGTGTAACTTTTACATCGCTGGGGGAGCAATATTGTGCATATGAACAAATATGTTAAAATTATATTAAATATGAATAAAAGTGGTCGTAACTAACTTACTAATAGAGATAATGCCACAAAGACCACTTACAGTTTTCCTGAGAACTTTCGGCCAAACACCTTCATGGCCATAATCATAGGTGAATCTTATGATTATGGCCATGAAGTTGTTTGGCCGAAAGTTCTCAGGAAAATTGTAAACGGTCTTTGTGGTATTACCTCGATTAATATGTTGAAATTATTTACTTAAATGCTTTAAAAAATTGTACTTTGGCTGTTATAAAAGGACATACGATCTTGGTAAAGCTTGGTATAATATTACAGAAAATAATTAATAAGAGACAGGTATGAACATTTTAAACATATAATCAATAGAAAATTAAATTTTATATTTTACGTTGTGCATGTTGCGGTGTCGCCATATTAAATGTACAGTGTATATACGGCTAAAATCGTTTGTTTTAGATACCAGTTTATCACCTTCTTAATAATAAAAGTTATCTTGATAATAAAAATACCTCCCCGTGGTGGATCAAAATTATGATGATATATCTCAGGAGTGATACTTTAGGAGTGAGTTCCAGACCAGACCGTCGCTATAGTCGTCCATAGTGTAGCACCAGATCAGGATGACCATATAGCTTCGTATTTCGAGATTAAAATTTGGAAAATAGACATTTTTGTTCTCCTTCTTCATTGTTTGAGGTATTTAATTTATTCTTTCCCATACAATGAAAACCCTTCGAATTAGCATCAAGTTTACTAAATTTTCATGTATGTTTGTTAAATGATTATTCTAGATATTACTTTCTATTAAGAATTTGAACTGAACTTAATTTTTATTTTCGATTTTTGAAAGAAAAACATATCTCTAACCAAATTTATTTATATTTACTTACTATTTCTACTTCTATATTCTTTTCTCTGGAAGGCTTTTTTTCAGTCCTAGAGAAAAAAATAAGAGAAAAAAATTTTCATTATATAAAAATGTATTACATTGCATTTTCTAGATCAAAGATGTGGAGATCGAACTTGAAGAGGAGAGGCGCCGTCACTCCGAAACGCAGAAGAGCTTGAGGAAGAAGGAGACAAGATTGCGAGAACTGATGTTGCAGTGTGAGGATGACCACAAGACCATCACCATGCTTAACGACGCCACGGAGAAACTGTCCGAGAAAGTCAAGATGTATAAGAGGCAACTCGATGAACAGGTTTGTAATTTATAAGTGGACTAACAAACAAAAATATTTTTACATTCACAATTTACCTATTTATACTTTTAAAGGGAAGTAACATGGATAAGTCGATATGGACCTTATGCACAAGTGGCAACGGCTGCGGGTATTTACCAATTTAAGCGGCTGTTATTAGCTGATAGAGAATAAAAAAAATTTCGAGCTCAGCGACTGGCGAAGAAACTTTTATATACCCGCAATGACTCGCGATGCATAAGGTTCATGTATATGATTTAAAATGTTTTGAATTTCGGTTCGGTTCGGTTCGATGAGTACTGAGATTTATTGTTTGCCTCTGGGGTCGCTTATATCTCGAAAATCCACACCACAAGGGTTTACAAGTTTTTATTACAAGAAACAGACACAAGAACACATAATAAACAAGGACAATACATCCATGCCTTCTCCGGGATTCGAACCCGGGCCCAACTGTGTAGAAGTCAGGGACGCTAACCACTACACCGACAGTGTTTTGAAATATTTTAGGTTTTTATTGTTTGGGTATAATTACTTGATGTCAAAGTAAAATACATGAATAGTTGGACGAATATTTTATCTGAGATTGCCTTGGAGTAATAATATAAGAGAAGATGGCATGTTCGGAAAATAAAAAATTAAGCTAAAATCGTAACCGGAACCGCAGAAGCCATTAATTACACAGAGTTGACTAATGTTTTAGTAGACTCAATATGACTCCTGCGGCAGCACTGCTATGGCGGCACCCATCTTGAGTAGACAATATCAGTAGACAACAGCTAACTTCATTTACTCTGAATACTGACACGCCGTATGCCAACTCTTATAATATCATCCCTTTCAAAGAAATTATCCCTGCAGGGTATTTGCGTTCCGGTATTTTATCAATTAGTATTTGCTAAATATTTTTGCTGTAGTTAACTGATGAAAATTACTAGAAAACTATCACAATTATTTCTGTTAGAAATTTCTGAATGGAAATATACCGGAACGCAAACATCCCCTTCTGCACTGTCCTACTTCTTTTTGTTTAGCAGAAATTATTAAACCAGACATTCATAGTTTCACAATAAAACACACAGAGCACTCAAATTCGTTTGGTGAAGTTTTGTAATGAAACGACGTCTTCTTATAATGAATACCAGTTCTTCAAATGAATAAAAATCTTTGTATTAACTCTATAAATTTCAAAGAACTTCTAAACATCGTTTCAGACTCTTTGCAATTGCCTTGAAACATTGTTTCGGGTCTAAATAACCCTACACACCACGGCAATTCGTAGGGCGAACAAAGTAGGCACGAGTGCAACAAAGAATGCGACAACGTACTAATGAATTTAGGAATAATCTGGGATCGTTGTTTGCATCTAAGAGGGAAATTTAAGTAATTTAGAAAAGCGAGAATGTTTCAAATGAAGATATTTGAGACGATTAATGTCAAGACCTCAGATGTGGAGTTTAAATCAGTGAGAAAAAGAGGGGACTTTCAGGGAAAAAAAAAAAAAAAAAGGTGATACTTAAAAGCAAAATATAGATACGGGACAATGGTAGCGAGTTTTTTGCAATTTATTATGTTTATACAAAATTTTTTAGTTATTATTTTTCAACACCTCCGGTGCACTATTTACTAAACAATGTTTTTATTCTGACTTACATTCACTCCCTCCCCTCCCCCAATGTTTAATTATATTAAATCACCTAAAAGTAAAATTCAACGTTTTTCTTTTATTTAAAATGATAAAAGTTTACAGAAAGTTTAGATAATATTACAGAATGAAATAAGAAAATGTAGTCTCCTTTGACAGTATTCATGAAAGCATGAAATCTGGTATATAAACGGATTCATGCAATATTCAACTTAAAAATAACGAGTCAAACAGTATTTATAATAACCCCAGTCTTCACCCCGAGTAAACAATTTTTGTGAATTTTCTGAAATGTTTATATAGAATCTCTGTAAATTTATAATAGTTTTCCATTACAAATAAATAATCAAGATCTTCAATATTTATTATTCTGCATTTTAATTTATTTTTAATTGTTTTAATTTCTCAATAAAAATGAAAAAAAGGACTATTTCTAGATCAGAGAAAAATGTTATAAATCCCTAATATAGTTCAATAAATAATTAATAAAAATATTATCATCCATTAAAATGTGTACAATAACCTTTTAATATCACAATTTAGTTTTCACTGTAATTTTACATAAGACGTAAGATAAATAGTTTTTAGCAGTTTTTCTGTTGCAATAATTTCCATGGTTTCATTATTTGAATGAAGCAACACTGGCGATGACTGGTTTGACCTCTTTGTCAAACGCTTCCTATCAGTTAGTTATAGAAAGTTACCCTTTCAAACCTTGTCCATCTGGTGGTGGAATGGTTAACACTTTGTCCTGCAGTTCCTAGGTGCGGGTTTGAATCCTCGTTCTCGCATGGATGCTCGTAGTGGTTCGGAGTCTATGCATACCTGCCAACCATCTCATTATGAAGTGTAAAATTTTTAGTACCCGCCTTTTTTTTTTAACACCAATCATTTTTTAGAGTAATTTTATTGTTATTTAACCCGTTAGTAGTCGCTATAGACAGCGCCACCTATTACAGATTGCGCACTTTTTATTTAACTGTCACCAATAATTTTAAGAAGTGATGTGATCAACGTTTCTTCGATTTTATTCGCGTTTTATATATATCAAATGCCACTTGTAAAAATTTTTGGTGGCTATTGATTGAAAAAATCTGGCAACACTGAAGGATAGGCGGCAAATCGACCAACTAGCGACTACTAACGGGTTAATCATAGCAACATTCGGAGAGAATGACCTTAAAAATAAAGTGATGTGAAAAAAGGGGCATTTTTTCAAAGAGCGTTAACAATTTTACGCTTATTAATGAGATGGTTGGTAGGTATGTAATGAGCCTTAATGTAGACCTGCTAACTATGCTAGTTTATCCGTAATGGTATTAAGCCCCGCCTTTTTTTTCACACCAGAATAATTATAGAGCAATAGTCTTCTTATTTAATCATGAGAACATATTGCTGAATATTACTCTACAACTATTCTGGTGGGGGGAAAAGGGCGGGGCTTAATACTATTACGGATAAACTAGAATAGTTAGCAGGTCTACCTTAATGTGCAAAAATGACCGTAGAGCGACAATCCCAATACATTTCAATCCCTTTCAAACCTCATTACCGAGACTATAACACGTATGAATGTAAAGAATTGTAATTCCTTATGCGATATATTTTCTTAAATATTCTCAAAATGAGTACAAAACTTTGAATAAACGCTATAAAATGCAATAAACTCGCAACAATTGTTTCGGGTCGAAAGAATGCACAATCCCTCCCCAGGTGAACAAAGTAGACACGAGTGCTACAATTAAAACGGCCGCTTTGATTGCAGCACTCGTGCTTACGTCGTTTCCCTGACGAAGAGTCGTGGTGTTCTTTCGACCCGAAACAATTGTTGCGAGTTTATTGCATTTTATGGTGTTTAGTCAAAGTTTTGTACTTATTACTTAAAAACCTGTGGTTCTTTCTTATTATTCTCAAAATGTGTTAACTTTTATTTTTTTTTTCAGGAGGGCATTTCTCAGCAGAACCTTAGCCGTGTGAGACGATTCCAGAGAGAACTAGAAGCAGCCGAAGACAGAGCCGAAGCTGCCGAAGGCAATTTGTCCATGATTCGTGCAAAACATCGTTCCTGGGTGACCACAAATCAGATTCCCGGAGGAGGAGTTCGCCAAGTGTTTATCACTGAAGAAACAAGCACCAATTATTAGCAAATTTTTTAAAGATAAGAAGACAAACAGCTTGCTTCAAAGAGTACAGCAAGAGTAGCATTTAGGCAAGAAAAATGAGATGCAAAATGCTGGCGAAACTAAATATTTAAGACTTGCAGGATTATAATACAACATTGCATGTACGCTTTCCGTTCCAATTATTTAGAATGCTCGACTAAAGCGTAAATAAGCACAAAAAAAAAAAAAAAAAAAAAAATAGAAATAACGACAACAAACTGACTTTGTGATTATGAAAGAAATTTTATATATATATATGTATACTTTTGCTGTATTCTTGAGCTTTTACTGCCAAAATGAGCTAAATGTTGTAAGAAAAAGCACAATACATTTTATTAAGGCATACGCCAACAAATATGTACCAAAGAAGTGCATTTCACCGAAAAGTGCCTTAAAATTAACACTTTGTTGATACCTTATATCTATTTATTAGAATAACAAGCGCAAGAAAGCGCAACTAGTGAATTTTAAATACATAATTTTTGATAACTTAATCAATAACAGTTACACAATACTACTGTACATTAGTCTTTCTTCTATTTACAACAAACTAATTTTTAATTATTTCTACTATTTAGAATTTGAATTTACCTGCTGCATTGCTTATTCCAAGGCTGCCATGTTTCTTAATTTATACCGGAGCACTTTTAGCCCCGCCTTTATTTCACACCACTTAATTTATAAAAAGATTTTCTACAATATATAACTACGAAAAAAAAAAAAAAAAAAAAAAAAAGTATTGTTATAAAGAAAGTGGTGTGAAAAAAAGCGGGCCTAAAAATACTCTGGAATAAATTAAGGAACTATTGCAACTCTGCAATTCTATTTTAACACTGAATCAGAAATTTTTTTATAGATGGTTGACTGATTTCATATAAAAGCAATATAATACTTTCTACAAAACTGTAAAGAAAATCAATCTGTAAAAGAAGCTTCAATTCGCTTAAATAAGAAATTAAAAAAATAACAGCAGGTTAACGCTTTTTAGGTGCTGCTGGTGGAGAAGAAAAAAGAGAAAAATCAAAAGTGGGCCAACTGTAACGGAGAAAACAGACGAGTTTTGTTTTAAACACAATGATCATTTCTACGTTTAGCGAAGAGGAAATGCTTACATTTATTTTGTTCTTTTTTGTAAGCCATTTAAAATTGGAATAAAGTTCTTTTACCTGTTCTTTTTGTTTTTATTGAAGTCTGTATTGTCATTATTTTGAGTGTCAGTCTATTTTAGAGGAGTTGAGAATGTAGGATTTTTTAGACGCGTGAACGGAGAAAAAAGTGTAAAACACATTCTCTCTTTCATTCTCTTTTTATTCTTTCTGTCTTTCTCCTCTTATCCTAAAAGTAGGCGGAAAAATTCATCTAGAAATCTTTGTATGAAGTGACATTGAAAACGCACTTACGTTGTTACAGAAATTTATATCTGAAATTGGGGGAAAATAACTAGTGGTATGGGGGGGGGGGGACTTTAGAAAAACTCCATTACATTTTAAGAACAAATGATAAACAGCAGCAACAACAGTAATGTTGAAAATAAACAAAATGAAACAAAATTGTTTTAGGGACATATTTTAATTTGCATATTAAATAGAGAAAATTCAATGTATTTTTACTTTTCAAGTAAAAGAAAAATCTCCTTTCAGTCAGTCATACTTGCATACATACATATGCCGGGTGATCCAAAAGACACACACACACACACAAAAAAAAAAAAAAAAAAACTTTTTTTTATGTATAGGATGATGGCCATAATTAAACAGACAGTGCTTAAATTAGTGTTCTGTAGCGTGATCTAACTGCAAGAATAGCGTCAAACTTTGTAAGAAGATGAGGGACGAAAGATTTCGGGGAAAAAAAAAAGTTCCAAAATTTACCGCTAGGAAAATATGTGGCGCTCTTTTTCTAAGTACAGCTTTTGTCGCAATTTTATAATTTAAAATTGATGATTGTGCATTCATGTACTATTTCAAATTTTTCTATTACATACCTTTTTCCATTCCATATCCCCCTAGTGGTGACTTTTGGAATTCTTTTTTTTTTTTTTTTTTTAAATCTGTCGTTCTCCGTCTCGTTTAATCTTCCTACAAACGTTGCTGTCATTCTTGTAATTGATCCTACTACAGAACACTGTAAGCAATGTCAGTCTAATTATGGCCACCCTGTATATAAGAAAAAAAAAATCATTTGGAATATCCCTTCCTATTTTAAACAGATTTGCCTTCTCAAATGACGCAATATTGCGAATATGGATTAACCTGAATTTGGTGTGTTGCAAATGATTTCAAATGCTAACGGATGTTTAAATTAAACATCCATTGCTTATTACTGCTATTAATCGTTCTAAAAAAAATCATGATATTATTAAGAGATAAAGCACTGTTAATTAAGCTTTATTATGAGAATTATGAATGGTCTGACGGCCCCTCTATTAAACACTTATATCCTAGTTCCTTAGTTGAATGTACTGAACCACTGTAAAAAAAAAAAAAAAAAAATTACAATTAAAACCCCACCTAATGGAAAAAAATTAAACTAATTTGGCACTAAATCTTTTATTGGAAAAAAAAAAAAAAAAAAATCCCATGTATTTCAGTACATTTCAGTGAAAACGGCATAGTACTACGGTCGTTACTTTTTGAATAACATAATTCTTTATTTTTTTCTGTGACTCTTCGTGTACCCAACACATCTTAAATATTTACATACGTGTCACACACACACACACAGACACATTTGATTAAAAAAAAAGATAAAAAGGAATTTTCATTTAAAGTTAATTTATTTACTCATTTCAAATCAGGTTTACCATAAAACAATTTATAAAAATATTCTTCTTAATTTCATATATATATATATATATATATATATATATATATATATTAACAAAAAAAAAAAATCTATGTTCACATAAATATGAAAGTAAATTTATAAAATGTATCTTTCTTTTTTTTCTTTCATTCATTCTTTTATATATATATATATATATATATATATCATTAACTCTGTTTCGAAATATCACCGATACATGGTTTAACCATTTGTTTTAAAAGTATCGACGAGTTCTTTTGACAAATACTCATATTGAAAGTTTACACCCCCGAGGATGTAAATTTTACTGTCAGTCCTACATATAAAAGAAATTTATCCTAGATGACTATTATATATATATATATATATATATATATTTTTTATAATGATTTCCGATAATCCTAATTGTGTACATTTATACAAAGTTTTGTCCTATACTGTCATATTAAAAATTATGAGAGAAAAAAGGGATGATTGAGTGATATGCTGATAAACACTAACTTTCCTTGAAGTACAAATAGTGTAATATTTCATGAAATTCTGTGCATTGTTTCTTGATCTAGAATCGCTACAAAAATTTTAGCCCACACAGACAGACACAAAAACAGAAAGACGGGTATTTTCTACAAATTGTCAAATGGTGTTCTTGACTTCACAAAAAATGTATAGCCATCGTTAACAGAGTCAAAAAATTTTACTTCCAACTGAAAGTAAGAAAATAAAGAAAAAATAAAGAAAAGTAGGAGAGGCAGTATCTATATCTGTACTGATAAGTATAAAGGATTTAAGTACAAAAATGTCGATTTTGAGTTAATTACATAGTCAGACTCAGAAAAAAATTCTCTATCGATTGGTATAAAGGATTTAATTCTATGTCATCTAGTCTTTGAGAAAATCCAATGGTAAAAAAAGGACCAATTCAGAAATGTACCATTCATGTATGGTATAAAATATTTAATTCAATTTTTCCCATTATTAAATGAAGGTTGACAACCACTGAATGGTATAAAGGTTATAAATCAACGAAATACCTTTTTCCTCATCGATTCTTCTGATTTGTTTTTAGCTAGTTAAACTTTATTTTTCGTCTCCTGAAAAATCAAGAATATGGACTTAAATCCTTTATACTTATCAGTACAGATAATAAACATTAAATTGCATTCAACGAATGTGTGTCTGAGGTTGCAGAAAATTCGAGTTTAGAAGTGAATAAATTTTTTAAGGGGTTACATGTGTTTCAAAAAAAAAAAAAAAAAAAAAAAAAAAAGCTTTTTTTTTTTTTTTTTAATAAAATAAATGAAATTTTTATTTAAAGTTTTGAGAATATACACCCCGCGACAAAAAGATAGGTACAAAGGGTTTTTTCTTTGATTTTTCATAAAATAACGTTATCTAAATTGCGCTTATCATTTATTATTATCATAAAATAACACTGTTCCCGGACTAATTTTAGTTTTAAGACTAATTTAGAAAAGTTTTAAGACTAAAATTTTTCTAATTTAAGACTACACTCCGCGACAAAAAGATAGGATCAAAGGTTTTTTTTTTTTTTTTTTTTTTCTCATAAAATAACATTATCTAAATTGTGCTGATCATTTATTATCATAACAAAATGTTATCATATCAAATACATATTAAATATTTGAATCATATTCAAAATAATCATATTCAAAAAAAAAAAAAAACCTTTGTCCCTACCTTTTAGTCGCCGTGTGTAGTCTTAAATTAGAAAAATTTTAGTCTTAAAATTTTTCTAAATTAGTCTTAAAACAAAAATTAGTCCGGGAATAGTGTTATTTTACGATAATAATAAATGATAAGCACATTTTAGATGATGTTATTTTATGAAAAATCAAAGGAAAAACCCTTTGTACCTATCTTTTTGTCGCGGGGTGTAAGATAGTAATACTTAAACAATATTTTACAAAATTTTCCTTAACCCTTTGTATCCTAAATTATATTATTTTCAGAAAAATAGTTTGAAACTTTTTTATTATATTCTTTATGCATGAGAATCATCTCATATTAACACTTTCGCGACAGCAGGATTTTGAATTTTTGACAGTAAGGTCCACCTATGAGCGATATTCTCCTATGTTACAATATTTCAGAACAAAATTTTCTGTATTCACATTAGAAATGGATATACATTATAATTATATTCTTTCTAATCAAAGTATTTGTATCCATAGTATATTTCATTGTAAAAATGTGAATATTCGTTATATATTTAAGAAATAAATAGCATACAAATTGTGAAAGAAACGCCCACTGGTGGAGTAGCAGGTGCGTAGGAAAGGGAGGGGCTCAGGGGGCTCAAGCAACTCCCCCTTCCTATTTCTTATCATGAAATTTTCTTGTAATGCGATATGAAAAAATCATCAATTTAAAATTAAAATTAATGCCTTATAAATGTTCACATTAGTGATATTTTATCATTAATACTAATAATTAATGAATACTAATTAACATCTAATTATTAATTGATTTTCTTAAGATTAATTTTGAGTCATTTTTAAAATTAAATTTTTTGAGCCCCTCCCATGATTTTTGAATTGCTACGCCCCTGTGGAGTAGTTACAGATTTTCAAATGACGTGAATCTACGTCAGCGGTCGCGAAAGTGTTAAATTTAGCTTAAACTATAGCTTAACTTTAGGGAAAGCTTAAACTATAGGGACTAAAGCTTAAACTATAGTCCCAATGAAATCCTGTAGTAAATTTAGGCTATATTGAGGGATTTTTTCGATGAGACTTTAAAGTCCCAGTGGGGTACAAAGGGTTGGAAAATTCAGCCAGTGCGCCCTGGTTTTCGGAGACCCTTCAGAAAAGCGGGTAGCATGATTTCTTAAAATCTAATGCCCCGATCTTATTGAAATTTCGCACACTTCTTCAAAATGGAATTGACTAGAGCTTGAGTGAAGGATTTTTCCTTTTATAAGATTACAACTAATTTTACAAGGTTATACGTAGGATAAAATATACCGAAAATTGTTTTCGCATACAACTTCGCCAAAAATTTTAATTTCATGTATTTTTTTAAATTCTTCATTCAAAACTAGTTAATTTTATTTTGAAAAAGATTGATAAAACCCGTACATTAGTTTTTAAGAAATTATGCTTTCTGAAGGGTCTCCAAACACCAGGACCCGCCGGTTGAATTTTCCAGAATTATTAATGAAAATTTTATTAAATATTGTTTAATGTTGTTGTTTTTTATGTGCTCAAAATTTAGAATACAAAAATTATTTATTATATTAAAAAAATTCTTTTTTTTTTTTTTTTTCCCTTTCAAAACTCGTGTACTTCTTTAAAATTTTAAAAACAATAGGATTAGTTTTAAGTGGGATAAATGTTAAACATTTTGGCATATTGTTAAAAAAAAAAAAAAAAAAAAAAAACACAGAGCTGTCATTTTTAAGTAATGAGTAAAAAACTTTGAATAAACACTATTAAATACAAGAACTTGCAACAATTATTTCGGGTCGAAAGAAAACACGACCCATCGTCAGCAGGGGCGTAGCTTGAGGGGGGGGAGGGGGGGGAGTCTCCCCCCCCCCAATGTTTTAAAAAATAGGGCGGCATATTGAAGTTTCTGGAGGCGCTGTTTTGCGACTTAAAGTTCATTTGAAAATGGATCATAATTTTGTTAATTATCGTTATTTAACAAAAACACTAAAGATTTTTATGTATCACAAGCTGACCAACTGGTTCACCGACCAGCAAAAAAGTTGTGTCTGACTGTAGCAAACTCCCGTTTGGTGGCGCCTGCGGCGCCCTCTAAACTAGTTAGACGCCTAAAACAGCCAGTTTTCCTATCGTGCAAACGACTCTTGAAAATTCTCGTTGTATTCATGACGCTTAAAAAAATCTGATCATAACGAATTCCTGTTTGGGGGCGCCTATGGCATGAGTTCCCGTTTTGTTCACTTACAATAGCCTGTTCGCTTACCGTACAAAAGACAGTTGAAAATTCTAATCGTATTAAGGACCCTTTAAGAGTAGCAAACTCCAGCTGAACGGCGCCCTTCCCTGTTCAGGCACCTTCAAAGGCATAATGAGGTTTCTGGGGCGCTGTTTTGTGCCTTGAAGTTCATTTGAAAGTGGATCATAATTTTGTTGATTATCGTTAGTTACCAAAAACACTTAAGATTTGTATGCATCAGAAGCTTCCTTCGGCAACCAACTGGTTCACCGACCAGCAAAAAAAATTCGCATTAAAATGTCTGACTTTAGCAAACTCCCGTTAGGTGGCGCCCTCTTAACTAATTAGACGCCTAAAACAGCCTTTTTAAACGTGTATAACAACCAATTTTCCTACTGTGCAAACTATCCTTGAAAATTCTCTTTGTTATCACGACCCTTAAAAAAATCTGATTATGACAAATTCCTGTTTGGGGGTGCCTATGGCATGATTTCCCATTTCAAACACTTACAATAGTCTGTTCGCTTACCATGCAAAAGACTTGTAAACTGTGATCGTATTCAGGACACTTTATGAATAAGTTTGCAGCAAACTCCAGCTGAGCGGCGCCCTTCCCTGTTCAGGCACCTACAACAGCATGTTCGCTTACCATGCAACCACCCTTGAAAATTCTGACCTTAGCAAATTCACGCTCTGTGGCGACTGCGGCGCCCTTCTCCCATTTCAGATACTTACAACTAACTCGTAAGTATGCACAATCGCTTTCTCACCTCCAAAGACTTAAAAACTTAAAATTACGTTTTTTCAAGACCTTAGCTCGAAAAAAAAAAAAAGCAGTTTATTGTACGTTATGGCTATTGTATAAAAATGAAATTAGATAAGGTTTGATTTGGTTATAACGATTTCTCACTAACAGTTTTTGATTCTAAGTGATCCTTTAAGCAAATTTTTTATTTTAGTTTCATCGCTTACTGGTTTTGATATATTTAAGTCTATAGAATTCAACTAGTGTTTCGTGACATGAAATAGCGCAAGGAAGCTGATTTAACGTCACATTAATAGGCACATATTGGGCAATTGGCGACGGTTTGGGATTAACGCCCCAGTGGCGATCCAAAAACAAGCCATCACAATTTTTATCTTCTGCGGAAGCGGGCTCCCCCGCTTCAGTATCTTCCAGAGGTATTATTTGCACGGAGCATGAAGGATATTGCAGCTACGACAGAGTTTATGTGCACCAGAGACTGACTTTCATGATAATCTTCAATTGGCTCGATTATTGAATCCACAATCTTTCTGTCAAGCAGGTAGACGTGAGGTGCCAGGTACGATCCCAGATCGCGCTTGTCGGCCTAGTCGTTAGGAATTTTTTGTGGTTTTCTCCGAAACTTGCGTAAATACGGGCTAGGATCCCATAGAAAGACCTCCACAGAAGGCATTCCCCCTCAGGCCTAGGACCCCAGAACAGTCACTCGGAATTTTTCCCAAACACCGACACCAACACCTAAGTAAGATATAAATTTCTGTATAAAAAAGATTTAATTTTGGACAATGGGACTCTTTTTTAGTTTGTTCTTCCACATAAAGGCATGCGGTAATTCTATCACGTTCCTTAGCAATGGCTACTACATTTCTTAAAATATTTTTCACACAATATGGGAAAAAAGAAAAACGTTTTTTAATTGGTTTAAATATGTAAAATAATAATAATAAATTAATTACTGATTTTCTTTTTCCTTAAGAGTGAACAATACCTAATTTCATAATAAGAAAACACCACAGACCTGGCGTTTAAAAGCAATAATTACAAAACTTTGAATAAACACCATAAAATTCAATAAACTTGCAATAATTGTTTCGGTTTGAAAGAACACACGATCCTTCGTCAGGCGAAAAAAGTAGGCACAAGTGCTGCAGTCAAAGCAGAAACACACAAAATCGTTTTAAGTGAGCAGCAAAAATATATACAGATGAATGTAAACATAAATACTGGTGTGAGGAGAATAGTGCTGACTCTAAAAAAAAAGGGCCGCCTGTGGGAATTCAATAAAAAGGGGCATTATTTGCATAATTTGCGGTGTTCTATGTTATGATTTTTGTACGTAACAAAAGTAAATTACTAATTTTCCTTGTATATATATATAGGCTGTATGCATTTGTTATTCCAGGAATGCTGAAGAACTACTGCTAAAAAAGTTTAAAAGTCAGGGGGGGGGGAATGTAAAGGCCTCTAAACATTTAAAATGTTAGAAAAGGCTACTTTATACCAAAATTTTTTTTAAAGGGCCGCCAGGTGCTAAAATATGTTGAAAAAGGGCGACAGGGTGGTAAAAACTGTTTAAAAGGGCACCATGCCAAATTACCCTAGTGTCAGCCCTACATAATTATGAAATAAAAGAAGGAAACAAATAAATACCTAAGTAAATTAGATTAAAAAAGGGAACAAAATCTAAAAATTTCAAAATTAAAGGAAAATTGAACTAAGTAATTTCATAGCATCAGACAAGAATGAAGTGGAACAAATATCATTAAGAAGATTTTTCGAATTTTTAAATATGTAAAAATCTTCATGGATATTCAAATGGGAAGAGAAGACAGGAGATGAAATTATGTTAGTTTTAGAAAAATCAAAACTATGACTATGAGACCAGCAGTGGGAAGCAATAGATTTACAGATCTCTTCATTATCAACATTTCGATGATGACCATTTATTCTATATTTCAAACACCTTCTTGTTTGATCAATATAAACTAAATTGCACAACGAACATAAGACTAAATAAATGCCAGAACGGTTTTCAGTAGGAATGGGATCTTTAAGAGAAGATAATTTAATTTTGTTGACGAGTTTCTAAATGACTTTAAAACCAAACGGAGAGAGAATTTTAGAAGTTTTAAAAGAAAGTGATAAATAAAAAGGTAAAACAACTGGAATGAGACTGTGATCGTTCAATTTGGTATCAGAACGTTTAGATTCTTGAATTTATATAAAGCTTTATTAATAGAGTGATTATAGCCTCGAGAAAGAGCAAGAGATTTTAAGTAATTAATTTCTTTCGAAAGACTAGACAGATCAGAACAAATGTGTAAGGCTTATGTTTTTCTTACTCATTTTCCAAAAATTGATAAATTTTTAATATTTCATTTTGCGGTTAAAAAAAAAAAAAAAAAAAAGAAAAAAAAAAAGAAAGAAAGAGAAAAATGCACATATTGAAAATTCAGATTTTTGAACTTAGAATTACATTAAAAATAAATAAATGATTGTAAATTTTCTAAATGTGAAAACAGAATTTAAATATACATTATGTAATGAGTAATCATGAAATCAAACTTTCCCATAGACTAACATGTTCCACGGCTGTCGGCGAGATTCGGTATTATCCACTCTAAAAATATGAAGTCGCTTTCCTTAGCAACAGATACTACTTTCATTTCTTAAAATTTATTTTGAAAGTTTTATGTTTTACCTGAATTATAATGTAATATCTTTAAACTTGTTGGAAAAGGGGGAAAAATCTTTTTCAGTTGTTCTACTTTATCTCAAACCAATACTCTGGTTGTCCTAAGAAAGATGCTTTTGTTTAGTCTCTTACGGGAATATATATAAATGTATTTATTTCTGCAAAGCACATTAACCATATCTTTCGAACGATACTACTTGTAAGCCCTTCCTTTTATTGAATAGGCTAATAATGTAAGAGGAATTTCATGTCTGCGTATTAATATATAGATTCGCTGAAAAAATTTAGAATGCTCCAAAGAATTACTATATTAATTAAAAATTAATTACTATATTAATTACCGGGTTCCCGGTGGAAAAGTTTAACGGCAAGCAACGAAGTCAGTAAAGGTTTTTTCATGTATTTAGTTTAGTAATTCAACACTTCGTTTTTAATTAATATAGTTTAAATGCTCCAAAGAAGTATAAAAAAAAAAAAATCTGGTGTGAAACAACCACACGACTTCCATTACCCACTATTACACGTATTATATGCATTTTTGAAAGATAATGTGATCAGAAAGCATAAAAGTGACCTAAAGAGAAAATCGTTAGCGCCGTTTTTGGGATACCAACTTTTACAAAAAATCAATTATTGACCGGAAAACAATAATTACATACAAAAGGATATTTAAAAGTGAGTTAATAGAGCGAGTTTGAAAAAAAAATCCGTACAGCCGTTTTCAAAGGAACGCGCTTGCAAGACCTGAAATTGAGCTATTTATACAGGACGCCTATCAATTTTTCTAAACTAACCAACTATATCATTCGAAAGGACATCTAATAGAGTGTTTATATAGAAAATTTGAAGAAAATCGTTAGAGCCGTTTTTGAGATACGGACTTACGGTCCCACTTCCGGTTTCTGATGTCCTACTTCCGGTTAAACTCAATTATTGACAGGAAAACAATAATTACATACAAAAGCATATTTAAAAGTGAGTTAAAATGGCGAGTTTGAAAAAAATCCGTACAACCTTTTTTAAAGGAACGCCTTTGCGAGGCCTGAAATTGAGCTATTTATACAGGACGCCTATCAATTTTCCTGAACTAACCAACTATATCATTCGAAAGGACATCTAATAAAGTGTTTATATAGCAAGTTTGAAGAAAATCGTTAGAGCCGTTTTTGAGATACGGACTTACGGTCCCACTTCCGGTTTCCGATGTCCCACTTCCGGTTTTCAATTTTCACCAAAATTTGGAAATTTCATCTGTACACCAGACGTATTTCAATTCTAAAGTTTCGTAGCTCTATCTTTATTAGTTTCTGAGCTATAATAGCCAGAAGATTCTCCACATACATACACACACACACACACACACAGACCAATTGCCAAAAACCACTTTTTTGGACTCAAGGGACCTTAAAACGCGTAAATCAGGTGAAAACCCGATATCGAATTTTCAGACCGAATACAATACTTCCATTACCTACGGTAGTAGGGTAATGGAAGTAAAAAAGCTACTAAATAGAGGGGAAAAAAAAAAGCCCTTTTTTGTTTTTTTTTCTTGGCAGTTTTTAGGAATAATGCCCCGAAGGAGAGGGGGGGGGGTACAGGCCCTCTCGTCGGTTGGCAACACTCTTGAAAGTATGTAGGTGGCATTTTCAGATGAGGAATACGAAAGGGCGCCAAACGTCGGGTCTCCCCCCCCCAATCAAATTTTCACGCTACGCCCCTGATCGTCAGGCGAACAAAGTAGGCAGAGTACTGCCAACAAAGCGGCATCGCACAAAACCGCTTTTAGAGATGGGCATTGCCCATCAAACGTACTATTTAACCCTTTGCGGCGCAAGACAATTTGAAACATTTAAATTATACTGCCACCGGAATTCATGAACTAAATTAAACTAAAACAAATTTTTAATTTTAAGGTTTAAAAAACCCGCCTTTTCTGATATGTTATAAACGTGAATTTTTGCTTAAAAATTTCCGGAATGAATTTTTGTAGCTGGATCTTAAATTTTGCGTCCTCGCAGCGAGGACAGCGCGCGTTAAGGGGTTAAAGCAAACGAAGCAATACTGAGTTCAAGTAGTCTTCCAGTTGCAAGCTATAATGTCATTCTTATTTATATGACTGTGGACTTTTTGCATCAAAATTATTTAAATGTTAAAATTGAGAGAAAAGTTTAATGGTATAAAAAGAAAGCAGCATAAGCAATCACTACATGTACGATCTCAATAAAATCCGAATTATAGCAATACAAAATCATTGTGAGGACTTAAACGAATAAAACCACAAATAAACAACTACAGTGCAGCCACATATCCTAAAACTAGCAGTGAGGACGCGTCCAAAATGTTAGAGGGATGTCAGCTGGACCGACAGCTTGAAATTTGAAAACATCCAGTAATTCCGCGCTCTGTGTTATTGCTCATTTTCTCTAAAGGCTGTATCCACCAATGACTCTAACTCCCGGTTGAACACGAAATCTTGAAAAGCGTATAAAGCCAGGGTTGAACTTCTTAGCAAAGTCTGACGCATTGCATCTGCCATCTAGCGCCAATTATATTTTCAGATTTTTTTAACTGAAAATGACCAATCATAAATTATATGAAAACTTTGGCGCTAGATGGCAGAAACAGATGGCAAATTTTTTTGGAAAGCTATACGCTGCCTTTACGCGCTTTTCAAGATTTTACATTGAACCGGGAGTTGAAGTTATTGGTGAATAAGGCCATGAGTCAGATGACTATCACCCCTATTTTAGCATTGGACTCGTTGAGTTAGCTCTTGCGCAGATGCTTCCATGGTTTCATGAAATGTGGTCGAAGAATAATTGAAATTAAAAAGAAAAAGGAAATGTTTGCACTTTTTTCCCCCGGCATAAAAAGAATTACATTTACTTATTATTTAGTTCTAGTATCCATTTGTTATTACTTTTTAATCAATTTAAAATTAAAATGGGCTATTAATTTGATATCTTTTGAACCAATTATCCAAATGAACTAAAAAATACTGCGTTAGCTAGATTTTGTCTTAATTATAAGCGCACCACTTTTTGTAACGATCAGTTGAATAGCGTAGCTTTGTATAGCGAACTAAAATTCCGGACAGATCGACAAACTGTCAGCTTTCTATTTATAAATTATGAAAATAAATTTGATTTTTTAAGAAAAGAAGCTATGTATCTTTCAATTATGCTTTTATTAATATAATAATTGTAAAAACTGCAATTTTTTTTTTAAATACAGTGAATTCGAAAGAGCTTTATTTACTTTATTTATTACTATCATAAATGTACCTTATTAATACCTTATAAATACCTTAATAATAATACCTTAATGATACCTCATTAAAATCCAAAAGTGTAAATTTTCCGATCAAAGATGCTATTTACATAGACTATGCATGCAAACACAACATGCAGAAGTTCTTAATTCCCCTTTGTTGGCCTCTAGCACCGCTATTTTAGTGAGTAGCGGTACTCGGTTCAGCCTCGGTTGTCTTTTAAGCTGCAGTGTCTTATCTTCCTGTCTAATCAGTGAGTGGGATTTCACGTTCAGAACTGTACGGAAGATTCAAGTCGTAATTTATGTGATAGGTTATTAACTAAGTCAATCTGTTTTACATGTCCCCATGTAGTTTTTTACCATCCTATGTGAGGATATAGCAGGAGTAAAGCATTATGCATGTTATCAATTGTATCATATAATTGTTAATCATACTATTATGTTACGTACGTGTTCATTTTCTAGCTAACTATTATTTGAAGCTTGAAATAATGCTTTATTTAAAACGCTATGCAGTTGCCTAAATCACACCTAATTCATGAGGGCTTCTAATTTGTATCGTTACGATTTAAGAGTCTATTCCATGTTCCATATCTACCATGCAAGCAGGGCCTGAATATTACATGGGCATCCGGGTCTCGTGCCCTGAGCACGAAATTTCTGGGAGGCACAAAATTTTACTAATGGTTAAAATATCTAGTCTACTTCTATTACTTTTTTTTTTTTCCTAACTCAACTGTATGAATAAAACACTTGCATGAATAAAATTTTAAAATGAAATCTGTCATTAGGCCGACTAGGGTAATTTTATTTGTCGTTTAGCCTCAAAACAAGAGCAGATTAATCTTTTGGCCAACTGACATTTTTCAGTCTTGCTAAAAATAATAGTATGTTAATAATTGTCTTTTTTGGAGGGTAGGGGAAGGGGGAGGAGGAGAATTTCATGCCCCCTCTTCTAAGGGGGCACGAAAAATTTAAAGTGCCCTATGCACAAAAAATTGTTAGTTGGGCCCTGCATTTAAGATAATGATTTCTCAATCACGTTATAACATGGGTTTTTGGAAACCGCAAAGTTATTTAGCGCAGGACTTAAATTACATGTTTGAATTCGGAACGTTAGGAAGATGAAAAAAAAAAAAAAAAAAAAAAAAAAAAATAAGAATAAGAATTTGGATAAAATCATTAAATAATGAATCTTGCCAACAAATTAAATCAACTACCTTTGCTTTCTTTCCCTTTTTTTTTTTTTTTTTTTTCTTCCTCTGTGCGAAGAATGAATTATTATTTCTCACTACTTATTCCATCGCTAGTAATTAAAAGCTCCCATACAATCATGTGTGGCATTTTCTCTATTAAATTGCACTTTTCTTAACAAATGGCTTCTAAAAAATGACGTCATGACAGTACAACATTTGGGAGAATTTCTGAAAGTGACATCATTCTGATATGTTGTAAAAATTATTTGCATTTTTATTATATTAGGACGCTATGCGTAAAATTTTGATGAAAGAAAATTTTTTGGAGCGTTTTATAATCATTTCACTTTCGTCGATAGTTTAGAATTTTTCGTACACATTAGAAGTAGCGTGACTATCAAATTTTAGGTTTCTGTCTGCATTATTATTATAGAAATCTCACAAAAATATGATTTTTGAAAGGATTTTTAGTATATTTACATTTAATTACATTTCTTATTTTCTTTACTCTGTTTTCAATTCAAAAATACCGAAAGTACTACTTCAACCAGAACTAACTAATGTGTAATAATATGTTATTCTAGTTTAAACACAAACATCAATTACAAGCTATTTTTCTCCTATTATTAAGTTTTTGCTATCTATTGATTCAAATTATAATACAAAAAGCATTAAAACTAAAATATAATTTTGATGGATGCATATTTTCAAAACGTACATGTTTATTATTTAGTACTCTCAAAAAAAAAAAAAAAAAGAGAGAGAGAGAGAGAGAGAAAGAAATGGCTTGGTGTTCAAATTTGTAAATAATAACAAAGTTCAAGTGATGACAAAAGAAAAGACGAATGTAATAAAATTTAGATGATCAAATGCGATACCCGGCAAGCTCAAGAGTTTTCCAGTAATTTTCCATAGACTCACTGTACTCTCATTTACCATTGATCTTATGTGTCTCGTCGTCTGTGCAAATGATTTGTGTTCCCGCCCTGATTCTTTTGATATCAGAGATGGTACGATTTATGTAACTCTGCTCTGCTACATATTTAGTGTGCAATGTAGGCATGTAGGTGTGCGTCACCAGTGATGCACGAACTAGTGATACATAGATTTAGTGATATAATACCACATGTATCACTTATCCTACATATGACAGACATACAGCCTTATTCACCAAACTTTTAACACTGGAGTTAACCCGTGAATATGCTAGGTTATCTCTAAATCGATATTCACCGTGCAAAATCAGTAATTTAACACTCGAAATAACCCTCTTTTTTTAATCAACCGAAATTTGAGGGTTAACTCAGGTGTTACATGAACATGTTACAGTTACAGTGAAAAAATACTTGTTTGCTTTTTTTAATGCATTGTTTTTTTTTTTTTTTATTGACCAATCAGCAAGACTCTTACAAATTTCTCCAGATAACTCTGGTGTCAACTAATCCGCGGTTGGTGAATATGAAAACTTTCTAACCCCGGGTTAAGGGGGTGTTAATTCTAACACAAGTGTTACGTGAACCATGGTTTAACACTTGTTTGGTGAATAAGGTCATCAGTGTAGTGTTAATGTAAACTTTTGAATTAACAAAATAAAACCTCATGCTTCAAAATTATTTCATTAATGATGCATGTAATGATTACACACTGGATCTTAGGTGACAAAATATGTCTGTTAATTATATGGTTGTGAAAATATAATACAAAGCCTTACATGTCAAAACCATTCTGTTAATTATGTGAATAAAATTAAAAGAAACAGAGTCTACATTTTTAAGCTTTAAAGAATATATACTTTAAAACAGATTCCTTCCTATCACTGTGCCAGGGTTAGTAACTGCAGATTAACTGGGACAAAAGAAGGTTATGAAGAACGGGGGAGAAATTGGAAGTTGGGAGTATTTTTATACTTGTAGCTTCATCAGCAATAAACTTATCTAAGCAGAAGCATCCGTATAGAAAGAAGTAGAATACACTGCTTCCTACGCTATACGTCATTTCACAAATAACGAAAATAAAGAGAGGAGACATCCCCAGAAATACAAAGAAGTTTCGAAAGATCAGCAAGTTCTCTTTACAAGAAAAATAAAAATATTAAAATACTACTTTTTTTTTTTTTTTTTTTTTTTTTTTTAAGAAAATACAGCTGTTAATGAAAGTTTAGTTGAGAACAGAAGGTCAAGATGATCTTAAAAGATCTTGCATAATTATCATAAGATATGTGACTTTATCATTAAAAATTTTAAAAATATTATTACACAGCAAGACCTATGCAGAGTGTCTCCATCAAGATCGCCAAAATTTTGCACAATTACATTCCTTTCTCTTAATACGTGAAAAATGCTGAAAAAACTACAGTTGCGTTTAAAAGTTTCGGGTCAAACTAATTTTCATCAACCGCTTTAAAAATAATAATAATAGTAATGGACAATATTCCTGTGACGTCACAGTAGGTAAAATCGCCTAACACGTGGCCGATATTTTGTAAACAAATTAGATTCAAGATGCCATTTTATTGTTACGCATAACATTTACCTAAATTTTTCTCCAGTGAAACTTAATAATCAGAAATCTGTTCAAACAAGAACAAAAGAGAAATGTAAACAGCTGAATCGAATGATAAAGTTAAGACTATTCCATATCGTAAAATTGTAGAACATTTTATGTATACACACACACACACACACACACGCATATATATATATATAATGAATAAAAGATTAATAAGAACATTTTATACACACACACACACACATATATATATAGACATCAAAGCTTAAATAATTAGAATTTAAATCACTTTAATAAAGGAATTTATTAAATGGAACATCCATTTAAATTTGTTAGCATCGCCACAGTTCACATGGAAACTTTTAATATTACATATGTTGATTAATAATTAAGTATATTAAAAAAACTGGATTAAAAACAAGGCAAAGGTATCACTATATCACTCTTACTTCACTTTCATATAATCTGTAACGCTTATAAATAATATTGCAAGATAAAAATTTGCAGGCCACAGTGCATTGCTATAGTAGAGTTGAGGATGGTTTGCCTAACCAGCTGATATTCTTGTAGCCTCGAACCCAAAGTGGGAATATGGTCCATAATAATAAGTATTGTCCGGTAAACATTACCAAATATATATTTGAAAAATATAATTAGAAATTTTTTATAGTGAAGGGATTTAAATATATACTGTCTACCAATAAATATTTCGACACTTTCGAATTTAGACGTTTTGTCCAAATATCTAGAAAAGCTCTTTAGGAATCATCTTGAAACTTTGTAAGTGTAAAGAACATGTTATACCTCATATATTTCAAAGAAAGTTGTGTCTTAGAGAGGAAAAAGGAACCAGTACAAAATTAAACAAAAATCAAAATGTTTTGGATCACCCTGTAAAATCTAATGCGTTTTGGCTACAGCATGTGATAAAGAAAAATTTTCCCATTACCTGTATAAATTTTTAAGAGGCTACTACATACATTCACGGTGATATAACGGTTTTTTTTAAACATTGCAAGAAAAATTTCCACTTTTTAAATTATAACACATAAGGTATTAGACCCAGTGCAAAGCCATTTTTATGAAATTTGGCACGCAGCATACTGCAATCAGAATGCAAAAATTATAAATATTTTGCAAAATATGAGAATTTTCACTAAACACTTTTTAACCAGGCGTGCGCTAGCTTTAAAAAAAATTTCATTTGCATAATTTAATAGCCAAAATTATTGATCAATTTCTATGAAAACCCTAAACAAATATCGTTCAAATTCAAAAAGTTATGAGAGACAGAATTAACAGAAATTCAGTTCTTCTCAAAAAAATTCAGCTCTTCTCTTTTTTGTTTAAGAAGTTAAATTAGCGATATGCATTAAGTGGTTAAATATATTTGTTAGTTTATGACGAAGGGGCTTTCGCTTAATAATGTTAAAAAGCCAGTCAGAAGGTTTATTGGCGGGGTTTATAATGCGACAGTCCAAAGTAAGTGGACAGGAGTAGTAATAATGGCTGGGAGAGCCCAAAGTCCCGCACTCACATTGGTCTGAACGTGATATATAAATATTCATTCATCAAAAGTTTCGGGCCAAGCAATTAGTTCTATGTAACGTTAAGTGCTTGATCCATTTAAGTGGAAGACTGAACACGCCTTGTAGTAGAAGAAGCTCGACTTTGTTTACACCTATGTGTCACTAATGTGAAGTAAAAATGCCGAAGCACACGGATTTACACATCCACGAAACTGTTATTAAACTATACCCGGATAACAAAGCTTCTCGTGATATTGCTTCAACATTTTCTAATGGAAAAACAACTGTTTATTAAAAAAAATTTGTCTGTATCAAAAAATTGTTACATACTTCAGAGCATAATAAGCTGATGTATATCTTATGAAAGTATGAGAAATTTGCCGCAACAGCTTTTATTCTATAAAACTCTTATGGCGAAAATGTTTCGTCTATTTCAACATTAAACATTACCTAAACTGATGCTTAATTATTTTTCAATTCCTACTATTAGTTCACACTCTCCCTATATATATCTAGTACAAATCTTGCAATCGATTTTTTGCTAACTTCCCGGCTAGCTAGAAATTTGAAACTTTCAGGATTGCTCAGAACACGGTGACAACACAATCTTCGAAGTCCGATTTTCGAATTTTTTGTTAGTTTTCTTATAATTAATTAAAATATGAAAATAATAACATCCTAATAGCGTTACAATAGATATTGAAATATTAGCTACAATTTAATTGTTGCCAAAAAAATTTTACGAGTTCATTTTCTTTCGATATGAAAATAAATACATTTAATTAAACGTGAACATTAAAAAATTATAAAAAGTTAAATTATGCATCTCACAAAATTTGACGTCATTATCACTTTAACTCTATGATTCATCAGAAAATTTAAAACATGGTATATAAAAAGTTTTTTTTTATCTTATAATTATTTTTATTTCATTTTGCATGCGCGCTTTTTATTTCCTAATTCAAAATTATTTAAAAAAAAAAAAACTTTTTTGATAGTGTTTGTAAGTAGGAAGTGACTTAAAATTTTTTTCTTTTCATGACTTGTTATCTTGGCTTTTTATATTATGGCTTTTTATATCTTGATAACATGTTAATCGCATACTTTGTACAAAACTGCCAAATTCCATGTTTTTATATCCCTTCCGTGGAGGATAAAATTGCGATGGCATGTCTCCGGACCATCCTTAGGAGTGAGTCCGAAAACGTCGCCATTTACCCATAATGCTGTACTAGAGCAACGTTAAACCTAACCAACATCCATGATTTTATGTGTAACAGTATATACTGCATAAGCCAAGAAAGCGAAAAACACGTTATGAATTTAGAAAAGAAGTCGCAGTTTTATTTATTTAAAAGAAGAAGAAAATACATTAAAAAAGAAAAATATATATCATTATCATACATATTAAATGAATATCGTGTACAAATATTTATTTTATGTTATACTTTAATAGTGACGTTTCGCTTTCTCTTATCCATATATGATAGATCTAATTGTTATGGGGTCAAGTTTCCGAAATTCAGATTTTACTTTATACATCTTTTAAGGTTCCCCGAATTCAGAAATCGAATTTTTAGTTGTTGGACTGTGTATCTGTCAATGAGTCTGTTATTGGCATAACTTAAGAACAAATACTGGCAAGAATCCAAATTAACAGGTTAATACCCTGGGACAATTTTTAATTTTTTAAAAACTATCAAAAACAGAAACAGCATAAATGCTTGTCAATTATATAAAATTTCTTTTAAAATACTTGTTTTTTCTTGTCATTGTATAAATAAAAAGGTCTCAATGTTGGATTGTTTAGTTATTTTTGTATTCCGAAAATAAAAGTTAATCAATGAAAATAATTGCAGTTAATGAATCTCATTTACTATTGAATAAGAAATAATTACAAGATAAAAAGAACTTTTTATATATTATTTTTTTAAATTTTCAGTTGAATCATATAAACGCTACCGAAAGCAGCGGGGACCCGAAACAATTGGCTAAAAGTATTTTAAAAATGCATTATCACCGCGTTCTGAACTATACTGAAAGTTTCAAATGTCGGGAGGTTATATGATTGTTAAATCATATAAACGCTTCCAAAAGCCGCGGGGACCCGAAACAATTGGCTAAAAGTATTTTTTAAAAAAAAAAGGCTTTGCCATCGTGTTCTAATCTATTCTAAAAGTTTCAAATGTCTAGCTAGTCAAAAAGTTATATGATTGTTGAATCATATAAACGCTACCGACGGCAGCGGGGACCCAAAAAATTTGGCTAAAAATATTTTTTAAAATGCATTGTAACCGTATTCTGAGCTATTCTGAAAGTCTGAAATGTCTAGTTAGTTAAAAATCGATTGCAAGATTTGTACTGGACAAACAAACATACAAACAAACAAGAAACCGAGTTACTGAAAACATGATAAAATCATAGCCTCCTTAACTAGATGCCTGTCGCGTGGCTTATAAATTGAGCAACAGTTGAAACAGTAGACAGCGCCATCTGGTACAGATTGCGTGACTTTTTTATTCAACTGCTACCAATAATTTTAAGAAGTGATATATGATAAATATAATCGACGTTTCTTCAATTATCTTCGCCTTTTATGTATATCATATTCCACTTTTAAAAATTTTTGGTGGCTGTTGAATAAAAAAGTTGCCCAATCTGTAATAGGTGGCGCTGTCTACCGCTTCAACTGTTGCCAAGCTTCCAAGCCACGCGACAGCGTTTAGGTGGTTTATGTTAAAATATTCTAGTTTATGGTGGTTTATGTTAAAATTAATCTAGTTTAGGTGGCTATGATAAAATATTCCATTCAAGTTAATTAGGTATTACTGAATCATTCAAAAATCCGAAAATCCTTTATCTGGAATAATCTGTTGTTTCTGAAAGCAATGAATTGATAGATGAGTAAAAAAATGACTTCAGTCATATTTACCCTTACTTCTTCCCCATGTATTCCTATGGCATTTTTGTTTCTTCGTTTTATAAGGATATCTCATTCCAAAATGAAATGTTTCGAATTTTGTTTATTGATTATTACTCCTTGAACATGTCACTTTTTACCTTACTGGGCAATTAAAAGTAAATAAATAAATAAATGTTTTATTTCGTTAAATAAACTTGGGGGTTCTCTTTTTTCTATCTCTAAAAGAAATGAAACTCGAGGTTCTCTTTTTTCTATCTCTAAAGAAGTATTTAAATGTATTTTTATTTATTTATTTACTTATTTTTTTAGAGGCTCTCTAAGATAAAGAGCGACATGTTGAACGAGAGGAATTTGAAAAACTTAATTTCTGAATGGGATATCCTTATAATACGAAGCATCGAAAATCCCATTGATTTGCACGTGGAAGAAGAACGGATGAATCTACCTGATGTACAGCAGCGCAGCCTTAAGTCCTATGGGTTAAATTTGGGATTTGGGAAAACTGGACCTTGTGAAGATGAATTTCTTCACGTAGTCGTGATCGTTGACTAATGTAGATTTCTGTAAAGAAAGTCAGGTTAGCAATACTTCAATAATAAGTCCGATTGCAGTCATCAGGAAGTCTTTATTTTGTGAAAAGTCTTTTAAAACCACATCAAGGATAAATATTCTTAGAATCTTAAAACACAAAGCGTTGGACATTATAATACAAATTCAATAACCCTAGTGAAACGTTGAGATTGTCGCGTAAGATGGGGGAGAGAGCGAAAGTAATTACATGTTTACTATACTATGACCTGGAGCCGTTCTGAGATCCTTACCCTATAACAGATCCGAGATGTCTGAAGAAAAAGAGCCAAATTTTAGAAAAACAGCCAAATTATAGGGCTAAATACTTTCATTGTTTATCGGATAAAACAATGTTAATTTTTTGAATTTGCAATGACGGTTTATAATTATAGTAACCCTTCAATCGCCAACATTTTGCCAAATTACCGTTAGACGAGAGAAAGAGACGGTTAAGAAATGCAGTCATTAATATTGCGCAATCTAAAATAAATTACATCCTGTGTTGAAATAATATAAATTCTGACAATGAGTTTCCTTGTTTTATGACTATTTGAGAACACTTTTTATTTTATAATTACGTTTAATGTCAGAATTTCCGTTAGATATTATTATTATTTTATTTTATTTTTATCCCATAAAATAAATTACTTTTCTATTTAAAAGATAAACACTTATTTATGATTTAGATATAAAAGATATACAATTTAGATTTCTGAATAATGTGTGTTATTGTTTTATGTTAATAAATAGTGTAGGTCGTATGTATAATTAAAATTGTGTAATTTTTAACGACATTTAAAAATAATTCTTTTTTTTTAATGCTTAAGAACAAATTACGTAAATATAATATTTCACTTAAAATTTAATTATTTTTTTTATTAGAATAATGCATTCATTTATCATTAGATTTTATTTTATTTAAAAATTCAATTAAAATTTAACCAAATATATGTGAACACCTTCACATATTTCTCCCCTTCGCCTAAAAAGAAAAAAAAATCGAAAGGTAATCAAAAATATCGCTCTCTCTCGCATCAAGACAAAAACATACTACAAATTTCAAAATAACTTTCTATATAAAATCAATATTACTTCAAAAATATTTTTCATATTACAAGGTGGCTAATAATGTAAAATTAAACATCAAATATATGTGAACACCTTCACAGACCTTGTGGGGAGTGGTCATTGAATGGAGATGGACTTTTAGAAAGTTTTAATCGTATAAGGTAAATTAACCTGTTAACGCCCTAATTAATTTTGCAAAATATTATTAGCTGATTATTTCACTTCTAAATTAATAAAGACAACTGACAGTAAAATATATTAACTTAAACAAATCTTCTCATAGTTTTAAATTTAAAGCCTATCCTCGTTTACTGACGTTTAGTGTTCTAGCGAGAAAACTTCGAGATAGAAAAACTTTGAGATAACAGATTAATTTCCAATTATATGTTGACAAAGATCTCGAAAGTAAAGTATTATAATATATATTATTATTCAACTTGATTTAAGTTAGTATGCCTGCGCAAAAAGCAAATATATGTGCGACGAATGAAAAATCATAAAATGACTATCCAAATTATGAAATAATAATTAATAGTAGGCGCATAAAACTTTCAGGGATCATTTAGAGTGAAGCTATAAGCTGTCACTAAAAAGCAGAAATCATTCCAAGAAACCAGAAAAAATATACATGCCATTTTATTAACTGTCCTCAAATGAGGACACTGGGCGCTAACGGATTAAAAGAAGGTATTATATCCAATCGAAAATACTTTTTGCGTATAACTGCGAAAATTTGATGAAAAATAGAATACAGATAGTTTTCTTTTTTCTCTTCATTTTTGACGTAAGACACGGGATTCTTTTAGAAAGATTGACTACTTATTCTGCTTTTCCTGAAATAAAGCAATGTGCGGAATATCATTTTTTAAAAAATCAGGAAGTGAAAATCGTTTATTTTTGTTAGTGATAAATATAGTTAGAAGGTTTTTCTGAAACCCTCAGATATTTTCAGTTCCTTACTCTTGTTTATTCCAGTGTAATCCATCTGCGCTAAAATAGTAATACACTTTCATTCTTTCACAATTTTGAATCAGTTTATACACAGGTTAAGTAAAAGAATGTAAAAAAATTTTTGTCTAAAAGAATGCTTATTGGATGTATGCAATACAAGATATCAAAAATAACTATAACTTATTAAATAATAAAATAATATATAAATAAAATACGGTGAAATCAGGAAAACTCAAAATTTAAAAATCAGAAGTAAACAAGTTGAAATCCAACTTTTTCTAAAACAAAAACTAAGCCAAAGGACATTTTTACAGTTAAGGAAAGGTTAAAAATCATTAATTAACGTTCCGATAAAATAAATATCATAATTATTATTTATCATTTTCAACTTGTTATAAAATAGAATATACCAAAATCAGAATGACTTTAATCCAACTTGTATTCCACGTTACAGGACGAGTGGTACCACGAAGCAATGTCTACTGTGACGTCCAAAATTAAAGCAACTGTCTATTTTTCCTTTTCTTCTTTTTCAGATAACTTTTAAACAAATAAACATACGAACATAAATTTGGATGGCATTGTTAGTTATCGAAACATTAACCGAATTTTTTATTCGACTACTTTTGGGTAGCTATGTATATTGACGATTAATTGTAAATGCACGACATATTGCACTGAAATTTGTCACAGCAAAAACTTTTATAAAACATGAAATGCCTTTCGAGCCATTGTCATCCATAGCCCTAATATATTCGAATTCTTTTATGGGACCCCGTAAACTAAAGCTCTTACTATACTCTATGTGAAACTTACTTTTCTGCATACAAAAAAATATCTGTCAATTTGTTAAGTGCAGCCTCAAGATTTTAACCTGTACCGAAGAGAAATTTTGACCATAGACGTAATGTACTTACATATTTTTGTATGTATTTGCAGGAACCATTTGTTAGGTTTTATTTCATTATTTTTACTTTTTTTTTCTCAACTGTTTCAAGTACGATTTCATGTGATACAGATTTAGAAAACCAAGTTTAAACTTTTGCATCTGATTTTTGGTTTTAAGTTATACTGAAAGCAGACTGTCTCTCTCTCTCACCCACACACAACACACACACACACAGAGAGAGAGAGAGGAGATGAGGGGGGGGGGGAGTTAAAAACTTGATTTTTTAATTCAGAGGACCTCAAAACATCTAATTATATTAAAAATTCAGTTCTAAAAACTAAACCCAAAATAATACTCTCTCTCTAGTATATATGGGTAAAAGAAGTAAAAAAAAATTCCATCTCAAATTTGCGTAGTTATTTACGGAACAGGTGAATATTTCAAGTGAGCGACTAGTGCCGTTCAGATGTTGACAGAGTGTCTCAATTGATAGAGTATTGGAGACTAATGCGTAAAGCCCATACTCGGTCCCTGGCTTATTCCGTTTTCGCTTCTGTGGAATTTAATTCAGATTTTTTTTTTTTTTTTCATTTACTAACACAGGCTAGCGAAATCGTACTTTTCAATTTTTTTCTACACTTCTTTGGGTGTCTCTAATGTGTTTTGATGCACTGAATTCAGAAATGATTGTCTTTTCTTCCTATCAACGTAAGGAATTTTCACAAACTAAGAATGAAGATCGGCAGAATTCACCCAGAGACTATAATAAAATCGAAACAATTAATGTATAAAATACTTTAAAATAGGACATTATTTACACATTATCTTTTAAATATGTTTCTTTACATCGTAGCTCCCTATACACTGAGAAAAAATTCTGTAACTGACATCTAGAATCTAAGTTGTGGCTCTAGAAAAAATAGTTCCATTTCATCCTTATAAATTCTAGTCCCCTTGGAAAGCGAGTTCTAGAAGCCCCTACCAGAATTCTAGAGCGTTTGCCTATATTCTCGAGGGCAAAGTTATTTAAAAATCTCTGTAAATAAATGAGACTACAAGATGCGGGTTTCAGGAACTACAATCTTGGTTTATTACCAAATTCTAGAAAATCAAGCGAGAATTTCTCGCGATACAAAGGATTCAGAATATTTAGAGTATTCAGAATATTGTTTCACCATCTAGAAATGTGTACACTAGAAATTCTCGATAATTTCGTCTATTCAGTTTATTGTCGTGCCTTACGCGCATAGCTGGGAAATCTATATTTCTAGTTAAGGGATTTAGAAAATGGCCTCTTATTCATTCTAGAGGAAGGCGGTATATATTTTTTTCTCAGTGTAGAGCTCTAAACATTGAGCATGGCTAGGACCTTGTAGCGGGAGGGGGGGGGAGGGGGGATTCTCTTTGCAGTATCCAACAATAATCTGTTAACATATTAACACTCCATCTTCCCTGATACCTCCTCTACATTTCTTTGATGTCTTGATAAAATAAGTTTCCTTATTCTTCACTCACATCACCCAGATTTTCCGGAAAATAACTTAAATGGGATTTAAAATTTTTGAGTTTTAAGCTCAAAAAATCCTTTTTTTTTTTTTTTTTTTTGGTCAAAACAATGGAAATTTTTGAATAGTTTTTCCTTAATTAGCATCTAAAAATACGCCAGAAAAACACATCATCTTGAAGAAAAACAAAATGATCATCGACCTGTGTAATATATTACGTTCAGATGAAGTTACAAATCCCAATTCGTCTGTCAATTACTTCAGACGCTCATTTTTAAAATAGATGTTTAAAATAACGGCTTACTAAGAATTTCAAATTAAATGCAATCTAAAATAATTCCCTGTTAACCCATATTTCACCATCGTCCTAAAAATAGGACACCATGCATAAGTGGTATTTATATAAATTCTTTTGAATATTTTAATTCAAATTAAAGGCGATATATTATTTATAAGTTCAATAAATGCATATGCAACTTTATTGTTAGTTCAAATTAACGTTTAATATATATTTTTTTATTTTTTAAATGACGATTCTTGAAGATTTATTCATAACATTTTCAACACATTATTACTTAAAAAAGTTTTACGTTCAAGAATAACGGACATATAAATTTATTGAAGAAGTATTCCACGCTTTTGTACTGGTAAAACAATTATTTAAAAAAAAAAAAAAAAAAAAAAAAAAACATATCTAGATGGTCTGTTTTCCTTATATTTCCGACTGTCCTAAACAATTGTCCTATTTTTAGGACACCCTATGTACCGATTAAGCTAATGAAATGTTGGTAAGTTTAGAGAAGCCTTTGTTTCTCTTTCTCATGCTCTGGACATAAAGAATTTTTCCCAATATTTATTTAGAATTTTCATATAATTAAGTCAATACATTTGGCTGATAAATTATGCAAAGAAAATTTCCGTAACTCTTACACATGTTTAGTTAAATACTATCTTCCAAATTGCTCGTATTTCGTTAGATATTTAATATTTTTATATTCTGATTGCAGTATGTTACGTCTAATGTAGAATGTCAAGTTTCCAAAAAAATTGCAATGCATTGAGTTGAAATACTATTGCATGAGTTCCATGCATGTTAAAATAATAATAATAATAATGTTAATGATGATAATGATAATGGTAATGGTAATAAACCGAGAAATATTTTACAAACATTTTAAAGAAAACCTTTCACCTTCATCAGTATTCAATATATTATACTTCAATATTCAGGTACTAGTGAATACATATAATTAACAAGAACGAAAAATTATGCGGTACGCATTCATTATTAACACTTTCCAACTGCACGTGATTGTTGTATCGTATAAAAATCAAAGTTCTTTGTCTACGTTATCACACAACGGACAGACAGAAGAACTTAAACGCATACAAATAGATTAATCATATTCATAATAACTTTTAAACATTGTTGCAAAATGTTCAAAATGCTTAACACAAGCGGCAACGCAGTCCTGAGATTGTAATTGCAGCTCTTAATATTTTAGTGTAGCCCTGTAAATCTGAAGGTTAACCATATCATATTCTATAAAAAACATTATTTTTACCATATTAACAATAAATGTAAATTTCTTTATTATTTTTACAGGAGAAAATTATTTAAATGTGATTAATAAAAATGTCTGTCCTAAAAATTCTGAAAATATTTAAGGACGCTGGGGGCGGGCAAACGGACAGATAGAAAAATGGGTAGTCGGACAGGCAGATACACAAATAGAAACAATATTCACAGTTAAAAATTTTTAGAAAGTGTGAAAAACCTTTAATATAAACGAAAATGCAATTCCAGCAAATTTCCAATAATAGTCCTTAATGTAACGGAATAATTTTGTATAGCCCTATAAATCTAATGCTAATCATACTATTATTCTATAGAAATCATTCTTTTATGCATATGAATAACATATATCAATTGCATTAAAATTTGTGCAAAATAAAGTTATTAAAATTTAGTTTATAGAAATACCTCTCATAGACCGCAATGCTTTTGAATAATTTCAGGTATCCCTGTACACAAACCAGTGATGGTATTTACTTCATTTTTAGTGGGGAGCATCCGATAGTAAACTTGAGCAACATATTTCAATTTCATTAAGATTTTTATAAATAAAAGTATTAAAATATAGATTATTGAAATACCTCTCATAGAATACAATGCTTTGGAATATTTTTGGGTGTCCCACAAATCAGTAGATGTATTCACTCCTTTTTCAGTAGGAAAAATACGATAGTGTACTTAAATGACATATTTCAATTTCATTAAGATTTGTGTAAAGTAAAGGTATTAAAATATAGTTTATTGAAATACTTCTCATAGAACACAATGCCTTGGAATACTTTCGGGTGTCCCTGTACACAAACCAGTAGAGGCATTCACTCCATTTTCAATAGGGAACATCTCATGGTGAACTTGATTAACATACATCAGTTTCAAGAAATTGCATGGATATTTACGGGAGTTAGAGCGTGGACAGACAGACAAACCGAAGTCATTAACACTTTTTAACCTTATTGGAAAATATTAAAAAGTCTCAGAATCACAAGCTATAGCTATAGTGCATTTCAAACATTATTTTTTACACGATAGTCCAAAATATTATGTTTATTCATTCATTTATTACTGGTCCTTTTTTTTTTTTTTTTTTTTTTTTTTTGCCTTTGACACAAAACTTTCGCCGAAATATATGAGGGATATCATGTTCTCTACACGACCGAAGTTTCAGGCTAATTCTTCAAATATTTTTACAGATATTTGGCAAAACGTTTACGATTGAATGTGTCCGGTCATTTGTGGGCAAGGCATTGTTAACATATTGCTAATTTGATAATTAATGATTCTTGAATTTTTTGCTTTTTGCTTTATTATGAACTTATGTTTGGATCTGAAAGATCTTAGAAAATCTGGTGAATAACATCTACACGACTTCATTACTCCCTTACTACACATTTTATACACCATTTTTGGAAATAGTGGGGTCAGAAGACAAAATTGATTACACAAATTAGACATCTAACAATTTTTCTCTAAGAGCAAACTAATACCTACTCGTAATACACATATCGTGAATATATATAAAAGAGAGTTTTCTAAGCGAGTTAAAAATATATATATATATCATTAGAGCCTTTTTTTTTTTTTTTTTAACATCCATTTCCGCAGTCTATAACTGATCTACATAATCAGAACGTCTGTTAATTTGTCTGTAGTTCTAAAGGACACCTAAAAAGGGGTTTATGTATCAAATTTTAAAAAATTGTTAGAGCCGTTTTTGAGATACCGACTTACAGTCTTCCTGCAATTTTTACTAAATTTGGTAAACTCATCTGTTCACTGGAAACTAATAATTACATACGAAATGACATCTACAAATATGGTATGTTACCCACTATATACTACACATATAATCTTTTTGGCAATAGTGGGGTCAGTCGCCATAAAATTTATTTAACAAATTGGACATCTAACAATTTTCCTGTAAGAGAAAATTGATACATGCTTCGTGAAGACACAGCGAGTTTTAAGGAAAAAGAGTTTACATGGCGAGTTTGAAGAAAATGTGTGGAGCCGTTTTTGGAGAAATGCACTAGCGAGACTTAAAATTGACGTATTTATATGATACATCTATTAATAATCCTGAAATAATCAATTAATACATACTAAATGTCAAAACAGATGTTAAATCAGTTTTACGTCTTCTGACCACAATATATTTCCAAAGTATATAATATATCTAGTAGTGGGTAATGGAAGTCGTATAGTTGTTACACACCAGATTATTATTATTATTATTAGATTTACTTTTCGACTTAAATGAGATGCATAATATTATATATGACTTCATTGTTTGGATTATTCACCTGGTTAAATGATAAGATGAAATGTTTTTATTATAAACTGCCCTCGACCTTTAGCTGTGCTAGTAGAAACAAAGAATTGTTTTCGTCTGAAAAATTAAGCATCTTCATGTACGCAGTCTATGCTTTCTATTTCAAACTCTCATTTCATTTATGCGTAAAGTGTGGGCTGACTCTAAATTCGCGATCTTGAGGCAGCCGGGCGTTCAAGGACTGGAGAAAAAGGAGGTTGCCATTCGAAGAGAAGGGACGCCAAGATCTTTTTACTTGGCTCTCTGTTTCTGAGTACACAAAAAAGCAGTTTTTATGTTTCACCATATTTACAAAGATTCATTTATGCACTTGTTAAGATTCGGATGTCTTTTTCCAGTTGTTTGTTGCCTTTCTTAAAATAAACTCTGAGGAAAACTGGTGGAATTATTAGAGAGTGGTACATAAATAACAAAAGCACGTAAATCATCGTTAACTGTGAGGTTCTTTAGATAGATACAATTTTAAAAATCTGGAGTGTCTCCTCTCGTCTTTCTAAACATTTTGTATAGTTATCAGACATTTAAACAAATTTGAATTATTAAGCAACTCTCAGCAATCAAAAGCGAAAAGTTTATTGGCTGTTTAAATATTTCTCATGATCGAATATTTGCGTAATGAATGGTAACAAATCCGTAATATTCCGCATTTATACAGTAATATATCCGTATAAATCTGTACTGGTTTCTAGAGACCACTCACTCCTGTAAGAGAAATTAAATTTTAACAAGCAATCTCCAGTAACATTAGAAAAGCCATGTAACATACATTAGTTTCTTTTAAAGTTTTAAACATGTCACATTTTTAAAACGAACATCAACTAATTTCAGTCTATAGACCACAATGTGTAACAAATCTATTTCGTATCTTTGAAGTAAAAGAACCAATAAGTTTTACACTTTTAATGATCTGGGGGTCACTCACACGACTTTCTCTTACCCTGAAATTTAATACTATAAATACAGGTTGGAGATTAAGAGGTAAGATAACGATGTTATGTAAACCTATGTTAAACAATTCAAATTAGGCTTCGGAAGAGTTTTGTATGATAATTAGTTCTGTGTGAGGGGGGGTACTGCCCCCCTCAACCCCCCGTTTCATTAATGCAACTAGATTTATATAAAATTTAATTCGGTTATCAAAAAATAATTCTGTTTTTAAAAAATAATTTATTAAAATTATTATTTAAAAAATTTATCTTTTACGATAACGCAGACGATTTCCATATTAGAGAAGTAGTATAACGCTAAATATCCAAAAAAAAAATTCCATTTTATTCTCAATATTAAAAAAAAAATCAATAACTTTCTTTTAAATTATCGCAGATCGATGGTTCAACCATTCGTTTTAAAGGTATTGGCGAGCTCTTTTGAAAGATACCCATCACGAAAATTTACTCCCCCCGAGGGGGGACTCCTACATACACAAAAATTTTTTCCCTAGTTGACTATCTCTATTACAAAATATATATATTCGTTTCATTTGGTTTAGGGCAGTCTATAGACGTTAAACACTACTTACCTGCAATTTCCCCCATAGACGTAATGTATTAGAATTCTCTTGATTGTCCCTGTACACGAACCATTTGCTTGATCTTAACGAAAAGCTTACTGTAGCATCTATATATGATACACATTTACAATACCAAGTTTGGAATGTCAGCTACTATTTGTTCTTGAGATATGCTGATAACAGACAGACACACAGACATACACACAGACCATTTGCTATAAACATGATTTTCGTATTCAGCGGACCTCAAAACGTGTAAATATAATAAAATCTCGCGTTCGAAAATTTGACCCAAAAACAATACTTTCTCTACCTTATGGGTAAGAGAAAGTAAAAAGTAATAATTTGTGTTTTGCAATGATAACCTGTAACTTGCCTACACATATTTATCTGAATTAAATTCAGAATTTATCGCTATCGTACTTTAAGGATCTATAACATATACCTACCAGCTTTCAGTTTAGTGTAATGTAGATTGACTATATTTTTTTCATTGAATTTGGTGACAAAGATGGCGGTGTCCTCGCATTTCGAGGACAAAAAAAAATTAATTAATTAATTAATTAAAATAAATAAGTAAACCACCTTAAATTGTAAAATTTTAGTAATATTTAATTATAAAGCACCTAAAAGAACTTATTTCAGCTTATTTATTATACATATAAAAAATTACTATAATAAAACATTAATAATTTTAAAACCGGCGTCCCCAAATGTGTTGTAATTTTTTGGGGACAAAGGTAGTTTTGTCCTCAAGATTCGGGGACTGTCCTCGAGATTCGAGGACATATGGTCAGCCTAGTGTAATGAAGCGTTTAGACGTTATTGCGTTCAATCACACACACATACATATATCATACACTCATACACATATCACTGTAAATGAATTCAGGGGAGCTCAAAATATATAGATTAATCAAAATCTCGTTATAATTTTTTTCTCATGACTTTGTTCATACAGTATATATTCGAAAAGTAAAAAATATGAACTTATTTTAAGTCAGAACAACGTGTGCCAACAATGTTTACTCAACATTCTCATCTACTTCGCTAAAAATTCATGAAAATAATATTTTTCTTCTTCTCTTTTATGATTTATAAAACAAACGGGCAAAGGATCAATTAAATTTGCGCATTAAAATTTATAACTTGCTACTGATAATTTCACCTTTAATAATTTCGTATATTTAGACGAAACAAGTTTGAATTCATCCGTTTCAAAAATCGCATTCAAAACAATATTTAAAATCTTATGTAATTCAGCACCCTCTTGACTGCATGCATCTTTAATGATTTCAGACTTATGGATTTATAATTGTGGTTCAGTTTCAATTATCTATTAAAAAGAAAAAAGTTAAAATATTTTGAGAGATATTAGAAAAATATAGAAAGAAAATTATACATAAAAAGATACGTATTATTATAGGGAAGCTACTGCTATTCATTTTTAACATTACATCTAAAAATTGGGTCGTTCATTGAAAAAGTGAATTATCTCCTTACAAACGGATTTTGAAATAACGAACTTTTTGTTTGTTATCCATGCGTATAGAAATAATCTGGTATGTTATTCACACGACTTTCTCTTACCCTGAAATTTAATACTATAAATAGAGGTTGGAGATTAAGAAGTAAGATAACGAGTACTGTTATGTAAACCTACGTTAAACAATTCAAATTAGGCTTCGGAAGAGTTTTATATGATAATTAGTTCACCCCCCGTTTCATTAATGCACCTACATTCATATAGAATTTAATTCTGCTATTAAAATTAAAAGTTTACTTAAAATTGTACAGACAATTTTCACACGCAACATTCATTGAAACTTATCAATCTTGATCAAACATTTCCAGCAACAAATTTATATTAATTATTCGTTTTTAAGTTATTCTAAGAGTAGTATAACATTAAATATATATAAAAAAAAAAGTTGAATTTGTTTTTAATATTACATTTTTTTTTTTTGTTACAAATGAAAAAAATTGATAACTTTATGTTAAATTATTGCAGATCTATGGTTCAACCATTCTTTCTAAAGGTATTGGCGAGCTCTTTTGAAATATACCCATCATGAAAATTTACTCCCCTCGAGGGAGACTTCTCCCCCCAGGGGGGGAGGCGAGGCTCCTGCATACACAATTTTTTTCCCAGTTGACTATCTCTATTACAAGAAATATATATTCGTTTCATTTGGTTTAGTGCAGTCTATAGATGTTAAACTCTACATACCTGCAATTTACCCCATAGACGTAATGTATTTGAATATTTTTGAGTGTCCCTGTACACGAACCATTTGCTTCATCTCAACGAAAAGCTTACTGTAGCATCCCTATATGATACACATTTAGAATACCGAGTTTGGAATTTATCCTACTATTTGTTCTTGAGATATGCTGATAACAGACACACAGACAGACAGACACACAGACCATTTGCTAAAAACATGTTTTCGTATTCAGGGTACCTCAGAACATGTAAATATAACAAAAACTCACTTTCGAAAATTTGACCCTAAAACAATACTTTCTCTACCGTAAGGGTAAGAGAAAGTAAAAAGGCAAGTTTCAGTAAATGTTATCGATTTTTTGTACTTAATGCAACTCAAAATTATAAGAATTTATAAATTATATTAATTATAATTTAAAGTAATTTAGAAACTTTCTTTTTATAATGAATATATAGAAGTTATAGTTTTCTGAAAATAACAGGTAATGCTGTTTATGGGATTTTAATGCAATTATTGGAGTTTCTTCACTTTTACAATGAAGGATGTGACTAAATGTGATACAATTAAGCAAAAAAATGCATATTTAAAAAATATGGAGTGACACCACTTTTATAGTGAACGTCCAATTAACAACTTAATTTTAATTCATTTTATATTTAACATTTTGTTGCATATTAATCACCTGTGAAAGTTTAAAGGAAATTATTGTGTTTTTTCTATTTAAAATTGCCCCAGAAATCAGGGAAAAAAATTGTTTCATAATATTTTTTTTAAGTTACAGTTTGTCCACTGTAGTGGACAGTATGCATATAGAAACTGGACATCTAAAGTAGAAGTAGTGATGAAAATAATAAAAGCAGCCACTTTTTTCATCGATACACAAATGAACTTTGCACTTTACGCATGAATATGTAGATTTTCTTGAGCATAACTCCATCTTACATCTTTGAGCACTATTTAATATTTGTCCAGCAAATTGATCCACTCCATCGTAGAGGACAGAGCTTGCTTTGACTGACATTTCTTTTTGTAGGTTTTTACACTGATGTTGGTCCTTGTTTACGTCTTTCTGTATCTTGTTCATCAATTACTCTTGATACTGCTTGTATTAGTCCTCTGACAATGGACATCTTGAAAAATCCTAGTTGCATAGAACATAGCTTTGTAAAGAAGCCAGGAATTTATCACGGTAACATCTATAGAATGAAATAATACCCTTTTGTACCACTACAATGGACAAACGAAAATAGTCCTACATTAGCCTATGTTCATAACGTCCATTGTAGTTGACAAAAAGAAAACTACATCAATTTTCATGAAAAATAGCATCTGAAAATAAGTGTTCTATTCAAACATATTCTAAAATGCCTAAAATTGCTATTTAAAAACGCAAAATGTCAAAATAAAAAAGGTTTAGCACTTATATACAATGTTTACAATGAGAAATCATACTAAAGTGGAAGTAGAGGTTGATGCTATTTTCAAACTAGCAATGCAATCTGTAATTTTATATTATGCTGCTATCTATGAGCAACAGTTGAAAGCTGAAATAATACAGAAACCAAATCTGTAAAACTATTTGTGTGAAAGGAAAAAAAAACTTTTGCCCACTATAGTGGACACGATGCAACAAAGGGTTAAAAAAAAAAAAAAAAAAAAATTCAAACTTTAACGCGTTTTATATTATACGTAAAACTTGCGAATTTTGCGTCTTGTCACAGTGCTGATACGTTAATATAGTATGTCTGAAAATATATAGTAATGTTTCGGTTACGGGGGTTCATATTGATTAAAAACTGATAAAAACAATTTTTTATATTGTGAAAAATAGAGGAAATAAACTGTCGTTTATCGGAGCAGATGAACATTGCTTTGCAAAGAGACACAGCATGGATGGAAATAAAACTTCAGGTTGCCCAAGATGCAATCATATTTTAGATGTCTTCTTATTTTCATTTTCCGAACATACTATGTAAGGAAAGTATTGTAATCATGACAAAAATTCAACTTTGAGTTTTGGTGTATCTATACGTTTTGAGGTTCCCTAAATTCATTTTTGTTATTTTTACGTTGATATCTGTATGTGTCTATGTGTATGTGTGTAAGTGAACACGATAGCATCTAAACGCTTTGTTGATACATATAAGTCAGCGTAGCACGAACCTTATTGATTTTAGTGAATCTAGCATTTATAGTTTTATTACAGGTTCACAAAGAAAAATTCTTTATCATTACAGCCTATGGGCTCAAATTATTTGAAATGGGATAGCGTCTAAATGCCTTATTCGAGTGAGCTGAAAATTTAGGTACATATTAAAGGTCAACGTTGCACAAACTATATAGATTTTGTTGAATATAACATTCGTAGCTTTTTTACAAGGGCAAAACGAAAACTTCTTTATCATTACGGCCTATGGGCTGAAATTATTTAAAATGCGGCAACGTCTAAATGTCTTATCCGATGGAGCTGAAAATTTATATACATGTTATAGCTCACAGTCGCACGACCTGTATAGATTTTGGTAAATATAACATTCATAGCTTTTTTACAAGAACAAAACGAAAACTTCTTTAACATTATGGCCTATGGGATGAAATTATTTAAAATGCGACAACGTCTAAATGCCTTATCCGATAGAGCTGAAAATTTATATACATACTGATAATCATCGTCGTACGAACTGTATAGATTTTGGTGAATCTGTAGTTATAGTTTTTTACAGGGACACAACAATTAATTCTTTATCATTATGACCTATAGCAGGGTGCGAAATTTCCGCTCGCCAGCTCGCCATTGGCGAGTGGAAATTTTACTGTGGCGAGTAAAATTTCGGTCTAAATATGGATATAATTCTTACAGTATACGGTGCTACAAAAAAAAAAAAAAAAAAAATCGATTTAAAACATAAAATTTTGCTAATCTTAGGTAAGATGACCAGGCATCCCCTTTTGAAGAGGACAGCCTTCTTTATCTACGTTCTGCCCTCCTAAACAAAAAAACATTAAAGTACTAAAAAGTCCTCTTTTTTATGTTTTTCGTCCTCTATCCTCTTTTTCAAATGAAAAGGATTTAGTCCTTAATTTCAAAATTTTCGCAAAACTGGGAAGCTCAATCGGCTGTTGGTTATATCGAACGGTAAACACTAACTTTTTCCTGCGTTAGGTTCGCAAAGGAGCAACTTTCTAATAAACTTGCCAAAGCATATTATGGTTTATGTCTATTCAGATTGTTCGAATCGCAAAGAAATAAAAGTATTCCTTATTTTTGTACGGTTCTTTGATCCAGAACACGGAATCACTATTGAAATTGTCATGAAATCATTAAGGTGGAGCTACAGTTGATACACGGTGGGTTGACGTGTGTTCTCATTTTTGCATGAATAATATTCCTCATAAAAATAGACCCATGTGAGAGGTTCTGTCCTCGAAGCTTGCCTACGGGTGGCGCTGAGTTCGATACCTGATCGCGCTCGTTGGCTTAGCAGTTAGACGTTTCCGTGGTTTTCTCAGAAACTAGCGTAAATATCGATAGAAAGATCCCACGACGGACTCTACTACTCAGGCCTAGAGCAATAGTGCAGACAATTGGCCTTAATGATAACACTACCACCACCTCACAAAAATATGAAAAGTTAGTTGAATTCATTTTATGTCCTCCTGGCAAAAACGCTCCCACAAAGCGACTTTTTTCTTCAATGAACAAAAAGTAGACATGTGAAAAAAAATCCCCTTTATATACCTACTTTAAAAACTTATTAACTACTAAGACTAATTTAGGTTATACTTGTGAGAACTTTTATAAAATGTTGATAAAGAATGACTGTCCATTAAAACAAATCGTTTCATCTGCAGAATATTAATTTTACTTTTTCATTTGCCAATTTTATTTTTTCTTTTATGATTATGATTTTAATTTAAAAAAATGTCTACCAATTTTTTTTATACAACTGCATGAAAGTATCACAAAAAAAAAAAAAAAAAAAAAAAAAAAAAAGTTTTTGTCTATAGCAAAAATTAATATAATTAAAAAGCAAATCTATATTGTCCAGAGACACCTATAAAAATTAGGGATTTTTCCTCTCGCATCCGTATATTATTAATTTAAATTAAGGTCTACTGATCCAAATTCATCATATGAGATTAAAAAAAAAGTATCCACCACTTGTGCGAAGTAGTTTTTGAATCGGTTTTTATAATCATTTTCATTCAATTTTGTGTCCGCTAAAATTACCTCTTTTTGGAAAATTGAATGTCTTCTATTTTCTTATATGTATATATTAAAAAGAAAGGCATTGCGTACTTTCTCCTCTTTTTCCAATAAAAAATTCTGGTCACTTTATACGTAAAAACAGAGTAAGTTAATCATGTTTTGTGGCGAGTAACTTTTTTTTCCAGCAAGTGTAATTTAAGTTGAAATTTCGGGCCCTGCCTATAGGATGAAATTATTTGAAATACAATTGTGTTAAATTAAACAACATACTATATTTGGGGGATTACTCAAAAGACTCTTATATAAATTTCTATTTTGTTTTTTAACGACTTCTCTTTCGGTTTTCTAAATAAATTAATGATCGAAAATTCGAGTTTTAAAATTCGATAATTTTTACAGTTGATTTTATTCTTTTATAGTTTAATTAAGTATGAAAAATCGCATATAAATATTTTTAAACGAATTTACTAATTATAAAAATCTAAACAAATTGTTGTTTCACATTCGAAAAATTACAGAGAACTTAGGTGACTTTGAATATCCAAGTGAAATTTTGAAATGTGTCACTGAACTATTAAATATAAAGGAACTTTTTTTTACTTTCTCTTACCCATAAGATAAAGTATTGTTTTTGGGTCAAATTTTCAAAATTGAATTTTTGTTTTATTTACACGTTTTGAGGTCCCCTGAATCCAAAAATCATGTTTTTAGCGGTTGTTTTGTGTGTGTGTGTGTGTGTGTGTGTGTCTGTCTGTGTGTATGTGTGTGTCTGTCTCTGTGTATGTGTGTCTGTGTTTGTGTGCGTCTGTCTGTTATCAGCATATCTCAAAAACAAATTATAGCAGAGAGTTCAAACTTGGTATTCTAAATGTGTGTGATATAGGGATGCTACACTAAACTTTTCGTTGAGATCAAGAAAATGGTTCGTGTACAGGGACACCCAAGAAAATTCAAATACTATGGTGAAAATTGCAGGTAAGTAGAGTTTACCGTCTATAGACCGCACTAAATCAAATAAAACCAAAATATATATTTTATATACGTAAAAACATGTTTCATGTAAAATATGGTGTAGAAATCATTCACTGTTCATTTACAGGGCCACATAAAAGAACTAGGTTATAGTACGACAATACTTGAAAATTGATGGAAGTGTACTTCAGGTTGTGTGCGTGTGTTATTAATATAGGATTATATTTATGTCTTCCACGTGATTTGTACATAATTTTTAGAAGATATACAGGGCTGCCAATATTTAAGCCATAACATTCTTTTTCATTGTTAGTGGAAGTGATTTACTGCAATATTTTACCATGTCCAGAAAAGCTGTTCAGGAATTGAAGCTAATTCCTCATAGCCATATGTTAAATAATGTATATTTAAGCCAAATATTTATCGCTTGGCTTTTTGAATATTTAGACGTTTTGAGGCTTTTTGAATACCAAAGTCAAGTTTTTAACGCCTGACCTTTGTTTGTGGCTGTTAGAATAAATTAAAAACAAATAATTTCAGGCGATCCAAATGTTGTGTTTTGAAGTTAATGTGTTTGTTACTAGAAAAGATCAAGATTGATAAATTTCAAAGAATGTTGTTGTGAAAGTTGTCTCAATAATTTTAAATGAACTTTTAAATTTAATAACAGATTCGAATTTTATATGAATGTACGCACAGTAGAGAAACGGAGAGTTCAGTGGGGGGGGGGGGGGGGGGGCGGTAGCCCCCTTCACACAGAATTACTTGTCAAATAATGTTGCTCCGAAGCCTAATTTGATTTGTTTTAACATAGGTTTGTATAACATTACTCGTTATCTTACCCCTTAATCTACAATCTGTATTTATAGTATTAAATTTCAGGGTAAGAGAAAGTTGTGTGAGTGACATACCAGATTATTTAAACAGCTATAGAAACATTCATTTCTAAAAAATTTTACTTTCTCTTACCCATAAGGTAGAGAAAGTTTTGTCTTTGGGTCAAATTTTACAAATTCAGTTTTTGTTATATTTACACGTTTTGAGACCTCCTGAATCCAAAAATCATATTTTTAGCGGGTGGTCTGTGCGTGTGTGTATGTCTATCTGTCTGTATATGTGTCTATGTGTCTGTCTGTTATCAGCATATCTCAAAAACAAATTATAGCAGAAAGTGCAAACTTGATATTCTAAATGTGTATGATATAAAGATGCTATACTAAAATTTACGTTGATATGAAGCAAATGGTTCGGGTACAGGGACACCCAAGATGATTCATATACATTACGTCTATGAGGGAAATTGCAGGTAAGTAGAGTTTAACTAGACTGCACTAAACCAAATGAAACGATTATATATATCTTATATACGTAAAAACATGTTTCTTGTAGAACATGGTATAGAAATCATTCACTTTTCGTTCACAGGCTACACAAAAAAAAACTAGATTATAGTGCGACAATATTTGAAAATTGATGGAAATATATTTCAGGTTGTGCAGTGTGTTATTAATATGGGATTATATTTATATCTACCATGTGATGTGCGCATAACTTTCAGAAGATATACAGGGCTGCCAATATTTAAGTCATACCATACTATTTTATTGTTAGTGAAAGTGTTTTACTGTAATATTTTACCATGTCCAGGAAACCTGCTCAGGAATTGAAGTTAATTCCTCATAGCATTATGCTAAATAATGTATTTTTTTAAGCTAAATATTCATTGCTTGATTTTTTGTATATTTACACGTTTTGAGGCTTCCTGAATACTGAAGTCAAGTTTCTAAAGTTTGATCTTTGTCTGTGTCTGTTAGAGTAAATTAAAAACAAATAATTTCAGACGATCCAAATGCTGTATTTTGAAGTTAATACGTTTGTTACTAGAAAAATTTGATCAAGATTGATAGGTTTCAAGGAATGTTGCATATGAAAATTGTGTGAATAATTTTCAATGAACTTTTGAACATACAGATGTGAATTCGATATAAATATAGGTACAGTAATGAACTCCCCCCCCCCCACACACACAGAGAGAATTACTTTTCAAATAAAGCTGTTCCGAAGCCTAATTTGAATTCTTTTAACATAGATTTGCATAACAGTACTCGTTTTATCTCACCCTTTAATCTACAATCTGTATTTATAGTATTAAATTTCAGGGTGAGAGAAAGTCGTGTGAGTGACACATCAGATTATTTTAGATAATTTCAACAACTGTAAAAGAAGAGATTTCTTCATTTATACATATCGTGTTTTCATGCATACATATGGTTATTATTGCATAATATAACCTTAAACTGAGCTAATTGGTCAGAGACTGCGATTTATTTTCTAAGATATTTAAAAGCACATTGTATATTTTCTTATTAAAAGAATTTAAATGATACATGGCAAGAAGTATCTTTATTTTTAGGCTTTATAAGACTAAAAATTTTAAAATAAAAGAAGGCAAAGCCTTAAAACTTACAATATATTGGTTTGGCCTTACTTTAACTTTAAAAAATACAGTAGATTAGGATAATACGCTGGTTTTCCTTCACTCATCACTAAAACAATTATTGCATTCTTTACAAAATTTGTAACAGAACAGTTCATGAACCTCATTTTTCAAGATTTTTTGGCATCTGCACATAGCTTCAACGACATGCGTTCCAAGTGATAAAAAAGAAATTGTATTTTGCAGTTTCTATTTAAAAATGAATCTTATGAGGAAGGAAAAAGCATTCATAGTTTATCCTTACTTTTAACTGGATGAAAGAAGTCGTGAAGGCAAATCAATTTGAAAAATATTGCAAAGTAATAATTCCAAGAGAGAGAAATAATACAGCATAAAGTAATTATGTTCATAATCAGTATACTAAATTTAGCGATTTAGGTTATTTTCTCTTTTAAATTATTATTATTTTTTTTTTTACTATTGTCCCGATCTTAAATCCCTGTAATAAATTTTGCATAGATATTCAAAATTTTTATATGCAGGGTCATCATCGCTTCTCCCCTGGGAGATGTGATTAACCATGTAACTGTGATAATTTGCAACAAAATTATCATTTTTTACTTTCTTCTATATATATATAAAGGAAGTATTAGATTCATGAAAATTTTCAACCTCTAGTTTTTGAGGTGTTTACACGTTTTAAGATGTCTATACCTTATTTGACCATTTTTAGAAAGTGTTTGTCAGTGTGTGTCAGATTCTGTGGACGCTGTATTTCACGAATCAAAGAATGAAATTTAACTAAACTTGATATTTAGTTGGACCTTGATCTAAACTGGTGCTGATTGCATTTTGGCACCAGTCGTTCAACAGGTGGCGCCGTCCTCCCATTTTTCATAATTTTTAATATGGCAGTATAGGACAAAACTTCGTATAAATAAACATAATAATAGTTATTTTTTACGAATAATTGTAAAATTAATGTGAAATATTGATAATAGTTGTAGTAAACAAGGAAACAAATGTGTGCATATAAGAGCATCACTCTTCCACGTGTCTGTGTGTCTGTGTTGGAAGGAGAGCATACCCCAACCTAAAGAGTGTAAATTTTCAAAGGATTCGAGGAGTATAAATTTTTAAAAAAACTCGTCAATAACTTTAGAACGAATGGGGGAATATTGATCTGCAATAGTTTAAAACAAATTTATCGATTTCTTTTACCATTTTTAATGAAAAGAAAAAAGGAAAGAAAAAAGAAATAATTTTCTCAAATGTCGGCACAAAACTAACTTCATTTGAACATATCTTTTTTTTGTTTCTCTGCGAAGCATATTGTCTGCATTCATCATGGATTTATGGAGAATAATTTTAATTAATAAAAAAATTAATAAATAATTTGCGCTGCGTGAATTTACATAGGAAAACATAGAAGAAAGTCTTGTAGTGGCCAACACATACTAATTTTTATAAAAAAAATAAAATTAAATAAAAATCTAAGATAGGGAGAAAAGTGATATTCTTTCGAAATTTAGTGTGAAACTTTTCTCAGATGAAATCGTTTATACTCACAATAAAAAATAATAAAACAAATAATAATTTTAATAAATAGCTTGTACTAGGTGAATTTGTAAAAGTAAATATAAAAGAAAGCTTTTTTTCATGGTCACAACATACTAGTTTACTGTTACTTAAACCAAATAAATTAAAATCACATACATTAAACAACAAAGACTGGCATTGAAATATAAAGGGAAAGAGTATTATATGGCAAGACTATTAATTAAAGAAGAGACAACAAACTTTGTAAAAATAGTTAAGTGAATGTCCTAAACAATAGACGTATTTTGTGTTTTGACTTCATTATCCGCAATTGTTTACGGAACTCCACTGGCTTCAGTTGTTACAGGTACTATTTTAACGACTATCAAGAGAAGTCACGAGAAATATTTTGTTGGGGCTCATTGTTCCAGCAAAGATTTGATTGCATAGACAGCATGTCGGACTACAATAGCTGCAAGTTGCTTCTTTAATTTAATTATAAACAACTTTGATTTTAACTCAAGAATAAAATTAGTTTCTTGTGTTATCAGGGATTAATCCAGCTTTTTAAAAATGATACTCCATTTGTGAATTTATAAAATAATTTGTGAAAACATCAAGTAAGTTTGTGAAAATTAATGATACTTCAGAACAATTAACTAAAATAAGTAAAGCAGTTTTTTTTTTTAATTTTAAAATACATTTAAAAAATAAAATGAAACAGTTGTAAAAATAAATATATATATGGGCGAGTTAAGTTGTTTCTTATTTGTAACATAAGTAGGTGTTTACTTAGATATTTATCATTGTCTCCAGTAAATATTCAAATTGAGGGTATTTTTCTGTGTTCGATGCAGTGAAGCTTATAAAATATTTTAGTGTGCAGTTATATTGCTGAGAATTGACTTTGTGAAGGTACCTCTTTGCTGAAAGTTGACTTTGTGAAGGTATCTCTTTGCTGAAAGTTGAATTTGTGAAGGTACCTCATTGCTAAAAATTGACTTTGTGAAAGTGCCTCAATGCGGCACTAAATTTGTTCTGAATTAACCTCTGGTTATATTTATATGAATTTCACAGAATAATAAATAAAGTAATTAAACAAGTAACAGATAATTTAAAAACTTTTACTGGCAATTTTTTTGCATATACTCTTTTTATTTTTAAAGATTAACTGTAACCAATTTTACATAATTCAGTCAAATATCTTTATACATGGTTCTACTGCGAAAGGTACTAATTAAAGCATTTTTATACTATAAATTTCGAAAATTTTAAAATGCTCCATTAATGGACACGTAAAAACCCAGTAATGGACATTATACAATTCCAATAGGGGGCACTTTTAAATGTTTGCAAAGAGAGCGAAAAGTGTAGAAACACCCTTGTTATGATGTTGAATTTAGTTTCTTGTGCACACATTAGACAGGGAAACATTACTTTAAAGTTAAAGAAAAACTAGTATATTGTGTTCATTACAAATCATGCTTGTAGATCATCTTCGAAATAATAAAAAGGTTTCACGAATGCCACATTCAAAACTGATGTCATAGCTACTAGAAGCTACTGTATAGCATTGAAAAAAAAATTACTCATGTTTTAAAACGATTCAATAATTTAAAAAAATCAGTTTAAGTTAACAGAAAATATGATGTCACGAATGCAAAAATGTATCGAGAAAAAAGAAATATATAAATAAAAATGTATCCTTAATTTTAAATGAATGAAAAGGAAATGTAAAAAATAATATAGTGTGGCATCACCTGACTTTCTCTTACCCTACATTTCAATATTATAATATAAAGACATATTGAAAAAGAGGTAATATAACAAATACTCTACACAAACTTATGTTAAAAACAATTGAAACTAGAACATATTTATTTGACAAATATTTATAATCCTTTCAACTAACCTCCCACTTGAATATTGTGCCTACATTTTCATAGAATTCAAGGCTATTAAGCCTTGAATTCTATGAAAAGTTCATTCGAAATTATTCAGATTTCCAGCCGCATTACACCTTGAAACTAGCCAATCTTAAACAAAATTTTCAAATAGCAACCTGACATGAACTTCAAAATACAACATTTGATTTGTGTGCAATTATTTGTTTTTAAGTTATATTAATAACAGACGCACACGAATATCAGCTGCTAAAAACTTGGCTTTGATATTCAGAGAACCACAAAATGCATAATTACATAATATATACAGTTCCCGCCGCTTATTAAAATCACATTCATCCTGAGGCAAAGTGATTTTATTAAGCGGCTGATTTTTATATCCGGCGAACGTTCCAGCACTCAAGGAAAAGGTTTTTACTTCCTAAATTTGGAAAGAAATTTCAAAAGGTAACGAATATTGGAATTAATAAACAATGTTAATTATTTTTTGATAAATAATTATTTCTCCAATATAAGTAAATTAAACGCATTCCAAATTTCTATGCGCTTTCCTTCGAAGAAAATCCTCATTATTTTACGAAAAGTTCACGCTTTTCTTATAAATTTAAAATATTTCCGTTTGAATCTCTTAATTTATAGCTATTTCAAAATAAGAACTAGAAATTGTCTTTTCATATGTAAAAATTAAAAAGATATACATATCATTTACAAATCAAATCAAATTTGTAACATATTACTGCGCTTTGAAGAATACGTTCCTTGAAATTGTTACGGAAATAAGTGATGGGGCATGTTTAATTTGTAACTATGCTGCAAGTGTAAAATTTTCAACAATGAGCGATAACGGGTACTTTAATTTCTTATTAAAAAAAAAAAAAAAAAAAATCACAATGTAAATAGAAATTTTTTTAGTGTGCATAAATGATAATTTTGGCTGCTGAGGAGATTTTTTTTGAGTTTATTAACCGACGATGCTGATATTATTAAGTGGCGGTTTCAACAATAATTTGTATTGATTTGATTCCGACCCTCGTAACTTGATCAGATTAAGCGGCTGATTTTATTAACCAGTGATTTTATTAAGCGGCGGTTACTGTATATATATATACAAAACAGTCCTTTCCATACCATCTACATGAATAAGAAAAAATAAGAAAGAAAGAAAATTAAATATATCGTTTGTGTCATGTAGGGCTAAGCAGATTAGGACTTAGAACGTTGATATAGATATTACAATTTAAAAGATAAGGTCATTATATATATATATATATATATATATATATATATAATGTAAATCGATGTTAAACTATTTAAACTGGCATGTGAAAAAAAGTAATAAATTAAGAGTATTTATATATTGTCAGTTTGGAAAATAAACTAGCGATGATTCTGATAAATTTACGTCGAAGTTTATTTTCATAAATAACTAAATTTAAATTACAATTCATTACGCGAATTCCATGAAAAAAAAAGTTAATTTTTAAATAATCCTCTTATTATTATTATTATTATTATTACTGGTAATCTATCACGGCATTTGGTTACTGTTTTTTGTTTTGACGAATATAGATTGCCTGGATAATATGAAAGCATCGGATTTGGAAACAGGCTGATGTTGAAAGTATCTACCGCTAATTGGGCGAAGGCTGTCTAGTAATCTATAATAACGACAATTATCGGCTAACATGCACAAAAATTACATCAACTTAGATTCTATTAATTAAAATTTTATATGTACAAATTAGTGTAATTTTTCCTAGATGCTGAGATATAGCTATCTAAATAATCGTAAAAAGGTAATAGAAGCACCACTTCTCGATCAATACGCACTAAATTGAATAAGCATAATTTTTAATAATATACAAATCGCAAACTAAGTTTGGTGAGTTTATACAGCATAAAAGCTGAGATATAGCCTTTATGAAAGCGGAAAACATTGCAGCTTTGAACACCATCTGCCTTCAGATATATATCCACATATAATCAGCATACAATAGATAATCATATTATTATTATTTTATTTATTTATTTATTTATTTTTCTTACGCTTTTTTTTTTTTATTTTTTAAAGAAACATTGAACCAAATGGCGGTGAAATTTTTTTTAACTCACGCTTTCATGCAACAATTTAGTTACAAGCGCATTTAGGGACCAACCATAAACTGAACAACAACAAAAAAAAAAAAAAAAAAAAAAATGGTTACCGTGTATCATAAAGAGGTACAAATGACTTGTAACTTTAACACATGATTTATTTACTATTTACATTATTTTTATTTATTTATTTTATTCAGTTATTTATTTATTTATTTTTTAATTTTTTTTAATTTTCTTTTTATTTTTTATAAAGAGAATGAATTTTTAGAACATTTTACAAAAAATTGACAAAACATTAGAGAAACATTTTTCTGAAGCATAAAATGCTTACTGTTATTTTTCGACAAAATATAAGTATTTGTATTAAATTATTTTTTACTGAGCATGAGCGAAAGATTACGTTTTTGTCATTAGTTAGATTAGAAGCTAAATATATAGAGCAACTCACGTTAAAAATCCATTTAAATCAAATAAAAATTAAGAAAATATCGTAAAAAGAATAAGCTGAAAGTTGTGTTTCTCTAAAAAGTTCCAAGATTTTAAGGGTGTTTCCCACAAAAATGATTTTTTTTTTTTTTTTTTTTTTTTATGTGGATGAAATCTAAATTAAAAACGTGCTATGGGAAAATATCTTTACGAACTTGTAACTTTAACATAATTTTATTCATTTACTAAGATTTGTGACTTGTTAAGGGTTTTTTCATTAAAATGATTTTTTGTGACATTTTTTAAATAACACCGCGCTGAAAAAAAAGAAAAAAAAAAATTAGAGTCCTGATACCATTTCTACTGATTCTTATGCAAAATAACCTCCTGAATCTGTATATGATCTCTATTTTGCCCAATCACCCACCGTTTTCTCGGGACGTCACCCCTCCCCGAATTTTTATCACTGTTCGTTAATTTTATGGCCATGAATATAATTTGGAGAATATGAAAAATTATTTTTAACACTTAAAAAATATGTATATATATATATACAGTGTATAATAAATAACAATAATAATTGATTAATAAAATATAATAAATGTAATTCATAATTTCGGTGACAAATCCCCTTCCCCCTAAATTTTACCCTCGTATACCTAGGTATACGAGGGTAATATACCTAGATATTCATGTTTTAGAATTTTTCACTGCTGTAGAATCTCAGAAGATATTTAACAGTTAAGGTATCTGATTTTCTGTTTTTCATTTGGTTTTAAAGAATAGACTTTTAGCTTTCTAAAACACCTTTACATTTGTTTGTACACTAATTAGAACCGAAGTTATAGCCAATTAAGTAAACCGGAAGTGAGATTCTTTAAGACAGGAAGTGCTCGATCTCGCCAGTTTAAAGAGCTGGTGATAGGTAAACATTGGTAATTAGGCTTGATTTCACATTTATTTTCAATTTAAATCATTCAGGTTTTTATTATTATTATGCCTCATGTATTTATTTATTTTTCCCAATAAATAATTACACATTAAGTAAAATCTTTAAATGCGTTTTATGAAAAACTATATTTTTCGATTTTTGTGTATGCGATAAACCTGATTTCTCCAAAAGTTTTCAAGTTATTTCTATGAAATTTTTTCACAGTATATAACAGATTTCCAGTCACGCAATGAACTAACAGATAAGTTCTATGTACTATTTTGAAGATTTTACATGTGTTTATTTCCTAAAAAACAGATTTTTTTTTTCCGGAAAATTCTGTATTTTTCTCTGTTAGTTACCATATTTCAGTCAATTTTAAGAATATCTCTTAACTTTTAGTTCAATGCACAGTTAAGGGTCATATCATTATGTATTTCAATGGATATTGAATTATATTAATTTTTATTGAGTATATGAGGTTTGGCGTAAACGTGAAATTTTGCTCATTTTTTACACAAAATCACCTATTTTTTTTTGCAAAATAAAGAAATATTTGCTTAAAATGTACTATTTTTCATCATTTTATGTCCGTTTATAAATAAAAATCTAATTACTTATTGCATAGTCTGCTTTTTTAGAAAAAAGTGCTTCGTAAGTAGGCAGATACCTTAAAATAATCCTTTCTCCCTCTATAAATCAAATTTATAGCCATAAAATTACCGAAAAGTGATAAAAATAGGGAGGCATCCCCCAAAAAACTGTGGCTGATAAGGCAAAATGGCCATTACATATTCGGATTCGGGAGGTCTTTTTATATAAGAATTTGTAAAAATAGTGTTGGGGCCAATTTTTATGCAGAGCAGTGTAATTGGATGGCCAAATTTATTACGTGACATGTAAAACCTCTTATGCAGGGTTTAAACTGCCATTAGTTTTTTTAGCATTTTGCTAAAAGGTATCATATTTTGCTAAAACATGTCGGTCAGAATTTCGCTAAAAAGCTAAAACTGGATAACTGTATAAAATATCTCTATATAATAAATAACTCAGATTTTTTACTTTTTTTTTTTTTTTTTTTTTTTTTTTGTAATATTTGCAGGCAAAACTACGAAAGGACAAATTTTTGGGAATCATTATTTACATAGTAATTTGGATTTATTTTTAATTTTCAATGATTGAATTTAAATGCAAAAATACTTAAAAGTATGTCAGAATTCAGAATTTGCTTCATAGAAGCATTCTTAGCACTAGTATTTCACGATTATCTACCACTACACTTTACTTAATTTTTAAATTGCTTTTTTATTTTACACACATGATATGAATACCTCTTTTTCTATTGTTAAAATCAAAACATAGTTTCCCTGATTCATATTTTTAAAGTCACAAATATGGATGCTTGGTTAAAATCATCAATGAACAAAAGGAATAGAAAACAAAACTGAGGATAACATAGCTAAGTAAAAGAAATCAATGGTATCCAAAGAATTAATTAACTTTCGAAAAAGCTAAAATAGTGCTTGCCTATTTTCGCTAAAATGCTAAAGTAATTTTTTTTGCCAGGTTAAACCCTGCTCTTATGAAATTGTAACTCTGGAAAATATCTAAAATCTAGCTCATTCTCTTGAAGATAATTTGCTTAATTTTCATTATAATCAAATGCACTTTTAGCATAAGTTGCTCTTTATATCTAGCTATCAATTTATGTAATAAAAATGTACTGTATTTCGCGCATGCGTAGTAAATAATTGTTTACTACAAATACGCATATCTCCGTGAAAATTAAATGTACGCATTTTACGCTTCAGAATAATATTTACCAAATATTTTGTCAATATTTCTGAAAGTTTTGTAAAATTTTGTTGAAATCCATTCTTCTTATAAACAAAAAATTTGCTAGCAAATTAATATTTTTAGAAATATCTATATATTAATAGGCAAACATGAAATTTGTCGTACACTTTTAACATATTAATTATGGAAGTAGAGATTGACTGTGGCATCATTCAAAAGGTATGATAAGCCAAATTTGCGTGATATAAAAATTATTTTCTTACGATGTCATGAAGGTATTTAAAAATACTTTTTTAATGCACTTTTTCGTTTTATACATGTTTTGTACTAAAAAATTCCTAAAGAAAAAAGTTGTTAAATCTGGCAATTTCTTAAAACTCAAATAAAACCATAGACACAGTAATTTGTATAGATGTATCATCACTATACTCTAGTCTAGACTATAGATTTTTCATTCTGAGAGACAGCAGCCATTAGCGTGGTAGAAATTTGAATGAATGAGTGGTAGATCGAAAGTTTATACTAATGAACAAATACGCAAATTAAAAAAGAATTTGATTTATGAAAGTTCTAATTTATTTATTTATTATTATTTTTTTTTTTAAGGACTATGAGGACTATTAGTTTCAATCTGGGTAAAAACGTCATCGCCAGTTTTTGTAGACCAGTTTTGTGTAACACCAAAATAAATTAGAAATATCAATCCTATCGTTACAAATTCGGTACCAAATGAAAGGGGCGATTTTTCTAAATCCAGAGGTGCAAATAGCTTTCTGACACGACAATTCCATTTTTTAAAATTAACTAAAGTATGAAATTTAGGTGGCAACACTCCATTTTAATTCATTTCAGTTATTTTAAAAAGTACGGGGCCCAGTTTTACGGTCAATAAATGAGATAAAAAATAAATTAAAAATTAAAAATAAAAATAAAAATAAAATAAAATAAGAAATAAAATAAAATTTTTACAGATTGAAATTAATAGTCTTCCGTACTAAACTAAATTCTGTCTTTGACAGAATTTTTACATTTTTTTTATTTTTTCAAAATCTTCCTTTAAAGTAATTACGGTTAATTTTCAATCAAAATAGGCGGTTTCAGAGAGAACGACTATATTTATTTTTTTTATCTATTTATTTACTTATTTGTGATTTACGTCAGCTCTAATTTGAAGACATATTTTTAAACTAAACCAGAATGCATTTCAATTAACTGAAAATGACTACTTATTATTATTATTTTTTTTTTATGAATTTTTTCTACATTTTCTGCATACGAGTATATAAGAAGAAAGTATAAGATATGAAAAAACTTTTGATTTCCAATTTTCGATGAATTTACACGTTTTGAGATGTCTTTGCATTTCAGTTATCTGAAATTCACTTCTTATTTTTAAAAAACTGGATTTATTATTAGCTTCTGCATATATAAGAAGAAAGTAGAAGATATGGAAAAAAATTCGATTTCTGGTTTTCGATGAATTTACACTTTTTGAGATTTCCTTGCATTTCAATTAACTGAAATTGACTACTTATTGAAAAAATAAAAAAGAAATGGATATATTATTCTATCTTCTGAATATATAAGAAGAATGTACAAGATTCAGAAAAATTTTGGATTATCGGTTTTCAATGAAATTACACGTTTTGAGATTTCCTGAACTCAATTCGACCATTTTTTTTAAAAGATCTGTCTTTTTCAGTTCGAACACTGTACTTCATGAACCAATGGACTTAATTCAACCGAACTTGATATTTGATTGGACCTTATTTGAATTGATGCCGATTAGCTTTTGGTCTATATCACCCAACAGGGGGCGCTTCAACGTTGTGATTTCCTCTCATTTCAGGAAAGGCTCAACATCTACAATGTACCAAACTTAGAAATATATATTAAGTATAACTCTGCTATTCACTTTGAGTGCATATCGGCCAACAAGTGTCGCAGTTAATTTGCAGTTTTTAAAGTGGTCGAGTTTCGACCACTGTTCGATACTATGTATATAAATAAATTTCTAAATATTCGTGATATTCCTACAAAAAAAAAAAAAAAAAAAAAAAAAAAAAAAAACATTCAAAAATTGTAAATAGTAAGTGAAATCATGTATTAAAGTTATAAGTTATTTGTGGCTTTTCATGATACAAGTTAGTCCAAAGTATTTTTGTTTTTCTTGTCGTCTATCCAGGTTATTTGTTTTCCTTATAGGCATAACTCGGAAATCTACATTTCCAGTTTAGAGATTTAGAAAATGGCTACTTATTCGTTCTAGATGAAAGCAGTATACTTTTTTCTCAGTGTATTTACACAGTTATACATTTTTAGATATACATCATATATTACAAACAAAATATTCGAAATTGACTACATTCATCTTCATCAGGGGTTAGTCCTACATCTTGAATATCATTATTTTTTCATAGATATTTTTTATTTATTAAATCGCAGAAATTCAATGGTTACTTAAAACGAAGCTTATTACTAAAAGCTGGTGCTACTGAAAATGTAGGATATTGCAACTTTCCTATTATCAGTTTATTATTAAACTGATAAAGCATAAAAAAAATATTTGCATCAATCAATATATTAAACTAAATCGAATATTCATTTATTTAAAACCCTCAACGTTTTAAAGTTATAATTTTTATTAAAATTTAAAAAATAAAATAATTAAGAAATTTATAGCTCGCTTTTTTAAAAGTCACAGATTATTTTATTGTTCTCTATTGAATTATCCTGAAAATTGCTTCCTCCACAGATTACTGTATAGTTTCCTTTTGAGTCATCTTAAAAATTGTTTTTTATTTAGTATTCTGTAACACAGGGGTGGCCAACCCGCGGCCCGCGGGCCGCATGCGGCCCACCGCGTAGTTTCTTGCGGCCCGCGAGGAGACTAACGATATTTAAAGTTTGACAGCTTTGGTTAACGGATCAAAAATTAATAAATACGGTCTGATTTTTTGAAGTGAAAATACCTTTCAACGATTATGGTAGCTAATGAACTGTTGTAATGAAATATTATTAGATCCATTATTCATTCTTTTTATTATTATAGTTTTAATATACATTCATAAATTTTTCATACTATTGTAAATTTATGAATGAAAATAATTTAAATTAATGTATTCTGCTCCGAATTTTCAACCTACCCTTCCTTGAAAAAAGTATACTTATAAATATATATACACATATGCATATGTATAGTCATAAAATAATAATAATAATTTTCTTCCCCGACTTATTTCACCGTAAATTATCAGCTAATTTACGGCGGAATTTGTCGGGAAAGGAGGGGGAGGGGCTTATATATGACTGTACATACAGTGCGGCCCGAACGAATAAAATACATTTCTAATGCGGCCCACCAAGTGTTTTGGGTTGGACAGGCCTGCTGTAACAAATGTTATTTATAAACTAATAAATTTTAAATATTACCGCTTGTGGTTTAAAAAAAAAATTTCCGAATTATAATACTGTTGATAAATAAAAAATAAATAAACATCTTTTTAACTAAAATTTAGAACCTAAATATTTTTTAAAACAATATTTAGATTATAGACAAAAAGGCTATTACCTTTTAAAATATTTGTAAAATATATTGCTTTAAATTCAAAGTAATAAATTTGTTTGGATTAAATGATATATGATGCGAAAAATCAATTGAACACATTTTGGCTTCTTTTTAAAATTTCCTGTCGTATATTTATCAATTTATACATTGTAATATATTCATACTTAAAATTAATTAAGATTATTCAAAATTATTTAAGATTGATTATACGTAATGCAATTGAATACAAATAAAAACAATAAAATAAGGGAAAAAAAAAAAAAAAAAAAAAGTCAAGCATTTCATATATATATAAAGAACCACTTTTTAAAATAAATTGGCATTAATATTTACTGTTAAATATAATATATATTTTTTTATTATTATTAATTATGTCCACGTTATTAGGATTTCTAAGATTTGGGATTTTTACTTGACACCACTGGCCAAGAGGTTCTCTCTCGAAGCTGACAGACGGGAAGTTTCCGCTTCAATCGCATTTCGTGCTCATTGACCGTTCGGAGTTTTCTGTGTTTTACTCCGAATCTCATATAATTATGAACTAGGACCCCTTTAAATGAACCCTTGAATCGTATTCCACCCAAGTCTAGGACCCAAGAGCAGTCAATCGGCCTTAAAACCTACACTACAACTCCATAATTTTTATAATTTTTTAGTTTTAGAAAAAATTTGATTATTTTTTTTTTTTCTTAAAAAAATTATCTTAAAAAAACATTAGCAATGTTTTACCTTTGTATCTATATTTATAATTTTATTTATTTTTCTAATCCAAATGCTGTATCCCATCTATCTACATTTTAACTGTTTTTCTTTTATTTTAAGCCCAACATAAATCTGTGATTTAATTTAAAGAGTTATTTTAAAGAACAATATTTACTCGCCAGTTAGGCGATAAATAGAACGCAGTAGTTTAAAGACCGTTTTCGAAGGCAAAAATAAAACACTCTTTGGCAAGAAGGGTGAAAAAAAGAAGAGAAGTAGGAGGAGTAAGGAAAATTCCGGGTGCCTCGTCGAAAAAAGAAGTATCGAGCCAAACACGATTTCGATCCTCGAAACCTAAGTAGGACTTTACTTCCCGTCCACAAGTGGTTTCTGTTCTGCCCTTCATTCAAGTTTTTAATCTATAGAAATGGCACCTAGAGGAGTCAGCACTTGGAGAAGACCCTATACTTCGATTTACAATGATAATTATCGGTATGGTACTGGTTTGTACTCCGATACCCTTACGGATATAGAGAAAAGGTACACGGAGTCCATTTCCAAGACCCAGCTCCGTTCGGACAGACCCGATTTGACCTTTACTACTTTTTCGGGATCCAACTTGCAATCAAGTCCAGCTCCAGCGGGGGATAGCAGTGCCCGAGAAACTGTAGGATTTTCCAGGCAACTGTCAGCTTCTCCGACCAGAGAATTCACCAGAAGTCCGAATTTCGAAAGCAGACTGAATGCGACTTTGAAGTCCGCAGCATACGAATTAGACGAAGATGTGGAAGATGCTATCAATCGAAGGATTGAAGCGAGGAGACAAGCTTTAGCTAGAAGTCAATCTGAGATTCATTCAAAGACAGAAGCTGAGGAGGATGAGGAATTCAGAGTGAGATTAGAAAGAAGAAAGCAAGCTCTTGCTAAATTTCAAGAATCAAGAACCGAATCTGAAGAATTTGCTTCAAAATTGAAGAAAACCGTCGAAAAAGAAGAGCCTCCCAGACCAAAGAGCCTGTATGATGATGCATCCTTTTGGACCTTGCCTAAGTCTTCGAACAAGGTTTCGGGACTTGATCTGGATATTCCAAAAAGCAAAAGAAAAGCTGGTGGCCGACAAACTCCCACGAACGGCCCATCTTCACAATGGAGGGATAAAAGGTATGATTGTTATTATTCTCTTTTTCAATGATAGTGGAATTTGATTATTAACCCGTTAGCACCCAGTGTCCTCATTTGAGGACAGCTAATAAAATGGCACGTATATTTTTTGTGGTTTCTTGGAATGATTTCTGCTTTTTAGTGACAGTTTATAGCGTCACTCTAAATGATCCCTGATAGTTCTATGTGCCTACTATTAATTATTATTTCATAACTTGGATAGTCATTTTATGATTTTTCATTCGTCGCACCTTTTTGCGCAGGTATACTGACTTAAATCAAGTTGAATAATAATATATATTATAATACTTTACTTTCGATATCTTTGTCAACATACAATGGGAAATTAATCTGTTATCTCGAAATTTTTCTATCTCGAAGTTTTCGTTCTAGAACACTAAACGTCAATAAATGAGGATACTCTTTAAATTTAAAACTATCAAAAGAATTGTTTAAATTAATATATTTTACTGTCAGTTGTCACATTAATTTAGAAGTGAAATAATCAGGTAATAATATTTTGCAAAAATAATTCGGGCGTTAACGGGTACACGGAGTTTTTAGCTAAGGTGAATATGATATAATCCATTAAGAACCTGGAGATAAAAGAAGGAAGTGATATTTTTAATTATTGTGCTCTTTTTATATAACTTATAAAATAAAGTCTGTTCGGAGGGCATTTAAAACAAAAAATTTCTAAATTTTCGTTAATGTATTGTTTATTTCTATTGACCAGAAATGCTTGGTAGACTTCAGTTATATTTTAAATTGTTGTTTCAAGTATGAAAAATGTGTATGATGAAACTTAACACGTTTTTCATTATTCACAACCTTTTCACTAGCGAAATACTGTAGGCAAATATTTATAGATATTTTAAGTTGGGAAGTGAAGTTTAAAAAAGCTATTTTAAAATAGTTTTCTGGATATTAGGAAAAACGTTATTATATATATATATATAATCAAATGTTATTCCCTTGGTATGTTTAAAAACAATTTTTATTATTGCTTACTGCACGTTTTATTTATTTGTTTGTTTTATTTTATTTTTACTTATTTTTGAAATGGATTAAGATAAAACGAAAATACGATGATATATTTTGTCAAAAGAAGATAACAATTGCTTTTAGTCTAAATAATTAAGTATGGTCTTTCATCAGGTGATAAAAAGTAAGCACGAGTACAGTATGACAGAAAAAATGCCTACTTTTTACGGCTTGATGAAGAATTGTGTTTAAATATTTCGATTCGAAACAAGTGTTGAGTGCAATTGCGATTTACGGTATTTGTTCACAATGTTCTCATTGTTAAAATCCATCGCAAGTTTTTTGGTGTATTTTAGTGTATATTAAATTGTGTATTTGAAACTAGTATTCACAATTAAAAAAAAACTATGGGTTTGACTTTAGAACTGACTAAATTGCATATTGAACCATAAGGTTCTTCCATTAGCGTTCCTTTGGATTCTTTATCAAGGAAAAATAATAGAAAGAAAAATTAACTTTTTTATAAGTATTCATGCTCAGAACTAATTAATGTATGCTTCGTGTACTCAATGTACACTGTTTGTTTTTAATTTGTTTAAACTCTATTTAGAAAAGTCTGTTTTTCTAATTTAGTTTTATTTGTAGTCGCTGTTGATTTTCATATTTTACAAAAAATAATTATTAAATAAATTAAATAAACTCGTATCTAACTTTGATTTCCTTATGATTATTTAAAATTAATAATTTTGGACAGCAACATTTGTGCATTTTATTTATTTATTTATTTACTTATTTATCTCTGTAGAGAAAAATTAGTTTGGTTTTGTAAGTATAGTAACATATGAAATAGATATTACCTGTACCTAGGGCCCATAACAACTTTAAGATATCGAAAAAAATTCTTCAAAAAAATCCATTGATGTTAATTTTCTGTAATGTCTCTTTGAATATATTTGTAAAAGAGATAAATCTAAATTTAAATTAATCATAGTTTTATATTATCTGAGTAATAGAATTAAGGGGATGTGGACGTTAGAATTTTTTTTTTTTTTTTTTTTTTTTTTTTGTAAATTACTGTCTTAGAATAGTGAAAATTTGCATACATTTGCATTGAAATAACTATAATACTACTGCATAAGATTTCTTGGAAAGTGTTTAAACTTACAAAGTAAAACAAAATTATAATTGTATTTATTCATTTATGTACTTATTTATTTGTATTGAGAACTTTTAAATTGCTACGTACTGTTTTTTTTTTTTTTTTTTTTTTTTTCTCCTGGATTTTGCATTTTTATAGTTTGGCAATATATTCCAAACATTTGAATATTATTTTGTTAACTCTCTGATAAGTTTTTTTTTTTTTTTTTTTTTTTTTAATCGTTGAGTGCTGAAATTTAATTACTTCTCAATGAATCTACAAAGTAACACTCAAATATATTTAGAATGTACACTGAATTATACATATGTTTTTTAATTCAAAACACTTTTGCGAAATTTTAATACACTACTTAATATTGTCACATTTCAATGCATATGTATGCAAGTTTATATTATATAGATATATATTGGAAATCTTTTCAAACATTTCAATAGATGAAATTGAGTATCACATGATGAACAAGATAAAACAAGAATATATATATGCTGCTTATGCGCAAATATTTAAATGCATTTTGTTTATTCTCAACAATTTTTAAAGAACTTTAAAAAATCTTCAATTTACTACTTATTGTATATATAATTAAATATATACAAATATTGGCCTATTTTGGCATTAACACGAATCTAAAAATTACATACACTTTGACTACAGCTGCTAACGCACTTAAACAATTGTTTATTATTTCAATTTTAATTCCTATTATTGAATTTATGCATTTCTTAAATAATTTTATTAAATTATTAATTTATGCCTATTAAATTTGGCATTTAATTGGATGTTTGATATACCAACACTAATCCTCTGAAAATGATAAAAGTAAATATTGACTGGTACTCAAATTAAATTAATACCGTGACTATTTTTAATCGAAATAAATCTCGATTAAAATTTAATTTTATGTTGGTATCTTCCTCTATCTTTTGTCTGCTGAGTGTTAGAATGGTACTAAATAATTCAAATTATATATATATATATATATACAATTTTAAAACGATAATTAAATAATAAAAAAATATATATAATAATAATAATAATAATAATAAACTTTATATATATATATATATATATATATATAAATTCAAAATTACTCCCAACAATCATTTTAATTTTTTTTTCAAAAATTAGTGAACTTTATAGAACAAAATAATACTCACTTATTCCATTTAGGTTAATATCAGAACTCATTTATTTACGCACAAACTCTAAAAGTACAATGTTGTGTTACAATTTTTATTTTAATTTAGTCATTAGGGTACAATTAAAGCTTTATTTTGTAAATTCATTCAATGTAAATTTTACGGGAAAAGTTAAGATTTCTGTATAATAGAGTTTACATTCTATCATATTTCACTTTAACGAAGTTTTGTAGTATAGTTATATTATATTCCATAACATTCATAGGACCTATATTAAAAAAATCGTGATTCTTTTTAAATTTAGTTTTAAGTCAGAGTGCAAATCTTACTTTTTAAAAAAGTTTTAACATTGAAAACAAGTGCATAGATTCAATAGAATGGTTTAAGCTATGTTCATTTCATTATTGTTAAATCTCTCCTAGGTCATATTAAAAGAATATTTAAGAATAAGGATTTCACAAGTCGACAAGGAATTTTTTTTTTTTTTTTCTCCTAGGTGATATGTTTTTCTACTGTATTTTTGGATGTTGATTAAGGAAAAAGTAGTCAAAAATTTCCATTACGTACAGTTTTGATTAAAAAAAAAAAAAAAAAAAAAAAATCTGGAGTGACTCCACTCGACTTTCCGAACATTGAGTAATTAACAGTTTTGTAGATAAAGTAAACAAAGAGGAGTTGTTAAACAAACAAAAGAGAGAAAACCATACTAGAGTGTTTCAGTATTTTTCTCCATATATTACACGATGTTTTATTTAACGCTACTGAACTTTGAGCCCATAGATCATAATGATAAAGAATTTTTCGTTGTGTCCCTGTAAAAACCTATAAATGCTAGATTCACCAAAATGCTTATAGTTAGTGCAGTGGTGATTTATAATATTCATACAAATTTTTTGCTCAATTGAATAAGGCGTTTAGATGCAATCGCACTTTTAAAAATTCGGTCCCGTAGGCCATAATGATAAAGAATTTTTCTTTGTGTCCCTGTAAAAAAACTATACGAGCTAAATTCTTCAAATTCTATACAGATTGAGTTTCTGTGACCTATAATATGTGTGTAAATTTTTTGCTCAATTGAATAAGGCGTTTAGATGCTATTGCACTTTTAAGATTTTGGTCCCATAGGCCATAAGGATAAAGAATTTTTCTTTGTGTCCCTGTAAAAAAACTATAAGTGCTAGATTCATCAAAATCAATAGAGTTCGTGCTACAGTGACTTGCAACATGCGTACCAACTTACAGCTCATTCAAGCAAAGCGTTTAGACACTAGCGTGTTCACTCACACACATGCATATATCTTCGTAAAAATAGTGAAGACGGACTTAGGGACCTCAAAACGTATAGAAACATCAAAATCTCAAATTCGGATTTTTGACATGATTACAATACTTTCCTCACTATAGTGTTCGGAAAGTAAAAAGAGGATTGTATGAGCCTAAAGTTCCACTTTTACAACTCCCATCTAAGTTACTTCCCGGAAAATCTGGGTGATGTGCGTGAAGAATAAGGAGTAATATTATTATAATATTTCATCAAGATACTAAAGAAATGTAGAGAAGATATCGGAGACTATGAAGTGTTAACATGTTAGCAGGTTATTGCTGGATGCTGCATAGAGATCTCCCCCGCCCCTCCCCCTCCCAAGGCCTTAAAGCCGTGCACAATGTAAAATGCTCTAAAAGGAACTTCGATGTAAAGAAACACATTTAAAAGATAATGTGTAAATAATAGAGGATTTTAATGTATTTTATACACAAATTGGTTCGAATTTATTATAATCTCTAGATGAGTTCTTTCAGTCTTCATCCTTACTTTGTGAAAGATCCTTACGTGATAGGAAAAAAGACAATCAATTCTGAATTCAGCCCATCAAAACACATTAGAAATTCCCCACTCAATGCAAAATAATAATAATAATAAATAAATAAATAATATTTAAAAAATACGATTCCGCAGCCTGTTTTTGTTTTTTTTTTTTTTTACCTTGAGAAATAAATTTGAAATTTATTACAAACTGAAATCTTTGAAAAAGCTTTTAATTTCATGGTGTTGGTGTTAGGTTTAAAACCGATTGACTGTGTAAGGCTATCTTAGGCCCAACGGGAAGGTATTTCTAACACGTTCTAGCCAGTATTCACACTATTCCGGGAGATTAATAAAAAAAAAAAAAAAAAACCTCTAACAACACATCTTTCGCGCATGACATCTTCAGGATGTCCTATGGATCAAAATGATGTCTTTGGACATCCCCAGGGTGTATTGTGAATAACTATGTTGTTAGGGACGGAAAAACACAAACGGCTAGGCCGACGAATGTGACCTGAGCTCGAACTTAACACCCACCGTCTACCAGCTATGAAAGAAGGCCCTCTTGGCCTTGGTCTTTAAATTTTATGTCAATGCATACCGAACGATATTTAGTCAAAAATTCATCAATGACAATTTCGTCATTCATCAATGACAATTTTCAAAATGACAATTTCGTCAACATACCGAAAGATATTTCGTCAAAAATTCATTAAAAGTACCAAATTTATTGTTAAACAAAAATATTAATGTTGCTCTTTGAAATGTTTTAACAACAGATAAACTTGAGAAAGATAAAATAAGCTAATATGAGCTTTTAAAAATTACTAAATTTATCTTTAAAGTAAAGGATCAATGTTACTTTTTGAAAAAAATTTAACAAAGGTAACAAGTGCAATTTATTTGATTCAATAAATTGATTTAAATTATGCTCAATTTAAAAATATTCATTTTTGTTAAATTTTATGTAGACGGTTTTAAAAATGAATATTTAAGTAATATGGGTTGTTCTATTCTGTCTTGAAAAATAATTTACAAGTTTTTTTATAAACCTATCCTAAGAGTTTAAATAATTGAAGTTCTATTTTATTATTATTATTATTATTATTTAACAATAAAATAATTTTGAAATTTCTGATAAAGAGATACTTTTAAAAGGGATTTAATTTCATATTGAAGCTACTTAAAAAAATATTTCATCAACTTTCTTTTAAAATACCAAATTAATTTATTTTTAAAACAAAGTGTCAACGTCGGTTTTTGAAAAAATTTAACAATTTATAACTTTATTTATATTTAAAGTAAAGAATCACTGCTGCTTTAAAAAAAGTTTTAACAAAATAAATAAGAGAATTAGAGTTTCTAAAAAAATACTAAATTCATTTTCAAAGCAAAATATGATTGCTTGGCTGTAGGGGATTAAAGCCGATTGACTACACAAGGATCCTAGGCATATAGATAGAATGACCTCCATGAGGGGTCTTTCTAAGGCGTCCTATCCCGTATTTACGTAAGTTTCGGAGAAAACCACATAAAACTCCGAACAATTAACAGTTACATCGACGAACGCAACCTTAGTAAAATGCATTACTGACCGTATGGCAAAATTAAAAATTCTTTTTTTTCTTTTTTAAGAAATCTAAAATTAATATTATTATTAAATTGAATTTATTTATTTATTTATTTAATCGATATGTTAAATTATTTTAAAGATGAGATTTGAGTAAGTTGTTCAACAAAAACAATTATTTACTTTTATAAAAATAGCATTAAAAAAAATAATAATAATAATAAGAAAGAAAGAAAAATCCAAGTTTATCAGAAATCAGCATACATTTTGGTATCCAGGATTAAATGAAAGAAACAAACAATTTAGAGTTTACCTGAGTTCTGGGCAATCTACATATTTGACTATCAAATTATGAAAAAAGAAAAAAATACCTTTTTACCGTTCGCACATTCGCAGTTAAAACAATTTTCATTAGATATTTACAGACGTCAGCAGAATTATTGAAGCAACAGCAATAATCCGTATTTAAAAGATGTACACCTAAGACTGTTTTGTTAAATAAATATTTATCGAGTCATGATTTTAGTCTTTATGCTGTTTATAAAAAGTAAACTGATGATAACAAGTAATATAAAAGAAACATTTTAAAGTCAATTCCTACTTACAAACACACTATCGAAAAAGTTTTATTTTATTTTTATTTTTTTAATAATTTTGAATCAGGAAATAAAAAGCGCGCGTGCAAAATGAAAGAAAAATAATTATAAGCTAAAAAAAAATTTTTATATACCATGTTTTAAACTTTCTGATGAATCATAGAGCTCTTATCCATGTGCATAAAATTTTTAAAGTGACAATGATGTCAATTTTTGTGAAATGTATAATTTAACTTTTTATAGTTTTTTTAATATTCACGTTTAATTAAATGTATTTATTTTTATGTCGAAAGAAAATGAACTCGTATTTTTTTGGCAACAGTTAAATTATAGCTAATATTTTTATGGCTATTTCAACGCTATTAGGATATTATTATTTTCATACTTTAATTAATTATAAAAAAACTAATCAAAAATTCGAAAATCAGACTTCGAAGTATTGTGTTGTCACCGTGTTCTGAGCAATCCTGAAAGTTTCAAATTTCTAGCTAGTCGGGAAGTTAGTTAAAAATCGATCGCAAGATTTGTACAAGATGTATATAGGGAGAGTGTGAACTAATAGTAGGAATTGAAAAATTAGCTGTCAAACTAATATATATATAAAAAATGTGGATGTGTGCTTCAATAATTTTGCTGCCAACTGTAATATATCTGTATTTCGACTGCATTATACATATTATTATTTTCTTCTATATGGTAAGTGCTCCAGTGATTGACACTTTTAGAGCAATTTCTGATATTTTCAATGTTTTAGTCATCAGAAACTGTTTTTGGAAATCTTAACTTAATATATCTGTACTGATAAGTATAAAGGATTTAAGTCCATATTTTTTATTTTTCAGGAGACGAAAAATAAAGTTAAACTAACTAAAAACAAATCAGAAGAATCGATTAGGAAAAGGGAATTTCGTCAACTTATACCTTTTATACCATTCAGTGATTGTCAATGTTCATTTAATAACGGTAAAAAATTGAAATAAATATTTTAAACCATAAATAAATGGTAAATTTCTGACTTGAACCTTTTTTTTACCAATGGATTTTCTCAAAGAATAAATGACATAGACTTAAATCCTTTATACCAATCGATTGAGAATTTTTTTCTGAATCTGACTATGTACTTAACTCAAAATCGACATTTTTGGACTTAAATCCTTTATACTTATCAGTACAGATATATGGTATGAAAGACTTTCAGAACCATATATATGTTAAGGTACATGCATTTGATAATTATTATATATATATATATATATATTATGAATTTTTATTTTACACCCACTCAGTGTTCCAGTAATTAACACTGCCAGTTTTTCATTTTACCAGTAATTAGCCTCCAATGCTCCAGTGTTTGACGCTGGTAGTTTTTCATTTTACAGCTATTGGCACCCTATGCTTTAGCGTTTGACATGTAATGTTAAAACTCTTATGTGTAAAACATGTACTTTTATTTATTTTATTTTTTCTCATTTATTAATTATTTCGGAAAAGTTGTTAATTACTGGAGCATGTCAATCACTACAGTTTTAGATGGATTTACATGTTTTGAGATACTCTGAAGACGATTTCACTGTTTTCACAAAATGTTTGTGTGTCTGTGTGTGTGTATCATAAATTTTGTGGACGTTGTTCTTCACGAACCAATCTACGAAATTTAACCAAATTTGGTACTTAGTTGGACCCTGATCTAAACTGATTCTTATTAGATTTGAGGGTCAATAGCTCAACAGGTCGCGCAGTGATTCCATTTTTTCAAACTTTTTAACATCGCAGTACAGGACAAAATTTTGTATAAATGTACATAATGAGAGTTATTTTTATCGTGTGATTGTAAAATTAATATAGTTTATTGATATTAGCAGTAATAAACTAGGAAAAAAGGTTTTTACACGGAGGAGCATCGCTTCATCTCATAGGGGTGGGAAGTAATCCCCTTCCCCCCGGCAGATGTAAATTTTCAATATTGGTATCTTTCGAAAGAACTCGTCAATACTTTTAAAATGAATGGTTGAACCATAAATCTGTGATAATTTAAAAACAAAGTTATCTATTTTTACATAAAAAAAAAAAAAAAAAAAAAAAAAAAAATCTTTTTTTTTCCTTATGTTATCATAAAATCGACTTTCTTTCGACATTTAGTGTTATAATTCTCTGAGGTAAAAACAATCTGATTTTATTATGGAAAATAATTTTAATATATAATAATTTAATAAATAATTTGTAATACATGAATTTGTGTAAAATTATATAGAAGAAAGTTTTACGGTGGCCACAACATCTTAGTTTCAAAAATAATTTTTTTCAATTTATCTAAAAATGGCAGTAATTTTCAGTGAAAACTCTGCATATTATAAATAAAAAGCATTTAGATTTTTTTTTTTTTTTTTTTTTTTTTTTAAGCTTTTAAATAAATATTTATATATTTTTTATTTACCATGCTATTACATTACATAAATGCATCAGAAAATTTTACAAGTTGTATACTAATATATCTTCAGTTACAGACCATTTCGTTCTTTTAAAGATACACGGTGATCGCAAATATTACTGATTTTGCTCAATTTGTTGCCGTTCCCCTAATTATTGTCATAACATAATTATCACAAAAGAAAAAAAAAAATGAAGAAAACACTATTCTGTACACATCTGGTGTTTGAGATATAGAGAAATAAAGAAAATTCATAAAGAAATAAATTTTTAAAATCGAGAAATATACATATATATATATATACATATGTATCGTTTGTAAATTTTGTAATACATTTCGCCAATAGCGTAATATAACAAAATAAGAGATACTTAAAAATACTAAATATATTTTTAATTCAAAATGTCAATAGTATATCTGATTTTATTGATATATCTGATTTTATTGATTGATTTAAATTACGCTTAAGGGGGTCTGGTCTGGGACATCAAATTTTTGTTTTTATTATTTATTGATGAATTGCTGTAATTATTTTTCTGAAATTGGAGTTTTTTTGACGATGAAGTTGAGCAAGAAAGAATCTTAAAATATTTTTAAATAAAATTTTAAACATTTAAATAAAATTTTAAAAATTAGAAATTTTTGATAAATATAAAATTTGTTATATCTCATGAACTAATGGTTCAATTTACAAACTTTTTTCACTCTTATATACAGAAAAGATTTATCTTCAATTTGTCTTCGGGAATTTTAATTAGGACGAAAACTTTTTTGGTAATCCAAAAGTTATGCATGAAATAAGTACTTTTTTCAAATTAAAATTAATATTTAAAAAATTTATTATTATAATCAGAAATCCTGGAGACAAATTGAAGATAAATCCTTTCTGTATATAAAGGTGAAAAAAGTTTGTAAATTCAACCATTAGTTCATGAGGTATAACAAATTTTTAATTTATCAAAAAATTTTAATTTTTAATTTTTAAAATTTTATTATTATTATTGTTATTTTAAGATTCTTTCTTGCTCAATTTCATCGTCAAAAAAGCTTCAATTTCAGAAAAAATAATTACAGCAATTCATCAATAAATAATAAAAACAAAAATTTGGTGTCCCGGACCCCCTTAATTTAAGAATTTTCATTGTTGTTATATCTTAAATAAGCAATACTTAAAATTAATATTTTATTAATAATTTTTTTCTTTACTTTGAAAAATAAATTTAAAGTTTCTGATAAACTAAAGTCTGTGGAGAAAATTTTTAGTTTCCTGTCAGTACAACTTATGTTCAGAGCGACATTTCGGCACAATTCCAAGTATCGCTAGTAAGTTGATACTGCCAAATAAACTGAGCAAAAACATTTATTTTAAACTCCTACTATGAGAATGAAAATATCAGTTTTAAACACAAACACGTGTTCAAGGAAATTTATGAACTGCAGATGTTTTATTGAAGACAGATATCAGCAAAATGTCGCCTTTAAACTCAAGATGTTGCTTTGGATAAAAATAAAGGAAAGAGAGGGTTCACAAAAATGATCTCTTTTTAAAACTTTCGAACATAATGACATCGTGGAATAATTTGATAAAGATCAGCCTTGTAATTTATAAATTTCATATTTCCGCTGTCGAAATGAAAACTTTTTCTAAAATAGAATATTTATGACTTTGTCTGCTTACCTCTCTGTGCTTTAATTTCCTTGGAGACATGTTTTTTTTTTTTTTTTTTTTTAATATGATTAGTACGATTGCTACAGAACTCAATTTCTCAACTCCATTTGCCTGACAGATAATTTTTCCGGCAAGTACGATTGCCCGACAATTGTTTTTTCTGCTTAAGAATATTCTTAAAAAAAAAAAAAAAAAAAAAAAAAACTTTGAATTCATTTTAAGAAATAAATAATTGAAATTAATCCCCATATTCAGTTTACCTTTGAGTTAGAAAATTGTAATCAACTTCCCTTTCTTGATGTTTTACTTACTAGGTGCGATTCCTCTTTTAAAACCTCTGTGTACAGGAAACCTTTCTCTGTTTCTAACCCTCCCCATGCTCTCTCTAATCATCCGGCTAAACAAAAAATTGGTACCTTTTACTCTTACGTGTATCGTGCCCTTAAAATTTGTTCTGATACTTCTTCTCTTAAAGAAGAACTCAATTATTTAAAGTCCGTTGCTATTAAAAGAGGTTTTAGACCCTCTATAATTGATAAAGCTATCAAAAAGTTCAGTAGGCCAACTTATAATTCTACTCTTTCCATTGATGATAAAATTAAACCTGATAATCTTGTTGTCTTGCCTTTTTATCCCCCCTTATGTTTTAAATTAGCCAAAGTTTTGAAGCGTTTCAATTTTCACGTTATTTTTAAACCTGTCAATAAATTCCAATTCCCTTCATCTAAATCCCCTGTTCCCGTGCTTCATAAGTGGGGTATTTATAATGTCCCTTGTAATAATTGTGATTTATCTTATATTGGTCAAACAAAAAGAAATCTTGAATGCCGTTTACGTGAACATTCTCGGTATGTTGTTAATCAAGAAATTTCTAAATCTTCTATTGCGAAGCACAGTTGGGAATTTGATCATAGTTTTAATTTTAAGAGTGCCAAAATAATTTTTCATGCCAAACGCATTTCCGAAGTGGATTTTTTGGAAAATTTAGCTATTTACCTTAATCGTGATAAAATTGTCAATGAAAAATCTGATTCCACTTTGCTGTCTACAGCCTGGAAAAATTTGTTTAATTCAATTTAATAATTTCCTTCATTTGGTTTATAACATAATAGTTATAATTAAATATATATATATATATATATATATATATATATATATATAATTAAATTAAATTAATTAAATTTACTTATTAGTATAATATTAATTTAAAAAATAAATAAATAAATAATAAAAATAAATAAATAAACAAATCATTAAAAAATAAAATAAAATTAATTGTTTATTCCTTCCCTCCCTCCTTTTGTTTTTGTGTGTGCATGTGTGTTCCTCTCTGATTCGTCCTGCATGATGCTTCCTATTGTTTGTTTGTGTTGCTCCTCCCCCTCTTGATTTTTCCCTGCTTTCAGTTTTGCTTTTGCCTCCAAGGCCTCCAATGCACGTGTTTTTTTTTTTGCACCTGATGAAGGAAGGCTACGTCCTTTCGAAACCGGTTGTGCTTGGCTTAAAATTTATGGTGTGTGAACAAGTCTTATTGTCTATTTATCGTTTGCACACCAGTTTTGCATTTAGTTTTGGTCATAATTTAATAGCCAAATGCATTGAGCTACCTGTATTAAAAAAAAAAAAAAAAAAAAAAAAAAAAAAAAAAGATGAAGAAGAAGAAGTCTCGTGTAAATTCAAAAAATTGTACGCGATAGAATGAACTGCTTTTTAGTTCCTCTCAAGAAACCAGCTAAACGATAAGGTGTTTTGCTAATATTTTTATTTTGGTTCGGTCAATTGTAATACAATGTTCGTTGATTGTAAATAAACATTCAGAAAACCCCTTATCATTTTCCCTATTGTTAAGAAGAACTGAAATTCAGTTCATTTTATCGCGTATAGCTTTTTGAATTTATATGATATTTGTTTCAGGTTTTCATATAAGTATAGCCCGCCATAAAAATCTTTACGGACTTCAGTATGCTGGATGACCATGCTGATAGTGGCATCTACATTGGAAAACCGGGGGGAAATTTGTTCATCTGCCTCCGTAACCCTGATTTCTCATCAGTCTTTAAAAGCAAACTCATTTCAGTTGAGCACGACCTTGAAGCATTTCTCAATGAGTGTAACTTCGGAGACCTCTGGATCCTTTCGGATAGTCGCAGCTCCCTTCAATACCTTCACAGTTGGATCACAGTCGGAGATAAAACTAGCATTTCTATCCTTCTTAAACTTCAGAGCTTCATAATGTTCATTTTCAGTGGATTCCATCCCACGTTGACATCTATGGTAATGAGCAAGCGGATCATTAAGCCAAGGAGGGTTGTTGTAGTTTACACCTTGCTCTTCAATCCTTACCTACTCAGAACATCAATCCAAGGTTAATCTGAAATTTCGAAGGAGTGGAAGATCCCTCTCCTGCCATCACTGATATGCAGGCAAAGAGCTGGGCTCTTCGTTCGTTCTCAATTGTGACAGAGCCTCTCGAACTGCAATATCAATATTGGCAAGCGGTCACACAAAGAGTCTCTCGTTCCTCGAGGGCAGGGGGATTTTTACAATCTGCTCTAAATGCCAAGCTCAGCAAGCCTCAGCTGAACACATCCTGGGCATCTATTCTCCGACCAGACTATACCACAATTCCGACTGTGGCAGTCGTTATTTTGATCACGTGACGTCACATTCCGACTTTTGATTTGACGACTGTCATTGTTTAAGGATAAAAGGATAAGGATCCCCATAAAAATTTATACAAAGAATAAATAGGAGCGTCATGATCACATATTACAGCGAGATTACATTTCAAGCATTACTTTTTACAGGGTGATCCCAAACAATTCCAATTTTATTTAATTTTTCACTGGTTCCCGTTTTATTTCGGGCAAAACTTTCATTAAAGTATATGAGGTGTAACATATTATTCACACTTCTGAAGTTTCAAGTACTTTCTGAGATATTTTTAAAAATCTGATGTGGGCACCACATGACTTACTTACGTTTATAAACATACATAATGTAAAAAGCATTGTCATTGGACCCGAGACAGTTGGCTAAAAATATTTTAAAAATGCATTATCACCGTGTTCTGAGCTTTTCTCTAAGTTTAAAATGTCTAGCTAGTCGAAAAGTTAGTTAAAAATCGCTTGCAAGATTTATACTGGTAACGATGCCGAAGGCAGCTGGGACCCGAAAAATTTATCTAAAAGTATTTTAAAAATGCATTTTCACCGTGTTCTGAACTATTCTGAAAGTTTCAAATGTCTAGCTAGTCGGGAAGTTAGTCAAATAAATTTTCTGTTGAATCATATAAACGCTGCTGAAGGCAGTAGGTATCTGAAACAGTTGACTAAAAATATTTAAAAAATGCATTGTCAACGTGTTCTGAGCTTTTTTGAAAGTTTCAAATGTCTAGCTAGTCGAGAAGTTAGTTAAAAATCGATTGTAAGATTTGTCCAAACCGTTTTTGAGTTATTACCGTTTTTTGATACATTATGGCCAAAACCTTTGTATTTTTGGTCATTATGAAACTAATTTTCATAAATATCTCCCAAACGGAAAATCATACAAAGTCCAAAAGGGGAGGTGCACAACTAGATGTTATAACAAACCTATGTACCTATTGGCAACTTTCTACGTCCAACCGTTTTTGAGTTATGCGAGATACACACTCACATGCACATATACAGACGTCACGAAAAATCGTGTAAAGCCACTGATATCTCTAAATCGAGAGCTCGTGTTAAGACGAAACTTGCAGGTGTACAACTAGACATCACGACAGTCACACGTATAAATTTTCAATATTCTGTAATCATTTATTTTCGAGCAATGTGAATACAAAATCCATTTCGTTCATCGGGATTACTATACTTCCTGATACCTTGTATAAGGAAGTAAAAAGTCTGAAATCGAAAGTGTCCGGTCACTTATGGTAAGGTAGTGTATTTTTATCAATGGTATAGTATCATTCAAAGTATATAGTGAAGAAAATAAGTTGTTTCAATTGTGAAAACATTTTTACTTGCCTAGTGAAGTCACTATGTATTGATTTCTTTGGTTATATCCCATTAACAACATTACATTTAAGGATAAGGATGAAACATTTTAGTTTAATAGAATTCATATACAGTTCCCGCCGCTTATTAAAATCACATCCATCCTGAGGCAAAGCGATTTTATTAAGCGGCTGAATTTTATATCCGGCGAACATTCCAGCACTCAAGGAAAAGGTTTTACTTCCTAAATTTGGAAAGACATTCCAAAAGGTAACAATTAATAAACAATATTAATTCTTTTTTGATAATTAATTATTCCTCCGATATAAGTAAATTAAACGCATTCCAAATTTCTATGCGCTTTCCTTCGAAGAAAATCATCATTATTTTACCAAAAGTTCACGCTTTTCTTATAAATTTAAAATATTTCCGTTTGAATCTCTTAATTTACAGCTATTTCAAAATAAGAGCTAGAAATTGTCTTTTAATATGCAAAATCAAAAAGATACACATATCATTTACAAATCAAATCAAATTTGTAACATATTACTGCGTTTTGAAGAATGCGTTCCTTGAAATTGTTACGGAGATAAGTTATGGGGCATGTTTAAATTGTAACTATGCTGCCAAGTGTAAAATTTTCCACAATGAGCGATAACGGGTACTTTAATTTCTTATTAAAAAAAAAAAAAAAAAAAAAAAAATCATAATGTAAATAAAAAAAAATGTAAGTGTGCATAAATGATAATTTTGGCTGCTGAGGAGATTTTTTTGAGTTTATTAAGCGGTGATGCTGGTTTTATTAAGCAGCGGTTTCAACAATAGTTTGCATTGATTTGATTCCGGCCCTGGCAACTTGATCACATTAAGCAGCTGATTTTATTAACCTGCGGTTACTGTACTTGAAAACAAAGGACATGAATATGTGAATACGAACTAATTTACTCAAAGATAAAACTGAATTGCCTTTTTTTAAACCTTTTTTATTTGCAATTTCGGTAATAATTTCATATCTGTAATTTTCAAATAGGTTTTTAACACACTTTTATTAGCTTCACCTGTATGTATGCTTGTATGTATGATGTATGTTTGTAACTGCTCTGGGAGCAAACAAAAAATTTATATTGTAAAAAAAGACTCTCCCTACGTGAACGCTGTGGCTGTGAGGTAAGCTCCGCGCTACGAACCTAAAGGTCTAGCGTTCAACCCCAGTCAGGGGAGATTTTTTAAAAATGGTTTTTGTTTAATTCTAAATTATTTTAATTAAAGATTTAAATGTATATAAATATTATGTTGTGTCACTCACACGATTTTCTCTTACCCTGCATTTTAATACTAAGATAGATATTTTGTGCTTTTTAGTTCACATTTCTTCAAGCGTGTTCTTTAATTTTTTAAAACTATAATATTATTATTTACAATTATTTCAATATGTATATTTGTTTTACTATCACTGCTGGATGGGCATAACTTGCATCCGTCACGCTTATTACTCAACTGTAAATTTAACGATACAATATCATGGAACTCTTTTTTTATCAGGAGATGATGTCTCCTCTCTGAAACAGTTAGTGATTTGCCAAGTTCTTCCGTCTTTTCGTCAATTTGTTTCCATTCTATTTCTCGTTCATTAAAAGTTACACAAATTTATTGGACATGCAAACCTATTCAGTGGTCACAGCGTTCCTATATTTTTACGTGCATTTTATTATATTGTCACCACTATTTTTAAAAAGAAACATTATTTGGTTATTTTGATGCTATAATATTATTTTTTTAAAATTCTGTTCAGAAATAGTGCCGGCAATGGAACAAAACACTTGTGAAAATATAGGAACACTGCGACCTCTGATATTATACAAGACAAATGATTTTGTTTTCTACAAGTGTATATATTTGAAAGCTAGTCAAAAAAAAAAAAAAAAAAAAAAAAAATCATAGCTCCTCAAGTGCCATTGTATTCAAATAGTACTTCAGGCTTTTTTCTTCTCAATTAATTGATTTATTGCGACATTGAGATCTCACAAGAATGAGAGTATTGTTCTTTTTAGAAATATAGTTCGTAACATTTGAATCATCTCTAAATTAAAAGCTAGAGCTACTTCTTATTTTATAAGGGCTCTATAGTTTTTTTTTCTTTTTTTCCACATATTGTCAAGTATAGTAATTTTACCATGTTTTTATTAACTCGCTTTCTTGTTTGTTTGTTTGTTTGTTCAGTACAGATATTGCAATCGATTTTTAACTGACTTCCCGACAAGCTAGGCATTTGAAACTTTGAAAATAGCTCAGAACACGATGACAACGTAATACCTCGAAGCCCGATTTTCGAATTTTTGATTAGTTTTCTTTTAATTAATTGAAATATGAAAATAATAACCTCCTAATAGCTTTAAAATTAGCCATTAAAATATTAGCTATAATTTAATTGTTGCCAAAAAAAATTACGAGTTCATTTTCTTTCGACATAAAAGTAAATACATTTAATTGAACGTGAACGTTAAAAAAGTGTAAAAAGTTAAATTATGCATCTCACAAAAATTGACGTCATTATCACTTTAAAATTTTTATACGCAATGATAAAGTGCTATTGTAGTTCTATATCTATGATTCAACAGTAAGTTTAAAAACATGGTATATAAAAAGTTTTTTTTTTTTTTTTTTTTTTTTTTTTAATCTTATAATTATTTCCTTTTAGAAGTAGTTTTAACACTTTGTACAAATCACATGTAACGTTTTGTTCTATTGGGAGGATTGGATAACTTTAATAACACACATGGCTACTTGATCATCAATAATATATCTTGTAAGTTCTCACGTAAAATAACTCACAAATCTAATACTTGAATTTTTATGACATTGATCTTAGTTCTTTTTCAGTATAACTCTGCTCCAGTAGAACTAATAAGGTTTTACTACTACATAAAAGCCATATTTTAATTCTATATTTAGATAATTTACTTAGACTATATTGCTTGAATGGGCTTGTCAGTTTCCTTCAAATACATGACATCAGAGTAAATAGTATTATATCGAGTTTTCGAACCACTCACACAAATCTGCACTCACCATTTCCTTGTTTAAGATATCATAACACTTGTTGTACGTCATACTCCTAAGCTTGAATGAATCTGTAAACTGCTCCCGAGAAACAAATTTACTGATCATATACTAGTGGATCTGCAGATCAGGAGCCTCATCGTCCTATTTGCATCACACGTTATTCAACAGATCTTTTTTTTTTTATTATTCCTTATTATATAATATATGTACTAAATTGATTCGATTGTTTTGCTACAAAAAGAGAAACTTTTCTGAGAAAGGCTGACGCCCCCTCAACCCCCCTCTGTATCTCTCTTTCTATAATGCAAAATGATTACATAACATACTGGAATTATTTTGTATAACCCTGTAAAGGAATTACCAATTTTATGCCCACACTTCTCCACTGAAAAATATTCTTTTAAAAAACTGATAAAATTTCATTATTTTTAACGAGAAGTAAGCATGTTAAAATACACTTTTAAAAAATACCGACTATAGACTGTAATAGTACGATATTCTTTTATGTATCCAACAAAAGAAGCCACAGTAATTATATGCACTAAAAATAATACATATTTTAATTAATTATAACTCATTAATATTTCACCCTAATTTGACATCATTTGGATGATTACAGTACGTCATCGGAATTCTTTTAGGGGGTCCCGTAAATAAATTATTTAGTCTATACTTATCCTTTCACTAGAGTAAACATGATTTTAAGCATCTTTATAATGTATGCTAATTCCATTATGTTGAATGCAGCATAAACACATTAAAGGACGCTTAAATGAAAAAATTTTCATAGGCTCTTATGTCACGAAATTCTTTTGTGTGTCTCTGTAAATGAATCGTAAGCATTGTATGCACCAGTAAAAACTATTTAGCTTATTTTACGTTTTTCATGAATAATTTTTCGAAATTTGACATAATTTGGATGATTACGTTACATTGTCAGAACACTTTTGCATGGTCCTGTAATTAGGAAGCCTAAGAGAACATATTTTCTGAAAAAAAAACATAAATTTAAGCATCTCAGTAATGTACGCTAATTTCATATTGTTGATAGCAAAGTAATGATGTCAAATTGCGTTTAAACTAAATTCACCCCATGTGATGTAATGATAAGAATTTTGACCTTTCCCTGTACACAATCCATAAAACATATAGACATAAAAAGTTATGTAGCTATTTCTGTACAGAGCCTAAATGTATGTGCCAATTTGCAAGTCAATCGGAGGATTTTTTGCGGCCGCTGTCGGTGCATATAAATTCTGCCCATAGGCCGTAACGGTAAGAAAAAAAATGGTGTGTTCCTGTACATGAACTACAAATGGAATACACACCCAAAACTATACAGCTAAAATTCCGTGTGGCTGATAAATATGTGTACCAAATTGCAAGTGAATAGCTTGATTTTTGCGGTGGCTATCGCTGTACATACAAATTCTTCGCATAGGCCGTAATGATTAGAAAAATTTTGCGTGTCCCTGTACACGAACTACAAATGGAATACACACCTAAAACTATGCAGCTAATGCCGTTGCGCTTATGCATATATGTACCAAACTGCAAATCAATAGTGTTATTTTTGCGGCCGCTGTCGCTCGACAGACAGACAGACACACAGAACCCAGAATTTCTTTGAGTCTCAACAGCGAGCTTCCACTGACGTTTCGGCAAAAATTGAAAGTCAATAGCCTGATTTTTGCAGTGGCTATCGCGGTATACAAATTCTTCCCATTGGCCGTAATGATAAGAAAACCTTTGGCGTGTCCCTGTACACGAACTACAAATAGAATACACACCTAAAACTATACAGCTGACTCCGTTGGGCTCATAAATATGTTATACCAAACTGCAAGTCAGTAGTGTGACTTTTGCGGCCGCTATTGCGGTACATACAAATTCCTCCCATAGGCCGTAATCACAAGGAAAACTTTGGCGTGTCCCTGTACACGAACTACAAATGTAATACACACCCCAAACTGTACACCTGATTCCGTGGGGTTCATGAGCATTTGTACAGTCAGCCAAAAAAAAAAAAAACGCCACCCCCACCCCCCCACACCAATTTTGCCGTAAACTATCGTAGAAACATTTGACTGGTACCGATCGATTTGTAATAACGTCTAGTTTACAACGGTATAGTTACATTTTGCCTAGGGGTCGTCTAGATATTAAAACTGGCATTAACTTCATTTTCTTCATTGGCAACCCCTATTTTTGACTTCATATTCAGATTTCTGAGATCAAGGCGGTTCGGAAAACATACCTATTTATATACATTAAATGAATTCTAAATAGAGTTACACGTGAAAATGTATTAGGGGTCCGTCTATACATTTAGAAAATATAAATCATGATCTACAACCCAGTATACATTATTTATTAAGTTTCACACCGGAAGTTTTTTTCAGAAATGTTAATTATAAAATAAAAAAATGACTAATTCACAGAACTCTCTGAGTTAGTTTATGAATTAAAAGATTTTTATTGGTTTCTATTGATAAAACATCAAATAGTTCACTTCATACGAAGAAAATTAAATAGCTTGAATAGATATTAAAATATCTATCAAAAGAAAAAAGAAAAAAAAAAGTAAATGGTTTTAAATTTGTTTGAAAATTCAAAATTATTTTAACTCAAGCTGCCGTATAATTGTCTGAAACGGTGGCACTCAACCTGGTTCCCACGGCCGTTCCACAGTGACAATGGAAGTTTGTTCTGATACTGCAGTACTTTCATTTTCTTTAATTTAATTGATTTTTTAAAAATATTAAAACAGATTTTTTTTTTTTAATTAATAATTTTTTTTTTTCATGACATTATTAAAAACTTTTACATAAATCTCCACGATATTCTTTTGCTTTTATATTTTATAATGTGTAACAAATTAATAAGCAAAATAATAAATCCTACTACTTAATGGGATGTTCTAAAATTCTACTCTTAATACAGATACCGAAGTGGACGGTGGGTGTAGAAAGGCTGACCGTTTTACCCTTAATCTAAATCTTCAGTTGAAAAGGTCAAAATGTTACATTATTCTATTAAAAAAAGGGGGGGGGGGGAGAAAGAAAATAATAATAATAAAATAAAATAAATAAAATAAAAATAAATAAATAAAAATCTGAACAATAAACTATGGGAACAGAAGCAGGGAAGCCATCGTCTCCGTGAACGATAAAAATTACGATGGCGTGTCTCCGGACCATCGTAGGGATGCGTCAGAGACCGTCGCCAATTACCCATAGCGCAGTACTAGTGCGACATTAAGCCCAACCGAACTACCTACCAATGTATTGTGGTGTGAACTGGTGTATAAGTGACCGATTACGCATGTATTTCAGTGTGGAATGGCTTTCTTAGTAGGAAAAATCTGTTTGGATTTTCACAAATATATATGGTTTTAAGTTTATTTAATATTTGCTTTGGAAGAAGATGATGACTCCTCATTTAAATGCTGATGCTGAAGGTCACATGTGGATAGCAGTAAAAAGTAAAAATATATGTTAAAGTAAGATAAATTTCTCTTGAAAAAAAAAAAAAAAAAAAAAAAAAAAGGAATAACACTGGGCTAAAAATACCCCGAAATAAATTAAAATGTTGTTTATTCTGGTTTTAGTCAGGTGATATCACTTGTGCTAAATAGCTGGATCCGCCCTCTCTTAAGCTCAGGTTCAGCTCATCATTAAAATATTGTTTTTAATATCTGCCGCACCAAAATGTTCAAAACACAAATGCCAATTTTCATATATTTTGAAATCTTCCCGTTTCAACTTTAAAAGCATTTAGATTAATTTATTTTATTTTGAATTTTTAAATTTAGACGATTAAAGTCTTTTAAATGAAATTTCAGGATTCTGTAAGATCAATATCTATATATTTGAAAGTAACAAGACTATTCCTTTGTTTTAAATTTTTATTCCATAATAACTGCGACTTTGATTTCGTGATTAGGAAATTAAAAATAAATACTATTGAGCTATATTCCAATAATAGATCTTATAAACTTAAAAAAAAAAAAAGCAATTTTTCACTATTTGATTCTGTATTAAAAAACTTTTAATAGAAATTTGATATTTTATTATGTTACATTATGGGATAAATTTTAAATAACACAAAGCTTACAAACGGTACAGTAACCAAATGCAAATATGTCACAACAAATTTTAAACAGAAAATTCATGGTAAAAAATCTTTTTGAAATTATTAAATATTCATAATAATAATAATAAAACGATTGTCGAATGCATAATTGCTGTTTCATGCAATCAGTTTCGCTGTACCGTGTTTTCTAAAACATGATATTTAACTAGAGGTGTACGTACTCTTGAATATTGAAGTGCGAAAAAAAGTGTAACAGGGTTAAAATAGAATTTTAGCAGGGAAAAACTAGAAAAAGATATTTACAGGGTTCGTACGGTCCTTATTTTTTCCCTGAGTCTTATACCAGTAAATATTTTAGAAAAATAAGTCTTTCTCATTAAGATGAATTTTATTGTTTCAGAATACTGGTGTGAGACACAGGGAAAAAATAAGGCCCGTACGAACCCTGATTTAATACTTATGAAGAAAGACTTAACATATTAGGATCGGATATATTCCTCTCTTGTACCGTAAGCCACGCCTTTTCACAAATTTTCTAAAACTTTATAATATAAAACAAAATAATTTTGCATATTTGTAATTAAATCATTTAAGTTTTGTCTTCAATAATCGATGTCGTAAATACCATTGCGATTTATGCATACCAGCGTGACATATAGAGTCAAATAGGAATATGCAAATTAGTCTTTTTTTTTTAAATAGTGTTTCAGCGAATCAGAGGCAGGGCTTCTTTTCTTTTGAAATTCTTTCACAATCCCTCGCCTACATTGTGATAACTTTACAAAAATATGCCAATTTGTATAATAAACATCGAAATATTGCTTAGGAAACAATAAAAATAACATAAAGGTAAATTAAAATAGTTTCCGTCAAATTATATACAAACATTTACTTATAGAGGATACAGATTGTAACAAGTGACGGCCCCCTAACAGGAATGAAAAGTGAAATATCACTGTAACTCAAAAAATAATGTTAGGAACGAGCTGTAAATTTGGAAACCCATGTTTTTGATGATGCCCGTTCTATTCGTGCAAAAATTAACATAGGTCATAATTCATAATTTTTTCAAATATGAATTTATTAATAATTTTCATAATTCAAAAAATGTATTTTTAGCAAAAATTTGCATGGAATATGCTTGGGTCACTTCATTCTAACGAATAAAAAAAAAACAGAATTTAAATATCATAATTATTTCGGAAGATATGATTTAATGTTTGTCACATTCATTTAACATTAGCATCCCCAAACTTTGACAGCTTATAACTCTATGAAAAATTGAGCGAAATATATAAACTATACCATTTTCCGTGATGATTTGATCCAAAGATTTCAAATAAATTATAAAAAAGGGGAGTTACCATTGAAAAAAATGAAGTTGATGTCAGTTTTAATATGTAGACGACCCCCTAAGTAAAATCTAACTATAACATTATAAACTAGACGTTATTACAAACTGATCGGTACCAGTCGCATGTTTCTACGATAATTTATGGCGAAATTAGGTGGTGGTTGGGGGGGGGGCGTTTTTTTTTTACCAAATTTCAAGTCTATAGCGTGATTTTTGCGCCCGCTATCGCTCGACAGACAAACAAACAAACACACAGACGGAACCCAAAACCGTTTTGAGTCTCAACAGAGGTCCTCCACTAACGTTTCGGCAAAAATTTATTTTTATGGGACTTGTTGATTTAATAATCGGATGTGCAAATTTGTAAATATGAAGCAGAATCGGGTCACATTGACCCTTAAAATACTAAAAAATATATATCGAAAAAATGTATATATATACAAATTCTTTTTAGAAAAATAACATATGACCCTCGCTAGCAAAGTCACAAAATGACTAGCAATAGCAAATATTTGAACATTGTCTTTTTTTTTTTCTTTTTTTTTTAATTGAAAAACGTTTCGAGTTAAACAAACCCGACAAGAATAGTAAGGTTTGGAAAGAAATTCGTACAGTTATTTTAGGAAATTAAAATATTTTTTATTATGAGACAATAATTAAAATATACAGTAAAAAAAAAAAAAAAAAGCCAAAATGTATAAACGTTTCGAAATTCATTCGAATTTCCTCAACAATATTAAAAACAACATTTATAAACATCCATATACATGCACTCAAATAAATTACTAACGTAAAATGGAATATTGAGATGCTAATGCACATGCATTGATTGTGATGATTTGCTGGCAGTATGCCAACCTTCCAGGAAAATAGGAGAATTTTAATTATTGCATCTAGAAAGTAAAGAATGTATTTGAAAGGATCAGAGACATAATGTATTTATAAAATGTTGTTTTTATTACTGGTGGTAGAAATTCGGGTGAATTTCGAAACGTTTATATATTTTTACTTGTTGTTTTTATATGTATATTTTAATTAACTGTCTCGCTTCATAATAAGAAAGATTTTATTATAATTAATGCAATGCATATTAATGAGACGATATAGTCGTTGCGTATATATCACGACAATTTAATATTAATATGTCGAAACGTACCCAGAATATGCAACTAAACTTATTGGACACGTTTTATTTTGAACTATCTGCTGATGGCACAACAAAGTATCAAAGTAAAAACTTACGCATATTATAAATAACATACATAGAACTTTTTTTTTTTTTTTTTTACAATCAAATTTTTATTCAGACTATATCAACAAAGAAGAAAAGGTTGATATAACAAATTGTTTTGTTCTTGTTTGAACAGTTTCTGTCAGGAATTCTTTAGTAGCCTTTATTACTAACTAATATTAACCCGTTAGTAGTCGCTATAGACAGCGCCACCTATTACAGATTGCGCACTTTTTATTTAACTCGCACCAATAATTTTAAAAAGTGATGTGATCAACGTTTCTTCGATTTTATTCGCGTTTTATTTATATCAAATGCCACTTCTAAAAATTTTTGGTGGCTATTGAATAAAAAAGTCTGGCAAAACTGAAGGATGGGTGGCAAATCGACCAACTAGCGACTACTAATGGGTTAACAACCTCTGTTATGTCGCCGTCCTCATGACAAGTAGGCGTAATTCAAAATTGCTAAATTTCAGATACAAACCATTAAAAGCAACCAACTGGCATTGCATTACGCTACTTTACCTGTCATACACTGAGAAAAAATATATATAACCTCCATCCAGAACGAGTAAGTAGTTATTTTCTGAATCCCTGAACTAGAAATATAGATTTCGAGGTATGCATATAAAGTAAACAAATAACTTGGAGAGATAAAATGTTCGAGAATTTCTAGTGTACACTTTTCTAGACGGTGAAACAATATTTTGAATATTATGAATCCTTTGTGTTGCGAAAAATTACCGCTTTATTTCCCAGAATTGGGTCATACAACAAAATTATAGTAACTAAAACTTGCTTCTTGAGTCTACATTTGTTTGGAATTTTTTTTAAATAAATCTGACCACGATAATATAGGAAAATGATGTAGAATTCTAATAGGGTATTTTAGAACTCATTAGCAGAGGAAACTAGAATTTATGAGAATGACATGGTGATTGGTTGGCTGGATATGTTTTACGTCGCACTAGTGCTGCGCAATGGGCAATTGGCGACGGTCTGGGATTCACCCCTAGAGGTGGTCCGGGGACTACAGTCGGTAACAAAAGTGTCCGAACACGAGCAAAAAAATCCTATATAAAAAAAGTACACTTAATACTGTTTTGTTAAATAAATCCTTGTCGAATCCTGTTCTTAGTCAAACTAAGAACAGGATTTGACAATTATTTATTTAGCAAAACTGTATTAAGCGTACTTTATTTACATAGGAATTTTTGCTAGTGTTCGGACACTTTTATTACCGACTGTACCATCACATTTTTTATCCTTCACAGAAGAAGGATGAATTTACTAGAACCACAATTTAATTTCAAAAATGTCAGTCGTAGATTTTTTTTTTTTTTTCAGTGTAGATGGGTTTAAAAAAAAAAAAAAAAAAAAAAAGCTGAACTTAAAATTGTGATTTTTTTTTTTAGTGCTAGAGGCCTATTTCAGTCGGTACAGTTGTCGAATTTTTATAGGTCACTCTTAATTAGTGCTAGAGGCCTATTTCAGTCGGTTTATTGAATGGGGATTTATTGAATGAAGTCCCCCCAAGGCACAACTTTGACATGAGTCCCCCCCAGGCACAACTTTGACATGAGTCCCCCCCAAGGTACCCCTATTTCAGTCGGTACAGCGTTGTCGAATTTTTATAATACACTCTTAATTAGTGCTAAGGGCCTATTTCAGTCGGTTTATTGAATGGGGATTTATTGAATGAAGTCCCCCCAAGGCACAACTTTGACATGAGTCTCCCCCCAAGGTACCCCTATTTCAGTCGGTACAGCGTTGTCGAATTTTTATAATACACTCTTAATAGTGCTAAGGGCCTATTTCAGTCGGTTTATTGAATGGGGATTTATTGAATGAAGTCCCCCCAAGGCCCAACTTTGACATAAGTCCCCCCCCCAGGCCCAACTTTGACATGAGTCCCCCCCAAGGTACAACTTTGACATGAGTCCCCCCAAGGCCCAACTTTGACATGAGTCCCCCCCAGGCCCAACTTTGACATGAGTCCCCCCCAAGGTACAACTTTGACATGAGTTCCCCCCCCAAGGCACACCTTTGACATGAGTCCCCCCCAAGGCACACCTCCCCCTCATTGGGAAAAAGAGAAAAAACGTTATTTTGCGGCTATAAGACAGTTTGGACTTCCAACGTTATTTGTTACAATATCTGCAGCTGAAACACATTGGTTTGATTTAATGAAAACTTTATCATGGAATTTAGATCGTCACGAATTAGCTAAAGAAGAATTTGTCGATATTAACAAGTTTAGCAGTAGGCCTCTGGCACTAAATTAAAATCTGTCAATGTCAGATTTTCATGTTTTAAATAATAAAATAATGTCGTGTCTGTATAATTTTTTTTTTTTTTTTTTTATATTTACACCTCTTTATGATGAGAACGACGATACATCCAAGAGATCTAACGAAAATCATTGCCAATTGCTAAACACGAAATTTTGAAAAGATAAAAGACGTAATCATGGATATAGTAATAAGACGTAGATTGATCATTGAGAGGGAAAATTACTAAACATAACTACCAAGAAAATTTGAAAGGATAAAAGACATAATTCATCTATTGTTTCTCAAAGATCGCCAAGACTTGCAGAACTGATTGAGAAAAATATTTTCTACACAGTGTGTTCCAAATTTCGCTAAAAGTGGCTTTCGAGGAGAAAGAGGAGAAAAATCTGTGTGTTTACTTTACCTTTTACCATACTTTTGCATATTTAAGTTTTTGGAGCAATAACAATTGACCTTGTTTAAAAAAAAAAAAAAAAAAAAAAAAAATCAAGGCCTTATACATGTAAAACATGACTAATTCATCTGGAAAAGAACCAAGGATGCACTATTTAACAAATTTCAAACCTTTCAATTTCCATGCTGTCAGTAACAAACACGTGCGAAAAGGTAACTTGACAGTATCTTGGAAAAGGATGAAAGATAGTAATCTTATGCAAGCTTTCTCGTTGAAAGTTTTAATGTTACGTGTTACCAGGATAAAAAATCTTCATTGCTATGTAGGAGAATCTGAAGATTTAATCAGAATAATTTAACTCTTTATTAAAACTTTTTATTATTATTATTATTCAAGGCGATAACATCAGGTTTGGAAGTTGTAGTATCATTATAAGATGAGATATATTTATCAAATAAATTCATTTGCCAAATATAACATGTTTTAACAAAATGTGTTTATGAAATATTCGGGGGAAAAAAAGAGATAGTTATGAAATAAAATCACTCGCCAAATATAACACTTTTTAACAAAAAATGCGTTTATGAAATGTTTGGATAAAAATGTGACAGTAGCCATCTACCACTTACGATTCAACTTTAGTCACTTAGAATTAGATTTTTAATGGAATTCTTTTTGGCATAAAAACGTAAAATTTAGTTCAGTGTTCACTTCCTTTTTGATGAATTATTTAATTAAGGATAGCTTTTCTTTGCATATACAGTCGGTAACAAAGGTCTCCGAACACTAGCAAAAATTCCTATATAAAAAAGGTACGCTTAATACAGTTTTGTTAAATAAATCCTTGTCGAATCCTGTTTTTAGACTGACTAAGAACAGGATTCGACAAGGATTTATTTAACAAAACTGTATTAAGTGTACGTTTTTTACATAGGAATTTTCGCTAGTGTTCGGAGAGTTCTATTATCGACTGTATATATATTTAAATTGCTTAATTAAAAAATGTGTACATCTTAACTTCACCTGGCCAAAAAATTTTAACTATTTCATAAATATGCTTGGATTACTGTAAAATCTCTATATGTTATTGTGAATCATATTAGCATATTCCAGTTTAATGTAGTTTTATGTGTTTTTTAGGAACATACATAAAAAATATTATGTTTTAGTTCTGAAGGTGATAAATTTTATTTCTATGTTAAATTACTTTAAATAGACCAATACTAATACATTATGGAGATCTGCTTCCGCATAATTCGTTAAAAATGCAAATCATTAATATACCAGTTTCAAAGAAACGAGAAAAAAATTCTTATACATCGCAATCAGTCACAGAAATTTTTTTCAGTGCACAATTTTTTAATGCAGAATTGTTGAGCATACATTATCAATATCCTGTAATTTTCGGCTCTCATGGTGTTGTTTTTACGCATCGTAAGTATAACGTTTATAATCCAAGACGTCTACTCTCGAACTCTCGTATTTCTTTAACACCAGGGGGCAGCAGTATTCTATTGTCAGAGAGGAGGTATAGCTGCAAACTTATATATATTTATATATGACTAGCATTTCATTTTTTAACACCCACGAAAATTTTTAAAATCGTGTAAATCACTGAAAATATCTTGCAGTTTATTTGCCCTCTGCTGGGCAAAATTTTGGCTACCACCTGAACCTCGGCGCGTATTATTAATAAAAAGCTGTGTTACATAGTTGGCCACCAGTAAGAATTTTGAAAATATTTCTACAAATATATTTGCGTTTTTTGTTGTTGTTGTTGTTGTTTTTTAATGAATAATCTTAGTGTCTGTGTCAATTTATATTATAAATTTAGTGGTTCTTGAAATCGAAAAAATTAGAGCCGCTGGTTTATAACATATAGTCAAAAGTTAGCCTCAAATCAAACACATCTACTGTACTGGCACACGGTGTGAAACATCGCAAAATTGAAATAGGTTTTAAATAAAAATGATGAACAGATCTTTTTTTTTTTTTTTTTTTTTTTTTTTTTTTTTGGTGTGTGTGTGTGTGTGTGTGACTAAACTTATTATTTTTTAATTTAGCATGAAATTCAATAATAATTAATTACCCAGCATCGTTGTAGTTTTAAAAATACTAATACATTTTCTTTCTTTTTACTTTCTTCTATATGCATATATAGAGAAAGTATTGGGTTCGTGAATGTTTTCAAACTCCAGTTTTCGATGGACTTACACGTTTTGGGATGCCCTGAATACGATTTGACTGTTTTTAGGAAATGTCTGTCTGTCAGTCTGCGTGTCTGTGTGTGTGTATCACAAATTTTGTGGACGCTGTATCTCACGAACCAATGAACGAAATTTAACCAAACTTGGTATTTAGTTGGACCCTGGCATAAACTGGTGCTGATTAAATTTGTGGAACAATTGCTCAACAGGTGGCGCTGCGATTGTATTTTTTCTAAATTTTTAACAAGGCAGTATAAGACAAAATTTCGTATAAATGTACATAATGAGAGTTATTTTAATCTTGTGATTGCAAAATTAATATGAATTATTGATAATAGTAGTAGAATGTTTGTACATGTGGGGGCATCGCTTCCCCCCCCCCTCCCCCGGGGAGTAAATTTTTAATATGGGTATCTTTCGAAAGGTCTCGTCAATACCTTTAAAACGAATGGTTGAATTATAGATCTGCGATAATTTAAAACAAAGTTATAGATCTTTTTATCTTTTAACGAAAGAAAACTTAGAAAAAAAAATCGCATTTCTTTTGATATTGGCAAAAAATGGACTTTCTTTCGGCATTTAAAGATATAATTTTGTCGGATAAAAATCTTCTGCATTTATAATGAAAAATAATTTAATAAATAATTTGTATTCAATGAATTTTGTGTAAAATTATATAGAAGAAGGTCATGTGGTGGCCACATCATACTAGTTACTTTCCGAACACTATAGTGAGGAAAGTATTGTAATCATGTCAAAAATCCGAATTTGAGATTTTGATTTTTCTATACGTTTCGAGGTCCCCTGAGTCCGTTTCCACTATTTTTGCGATGATGTATGTATGTGTGTGTGCATGTGTGTATGTATGTGTGTATGTATGAGTGTGTGTATGTTTGTGAGTGAACACGCTTTCGTCTAAACGCTTTGTTCGAATAAGCTGAAAGTTGGTACGTATATTGTAAGTCACCATAGTACGAACCCTATAGATTTTGGTGAATCTAGCACTTATAGTTTTTTTACTGCGACACCAGGAAAAATTCTTTATCATTATGGCCTATGGGGCCAAATTTTTAAAAGTGCGATAGCGTCTAAATGCTTTATTAATCTGAGCAAAAAATTTGTACACATATTATAGGTCAAAGTTGCACGAACTGCATAGATTTTGGTGAATTTAGCACTTACAATTTTTTTTACAGGGGCACAAAGAAAAATTCTTCATCATTATGGCCTATGGGGCCAAATTTTTAAAAGTGTGATAGCGTCTAAACGCCTTATTAATCTGAGAAAAAAATTTGTACACATGTTAAAGGTCACACTTGCACCAACTGTATAGATTTTGGTGAATTTAGCACTTACAGTTTTTTTACAGGGACACAACGAAAAATTCTTGGCTCAAAGTTCAATAGCGTTAAGTAAAACTAAACATCGTGTAATTGTTGGTGAAAAATACTCCAACACTCTATTATGGTTTTCTCTGTTTTGTTTGTTTAACAACTCCTCTTTCTTTACTTTATCTACAAAACTGTTAATTACTCAATGTTCGGAAAGTCGAGTGGAATCACTCCAGAATTTTTTCATGTTATGTGTAAGAAAAAAGACATATATTTGCCTAAACTTTCTCTATGATTTTGTGGAAATAATGAAATTTTTAACAGTTTGATACAATTACTCTACTAAACCGAAAATAAATACTAAAACATAATATATATATGCCACATTATATATATATACATTACTATTTTAAATTATTCGTTTTAACTTGAAACCAAGAGAAGAGACAAGAAAAATCATTTTTTACGGTCTATAAAATGTAAGACAACGCAGAAAGTAAATAAGTCTGCATTAATATCAGTGTTGTGCAAGTTCACGAAAAAAACGAGCTAGTTCAAACTCAAGTTCATCGTGTAAAAAACGAGCTAGTTCGCGCTCAAACTCCTGTCTGAAAAAAATGAACGCGTTCAACTCAAGTTCATTTTTAAAAAGGAGCGAATTAAAAGTTCATTTTTGAGTATTTTTTTTTTTTTCTAAATAGATCTTCTAGGTGACTCGGTGAACACTTTCATAGGTAAGTTACATTTATTAAAATTGTCAATTACCATGAAAATTATTCTTAATTTAATGTTTAATTAAACTTATAAGCATTTAGTTCTCAATTATAACTTATTCATTTAATTGTAGTAGAAATTTATTTAGAGGACACTTCTGAATAGTGAACCCATTGTTTTTGTGTATTTTTTTATTCTCAAATTTCCAATACTTTTGTTTATGCGCACAGTGGCGCACCCAGAAATAAATTGTGGAAGAGGCCTGAGTTGAAGAATAAAAAATACTATATATATATATATATATATATATATACTCAAAGCAATTCCAATCCTATGCCAGTATTTCCGAATATAAATTTTTGTTTTAGTTAAAGCAGAAACTACAAGAAAGTTTCTACAAATATTTAAGAAATGTGGTACAGTAGGACAACTTTATATGCAAGTGAATGTGGTATTTATCAAAATAGCAAATATAAACATGTATATGTCGATCCTTGTTCTATAAAATCATTTCCAAATAGAAATTTTTATTTTAGCTTAAAGCAGAAAACTTTCCAAAAGTTTCTCCAAAGATTAATTTTTAAAAGTTATGAAAGAAAACGGGTGTGAAATTATGAATATATATACAATGTTTATTTTGAAGTATGATGCGTCAGGGTCAATATCAAACAAGTCTTTGAAAGTCTGTCATTTCTACATAAACGAAATTTTTTGAAAGATTTAAAATAATCAATGGAATTATAATCAAAATAATTTTTAAACATTATATATAAGTTATACACTTTAAAAGTATTTTTACTTCCAAAAATATCTAAATAAAATAACATTTAAAAATGTAAATTTTAATTAAATTTTATGTTATTTTTGAAATAATTTACTTTGACAATATTTTTAATCTTTTGTTCTATGCAGTTTACTAATTGCTGCAATTAGAACTATGACAAGATTTTTCTTAGTCTAACATGTTTGCTCAAGAGCCATTTTGCTTAAATTAAGAGTTATTTATTTATTTTTGATAACGAAACTAGTATAATATAACATTTTCAAATGACAAATAATAATAATAATAGAAAGAAAAAGAAACTGAAAATATCCTACCCTGTCATTTTTAATTTATAAAGCAGGCTGAGTTTTTATTGATTATCAATAGCATGATATTAAATATGATAAAGAAATTAGTATGATTTAAAATTTAATAATAATAATAATAAAAAAAAAAGAAAGAAATCAAAAGAAAGAAAAAAAGAAAAGAAAAATGGAAGAAAAAGAAAAGAAATTTAAAATGTAAAAGAATATAACATACACTATTATTATTTTTAACACGCTTTTATTAGCTTCACTTGTATACGTATGTATATTTCTATGTTTGTTTGTAACTTCTCTGGGAGCAAACAAAAAATTTATATTGTGAAAATAATACATTACTTTCGTGGCGTCGAGGTAAGGCGCCGCGCTACGAACCTGACGGTCCAGCGTTCGATCCCCGTCAGAGGAGATTTTTTAAAAAGGGTTTTTGTTTAATTCTAAGTTAGTTTAATTAAAGATTTAAATGTATGTAAATATTAAGGTGTGTCACTCACACGATTTTCTCTTACCCTGAATTTTAATACTAAGATAGATATTTTGTGCTTTTTAGTTCACATTTCTATAAAAGCGTGTTCTTTAATTTTTTAAATCTATAATATTTTATTAATTTATAAGCAATACGTAAAATTTCCTGAAAAATGTAAAAAAAAAAAAAAAAAAAAAAAAAAAAAAAAAAAAAAACAAGAAAAAGCAGGAATCATTTTACATTTTGCTTAATATAATATATAACATCTCTATTGTATGCAAAGAAAAATCTATATTTAATATATGTTTTTTAAAGAAAAATATTTACTTCTACTTTTATTTTTAAAGCAGGCTGCGCTTTTATTGATTTGGTATATAAATATGATAAAAAAAATTAGGTAATTTATTACTTTCCGAACAAACGTATGAAAGGAAAGTATTGTAATCATGTCAAAAATCCGAATTCGAGATTTTGGTGTTTCAATACGTACACTAGCGTCTAAAAACGCTTTGCTCGAATGTGCTGTAAGTTGGTACGCATGTTGCATGTCACCGTAGCACGAACCCTATTGATTTTGGTGAATCTGGCACTTACAGTTTTTTTACAGGGAAACAAAGAAAAATTCTTTATCACTATGGCCTATGGGACCAAAATCTTAAAAGTGCGATAGCATCTAAACGCCTCATTCAATTGAGTAAAAATTTTATACATATATTATAGGTCACAGTTACTCGATCTGTATAGATTTTGGAAAATCTGACACATATAGTGTTTTACAGGGATATAAAGAAAAATGCTTTATCATTATGGCCTCTGGGGCCAAATTTATAAAGTGCGATAGCGTCTAAACATCTTATTAAAAAGAGCAAACAATTTATACACATATTATAGGTAATAGTTGCAAGAACTGCGTAGATTTTGATGAATCTAGCACTTAATTTTTTTTACAGGGACACAAAGAAAAATTCTTTATCTTTATGGCCTATGGGGTGAAATTATTTAAAGCGCGACAGCATCTAAATGCCTTATCCGTTTGAGTGGAAAATTTATATACGAGTCATATCACACAAACTGAGGTCACCATCACACAAACTGTATAGATTTTCGTGACTCTAGCATTTAACGAGTTTTGCAGGAACACAAATAAAAATTGTTCATCATATTAAATTATTTAAAGTGTGATAGCTAGTAAATGCCTTATTCAAATGAACTGAAAATTTATATACATGTTATACGTCACCGTCACACGAACTTTATGAACTTTAGAGAATCTAGAATTTACGATTCTTTTTACAGGGACGAAATGCAAATTTCTTTATCATTGTGGTATATAGGCTCAAATTTTAAAGTGCGATAGCGTCTAAATGCCTTATCCGATAAAGCTGAAAATTTATAAGTCACTGTTGCTCTAACTATAAGCATTTTGGTGAATCTAGCATTTGTAGGTTTTTACAGGGACACAACGAAATATTCTTTATCATTATGATCTACGTGTTCGGTAAGATAGCGTTAAATTAAACTTCGTGTACCATATAAAGAAAAATACTCAAACTACCTAATATAATTTTCTCTTTTGTTTATTTAACAACTCCTCTTACTTTACTTTATCTACAAAACCGTTAATTACTCAATTTTTGGAATGTCGAGTGGCGTCACTCCAGATTTTTTTTTTTTTTTTAATAATGACTAAAAAATAAAAGAAGAGAAGAAAAAACATTAGATAAAGGAAAGAATATATTATATTTAAAATAAATAAGGAATCAAAAACCTCATCGTTTTTGACTTATACAGAATGTAAAATTTTATTAAAAATGAAAAATAAATAAATAAATAATATAGGTAGAAATCATTCTATATTTTGCTTAAATTAATAAATAAATTTCATCATTTTATATATTTTTAATAATAAAAGCTGTATATAGTTTCTAAAGAAAAATGTGTTTTCAATATCTATTTATAGATAAACATGGAATTTTCTATTCTTAAAACACGCTGTTGATCTTATCGAATTTCGAAATAGTTAATTATGAAAAAGAAATTTGTATAATTATGATTTAAACATAATAATGATATAAACAATCATATATATGTTCTTTTTTAAATTCTTAATAATTATCATCTCATCAAGGTTTTACTTCCTGGTTTCTATGCATTATAATGAATGATGAAATAACATAGCAATTTTACATATTTTTAATATGTTGACTAAAGTAATAAATACTCTCTTATTTTCTTTTTAATTATTATTATTACTTTAATAATGAATACTTGTATTTGAATCGCACTCGAAAGTAAATATTCCTTAAAAATTATATTAAGAATGACTTTCACGTTCTAACTAATAACATATTTTTAATTTTAGTTCATAGAGAAGCATAGAAATTAATATTTTTTGTTGGCTGTTATGTGCTTTTATAAAAGGAGGTATTTAAATGTGATAAAAAATATTTTGATATAAAATTTAACAATAATAATAAATAACACATAATCAATAATAATTCTTAAGAAACATGTAAGTAAAATTAATTAAAATTTATAAAGAGTATTGTGTTTCATTTAAAAAGTATAATAAAAAATATCGCTAACAATGTTTCAACAACTATTTTTAAATTGTTATCGAATTTTGAAGAATTTAAAACTGATATATATATTTAAATATAGTAATGTTAATATAATATTTTGTAAATTAAAATTAAAATGATAATAATAATATATTCCACATATTTCATATAAAAATGAAATATAATATAGAAATTATAAATTATAATTTTTGGAATTCTTCAAGAAATTTTTCAAATCTTATATGGATTTTGTTTTTCTAAAATTCATTTTCTGTTGATTAAAGGAAAAAAAAAATATATTAAAAATGAAATTGTATGCTATTCTTATTTTTCCTTTTAATATTTTTTTTTTTTAATTAAAATTGAAATGAAATATCAAAATAGTAATAGTTTAATACACATTTTCTTTATCTTTTAGAAAGACTGCTTTCCATTATGGTTTTTCATTAGCTTGAAGAAAAATTTTATAAATTGATATTTTTCACATAGTCTTACTTTCTCAGAGAAATTTCAGATATATTTGCAAAAGACTACGACGGAATGTAAAAAGTGTTAAAAGTGATAGTGAATGACTGAGAAATGAGAATACTCTACTAAAATGATCCCCGTTTTTCCTCCCCCATTTCTTTTTCTTCCTTGAAAATAAATCGAACAGAGAAACATACATTCACTATCCTATCAAAAGAGCGAGATGCTGTCTGAGCTGTGACCAATTTCTGGTTATAAATTTTAGCTGTTATAACACTATAACACACACAAAAAAAGAGAAAGAAAAGAAAGATTCGCTTTTCCTAGTGTCCCCCTCTCTTTATTTTATTTTGAATGAGGGTGTTTAAAAGTCGAAAGTGGTCACCAATACCCAGTGGCTCCAACATCTGGATATTTGATTATATAGCCATCAGATAACAATTATTCAAGTTTCAACCAACAAAGATCGGTGCCCCGTAAGCCCCCTGTTTCCTGTTTTTACGACTTCACTCAATAGGTGGTCTCAATCGCTTTAGGGAAGAGTTTTGTTTACATTCATCTAATAAGTTCAAAGAATGCCGTTTTATATCAGAAAGAAAGGAAGCAAAAATCTGTTATACTGTGAATATGAGAGGGAGTAAAGTTTTAAATGTTGAAAAACAACAAGTCCTTTCTACATTCGAAAAGTATCGTAAAAAAGAAATTATTATTCATATTTAGATTTATTCTTCGCGTTTATTTATTTTTATTTTATGTCTAAAAACTTAAAGTGTGCGAAATTGGTGCTTTTATTATTTATAATACATTTTTTTTATTTAAAACACTTTCTAAATTAACTTAAATTGTCGTATAAATAAACTATTTGGAATAGTTGAACTCTGCTCAGATCCCCATCATATATTTGTTCTCATACATTTCTACTTTAGCTCATACTATGTACATGTTAAAAGATATGAAGTCTGTTTATCATTTGGCTCGATTGTAGAATGTAGTTCCTCAGCTATTAGGATACCCTCCCGCTTTCCGCTTCAATATATTTATCTTATCCTAATTTGTTATTTAATTTTGTTTAGGTCAGTTTTATATTTCAGTTTTCATGCAATTCTATAGTATTTCCAATCCAATAATCTCCCAAGTGTTTGGAAAATATTGTCTTATTCTGCCATGTTTAGAAATTCGCAAATTTTGAATGATTTAGAAAGATTTCAAAGTGGAATGTCTATAGTCAATAATGTTCATGATAGTGTCATAAATGGTATTTTAAAGCTGGTCAGATAACTTTGCGATTAAAATAATCCTCGTAATACACGTTTAATCGGTCGTTGTCGCAATATTTAAAATATAGCGTACTTATTTCCTATACATAATTCATTAAATTTGTAAACAATTGTTGATCCATTCTTGAGAATCATTCACATAAGATCATAGAGCATTGTTGCAAAATGAGTGCGAAACGAAAGAAATATATACATATTTTTAATTTAATTTGTAATATGTTATTTTAAGTTTTTGACATTAAAAAGAATTTTTAATTATATTACAAAGCTCAAAATATGACATAAAAAAGAAATAGTGAAAATTCCCCCCCCCCACCTTTTGCCTCCCTTCAACTATATATCATTTACTATAATTTTAACAAAGATTAAGTTATATTTATACAAAGTTCCAGAGAAATAGTTCACATGGTGATATAAAAACAATCATTTCGCCTCTTTTCCCTCCACCCTCCAAGATATGTGTAACACTTTTGTAATTTTATTTCAATCTATAATAGAGTGGTTTAAAAAATTCTTTTTTGCATCTACACAAACCCCTTGTCCCCTAAGCTGTATATAACACTTATTGTGATTTTCGTAAAGAATAAGTGATAGTTATAATACGGAATATCGTTAAAATTGGTAACAAGATGATATTAAAAAAAATAAAAAAAATCTTTCAGATCCCGAAGTATGTGTGACACTGCATTTTTTGTCATAAACAGCAAGTGACTATTGGACAAAATTTCATTAAAATCAGTAAGAAGGAGATATAAAAACAATTATTCTCTTTCAATATGCTCCTGGATCCCCCCCCCCTTCCTCCAAGTATATACTAAGTGAAAGTGGTTCCAATTTAATGGATTGAAATTTCTAAAAAAATGTTATGAAAATCATTCTTTAACTTCATTAGTTGATGTTTATTGTTTTTGCGATTTGCAAATTGCAAAAGTACCCTTTCTTCCGGTGCCCTTTTTTCCAGGTGCCCTTTTTTCCGGGCGTCCTTTTATCTGGTGCCCTTTTTACCAGTGCCTTTTATTCCAAATGCCCTTTTTTCCGAGATCCATTTTGCCGAGTTATTTTTTTTTCTGTCCTTTTCTTCTTCTACTTTCCTTTTCATATTTCAGACAGAAATATTTAATATGAGTTTGAGCTTGAATTGCTTTTTCACGCTCAAGTTCGTGTAAAAAACGAACTACGCTCAACTCAAGTTCATAATTTAAAAAAAGAGCGAAGTTCAACTCAAAACTCAAAATTTTTGAGCTACGCTCACGAACGCGTTCAAATGAACGCGTTCGTGCACAACACTGATTAATATAAGCAACCATTGCCTAACATACCATGGCCAAAAGCCTTAAAAAAGATCACACAATAACAGGTGCGAAACATAAAAAGAAATTAACAAAAGTAAAATTACGCAGTAAGTTAAGGTGAATGCTTTAAAATGCGAGTAAAGTAGTCTATTAATCTATGGACTGGATTTATGGCTCTCTACCTAGTATATGACTTATTTATACTAAGTATGTGTCGCAAAGTGTACTACAATATAAGCATGTGCATAAACTCTGGTGTGTAATTTGGTAGAAAGTTGACAGAATGTCACCTTTTAAATGAATGGATGATGTAAACATACTTGTCTAACACTTATAAAATGAAGTAAATGAATTATTATAAACGTGCATTGTCTTATTTCTTATTTTTAACTATCAGGCTTTGCCTGCTTTGCTAATCACTATAGTTAAAGGAATTTTCACAAAACATTAATCAGTATATCTTAAATCATTTTACAAATAAAAACTAAAATCTAAAAAATCTCATTGAAACCGCTTGAAACTTCGCTTTGTGTCACTGCTGCCTTTGGGAGCATCTTCTTCGCATACGCTGTATCAATTTCTCGGGCTCCACTGCTTGCAGTTGCATCTTAACCGGACATTTCAGTTTAGATACTAACTGGACGATAAATGGTGCTGCTATTATTCAAGAACTACGTTTTTCTGACAGACAAATCTTGAACAGATTATACTCGATAGAACACCTGACAATCTCCTCAGCTGCAAAAAAATTAATTAAATAAAAAAAAATGCAAATCACGCTTTGAGGTGCATCAGGAAATATCAAAACCGACCTCATGCAAAATCCTGTAGCTCTGGGGTCAGACGTTCTACAAAACGACCATTACACCACTCAATTTAACTTTCTTTTTTGCCATTTTCTCGCCATCCTTGCAGTTTAGGATATTGTGAAAACCCAGAAAAATTTTCTTTTATAAACTGAAACATTTCCTATTAATTATTTTGAAAAAATAATACATTCGTCTTTCGAGGATCGAACCTTCACGTTATTAACATGATGTTCTACCAACTGAGTTAATGGCCATGGAAACACTTCTCATATTTACATTTCTATTTTTAAAGTCCATTATTTCAGAAATTTATATGTTTTAAATTAGTTTTAAAAAAGAGAAAATATTAATAAAAATTTCGGAAATCCGGCCTCTAGGTGCATTAGGAGACGTCACAATGGACCTCCATGCAAAATTTTATAGCTTTACGATCAGCCGTTTGTTTACAAAAGGATGGGGACACACGCATGTTCTTTTATTATATGTAGAGATGGTGTTAAAGCAAAATTTTCTTATTTATTTATTTATTGACGTTTTCCTAAATACGTTCTTTGTAATAAAGTTACAATAAATATCTTTTTAATACTAATTTTCCTTTAAATTTCTGCAGTCGAAACCTCCAGGATCAAGTGGAATCTTTGGACAAATCCATGTCGGAAGTCAGCAATAGGTTAAGGACCGACTTATCTTCTCTGAGAGCAAAATCCCACACGGAACTATCCGATCTCAGTGGCTCTGTTGAGCACACCACACAACAAGCGACCGACCTCCAGAAGTTATGTAAAAGACAACAAAGTCAGCTGCAGGTAAAATGGAAACAGCAAAATAATTCGTATTTAACCCCGCTTTATTTCTTGAAATTGCATTTTCTTAGTAGATTTATTTGACAAAATTCCAAAGTCTCTTAATGTGAGAAACTTTTAAATTATATACCATTTCTAATAACAAATTAAAATACTTCTCAATTTAATTTTTTAATTAATTTTGTTTATAAAATATATTTTTAGAATTAGAGGAAATAACCAACAAAAAGAAATATGATAATTTGATCACGATCTTTCACGAATTATTTTATTCTATCGAGTGGTAAATATTAACACGTTGAGCATCACGCGAATTCTTAGTAAAATTCATTAAAATTCCTTAATGATATTATCCTCTAATAATAAGTAATTACTTAAAACAATGTAATATTTTTGGTTTTAGATCATATTTTACGCTGTCAACCACCAATGGTTGACGCGGCTTGGTATCATATTTGACACTGTCAGCCACCGATAACTGACATGGCGCTCAACGTGTTAACATTTTTGTAATTTTTTTTTTTTTTTTTTTTTTTTTTTTGTAGATTTATTATAATTAAATAGTTACATCAAATTTGCATGAAAGATAAAGCTATGTTTATACATATATAGTATATACATATATGGTTTACAGCATGTTTAACAGTATTTTTTACTTTCTTCTATATTCAATAGAAGAAAGTATTGGATTCGTAAAAATTTTCGACCTCGGGTTTTTGATAGATTTACACGTTTTGAGAGCTGTAGAACACGATTTGACTATTTTTAGAAAATGTCTGTCTGTCTGTCGGTCTGTCTGTGTGTGTGACAAAATTTTGTGGCAACTGTATCTCAGGAACTACGGCACAGAATTTCATACAAATTGGTATGTAGTTGCACCTTGACATAAATTAGTGCCTATCAACTTTTGGTAAAAATTCTCTTACAGGTTGCGTTGCCATCCCACTTTTTCTAAATTTTTAACATGGTGATATAGGACAAAATTTTGTATAAATGTGCATAAAGAGAATTATATTTTAGTAATCATTATGAAATTTCCAAAAATTATTTATTATACAGATAGTCACCTGGGAAAATTTTTTTGTATGTGTAGGAGCCTCGCCAACCCCCCTGGGGAGGAAGTCCCAACTCGAGGGGAGTAAATTTTCAAAATGGGTATCTTTCGAAAGGTCTCGTCAATACCTTTAAAATGAATGGTTGAACTATAAATATATGATAATTTAAAACAAAGTTATCGATTTTTTTACTTTTTACGAAAAAAAACTTAGAAAAAAAAATCGTATATATATATTTTTTTTTTTAAACGAAATTTAACAAAACTTGATATTTAGTTGGCCCCTGACATAAACTGGTGCTGATTAGATTTGGGGATCAATCGCCCAACAGGAGGCGCTGTGATCGTATTTTTTCTAAATTTTTAACATGGCAGTATAGGACAAAATTCCGTATAAATGTACATAATGAAAGTTATTCTTAACCTGTGATTGTAAAATTAATATGAATTATTGATAATAGTAGTACTTAATTAGTAAAAAAAAATTGTGCATGTGGGGGCATCGCTTCGTGGGGGCATCGCAATATATTCGTAAGAGTTTGAATTTAGCGCTACAATACTTATTATTAATAACTTTGCGTTGTTAACGAACAATAAACGATTACAAGATTAAATTTCACAGTGATGAAAAAGAAATACTATATGCAATACAGTATTTATTTATTTATTTATTTATATACAGATTTTCTATGTCCATTAGTACCGTATGCCAACATACTGTAATTTCGAGAAATTTTTATTATTATTAAGTTAAAAGTTACAGAATCAGGAAAACAGCTATTTATAGAAACATTCAAATTTTTTATACCAAATTAATTTTTTGCGACTTTCTTTTTACGGACCACTAAAGTCTGTTCCCAGTCCTTGAACTTTTGAACGGTTAGCTATAGTCATAAAAGTGTTATCTAAGTAGAGTGGCTGTGCGCTACTAGAGATGACTGCTTGCAACGCCACCTGACGAAAACTGTGGAACTAGAGCTTCTGTCTCGAAAATAGTACAAAATAGGGGAAGAAAGTGAATTACAAAATTCTAGAGCATCATCGATTTAGTACGAAAATATACATAGACATGAATGTTAAAAACAGAATGCTTAAAACATACATTTCTTTGTTTGCAATTTCCGACATAGTGACGTGCCCAGACGATCTTAGAAAGAAAAAGAAAACTATTCATCAGTAAATACCTTTATTTCCAATTTTCATACTTGTGTCTGTCAGTTAAAATTCACATTTGGATCCTTGTTTGAACTTCTTGTCGCACACTTTGTACTGTATCAGAAGACACGTATGATACGTAAAGTTCAAACAAGGGTTCACATGTGCACTGCCGCTGACGGATAGAGCTTTGAATATAGAAAATTAAAGAATATTTTGTAACTACTTGTTTTTTCTTTCTAAGATCGTTTTTAATGTCACAGCGTAGAAAATCCCAAACCATCAAATGCACTTTTTGTGTGTTCTATTTTTAGCATTCATATCTAGAAGGTGTCTTTTCTTACTAAATCGATGATGCTCTACAATTTTGTAATTACCTTTTTTCCCTCTATCTTGTACCGTTTTCGAGATAGTAACATTATTTCAGACATTTTTCAGCAGGTGGTGCTGTAAAATTTGCATCTAGTAGCGCATAACCACTTTACTATACATAAACACCACTATTATAACTATTGCTGAAGCTGTTCAGGAATTAAAAAGGATGGGAATGGACTTTAGTAGGCACCTTGTATATAAAAGACGAATCATCCAGTCAGGAGACGTAAACATACACGAAGAAATATCTATACAAGTAAGACCGAAATTCAATATACAATATTGAAAAAGATATTAACTTTGATTTAAATTTTCTTTTTTTATCCTTTAAAATTTAGAGCATGATTAACTTAAATTTTTACTATACGATTTTACAAACTATTTTTAAAATCAGTATTAAAGCTATTTTATCGCCCGCTATTTTAACAAATAAAGTAAATTATTTCTTTTAGATATTTCCACCAATAACTGAATGTCAAGAAGGATTAGTAGTCAAATTCATGATCAAATTATAAAAATAAAATACTTGCATTAATCAAATCCCCCCTTATTATTATTATTATTATTATTATTAGATGTATTAAGTGATGACTTAGAAAGTGTATTTTGGGAAATACGGGATATCCCAAAACACAACTGCCAAGGTCACATGTTATTTTCTAGATTAATACTAAAGTTAGGTTCCCACTTTACCGTGCAAAAAATATAAATTATTCGTTAACGGAAAGCGACCCTTGAAATTTTGGTCATGTGAAAGGAAGTTTATAATAAAGGACATTAATTTTATAGTTCCTTGAGTAATTTTACCAAAGGAATCCAAGTTTTTCAAGCCAATTATCAAGGCAAGAGGTGATGAGAAAACTGTCAGAAGGAGAAAACGCGTGTTAATTTCCGCGGCTGCTAAAAAAAAAAAAAAAAAAAAAAAAAAAACTAGTTGGCATAGGGGAACTTTGCTCAGTTCACCATCATATGTATGTTCTCATAAATTTCTAGTGCAAAGACATACTATATTCATGTTAAAAGAAAGGAATTTGACCAAACGCTTGATACAGTGACAGAAGAAAATCCCCGCCTAATAAGCTACCCACCGTTCAGTTCGAAATATTTATCTTATTCTAATCTATTAATTTATTTTATTGGGGTCAATTTCGTAGTTTAGTTTTCATGCTATTATTTCAATGCAACAATCTCCAAAATGCATATTTATATGGAATATCGGCCAATTTTGCTATGTTGATAAAATCTTAAATTTCGATTAACTTACGAAATTTTCCTATTAGAATATTTATAGTCAATGATGTTCAAACAAGTATCATAAATGTTATTTTGAAGTTGTCTGATATATTTATGATCCTCAAAAGGGAAGTTTATGCTCAATTTTGCCTTATGCTGCTATGTTAAGTAAATCATAAATTCCAAATAGTTTACGAAATTTTTAAATTAAAAAATTCATAGTCAGGGATGTCCATGCCAGTATCCTAAATAATATTTTAAAAGTGTTCTGGCACCTTTATGGTAAAATATCCCTCAAAATGGACGTTTATGCGAAATTTTAGCCTATTCTGCCATATTAAGTAAATCGTAAATTTGCAGTGACTTACGAAATTTTTTAACTGGAAAATTCATAGTCAAGGATGTTTATGCCAGCATCTTATATAATATTTTAAAAGTAGTCTGACATCTTTACGATGAAAATATCCCTCAAAACTGACGTTTATGCAAAATTTTGCCGTATTCTGCCACGTTAAGAAATTTGTAAATTTCGAATAATTTGCGAAATTTTCAAAGTAGCATGTTTATAGTTAATGATGTTCATCCTGGCATCAAAACTGATATTTGAAAGCTGTTCTTACTTCTTTACGATAATTTATTTTATTTTATTATTATTTTTTTTTTTCTTTTCATGCACGTTTAAGTGAAATTTTGCCCTATTCTCCATGTTAAGAAAATCGCAAATTTCGAATAACTTCTGATGTTTTTTAATTAGAATGTTGTAAATGAATAGGGTTCTTGCTAGTGTCATAAATAATATTTTAAAACAGATCCGACCTCTCTGCGATCATATGTTCGTGAGATATCGTGTACACAGACTAACATACTAACACACTAACGGACTGACAAACTAACAGACACCCTACAGACGGACACCATACCCATTTTGATATTTTTGGATTCCTCACACCTGAAAACGTGTAAAAGAATAAAAAAACCGAGGTAAAAATTTTCACATTTACCTAAGTTCCCCATACATATAGTATGATGGGGAACTAAAAAACATCAAAGCAAATTTCTGTAGAATCAAAAATGACGCGTCTGATGGGAATCAAGCTTAAGCAATCAAACTTTATCTCGAATGCTCGTCTCACTCTTTCTATACATTTAGCTATCCAGCTGCTTTTTTAAACAATTTATAGTCTCTGATAATTGTTGTAAGTACTCATGTGATAATTATGCAAAAACAGAAATTTGTAGGCATATTAAAAAAAAAAAAAAAAAAAAAAAAAAAAGTAATTTTAGCTACATTTCCAAACTAGTTGGCATAGGTGGACTCTGCTCAGTTCCCCATCATATTTATGTTCTCAGAAATTTCTAGTGAGAGACATATTATAATCATGTTAAAAGAAATGAATTTAACCAAACCTTGATACAGCGACAGAATGAAATCCCCGCCTAATAGGCTATCCACCGTTCACTTCGATATAATTATCTTATTCTAATTTATTAATTTATTTTATCAGGGTCAATTCTGTTGTTTAGTTTTCATGCTACTATTTCCAATGCAATAAACCTCAAAATTCATATTTATATGAAAAATTTACAATTTCGCTATGTTGATAAAATCGTAAATTACGAATAATTTACGAAAATTTCCTATTAGAATATTTGTATTCAATCATGTTCAAACAAATATCATAAACTTAATTTTGAAGTTGTCTAATGTATTTAGGATCCTCAAAATGGAAGTTTATGATCAATTTTGCCTTATTCTAACATGTTAAGTAAATCGTAAATTCCAAATAACTTACGAATTTTTTTTTATTGAAAAAATCATAGTCTATGATATTCATGCCAGTATCCTAAATAATATTTCGAAAGTGGTTTGACATCTTTACGCTGAAAATATCCCTCAAGATTGACGTTTATGTGAAATTTTGCTCTATTCTGACATGTTAAGAAATTCGTAAATTTCCAATAACTTACGAAATCTTTATATTGGAAAATTCATAGTCATTAATATTCATGCCAATGTCCTAAATAATATTTCAAAAGTAGTCTGACATCTTTACGATGAAAATATCTCTCAAAATTGACGTTTATGTGAAATTTTGCCCTATACTGCCATGTTAAGAAATTCGTAAATTTCCAGTAACTTGCGAAATTTTCAAAGTAGCATATTTATAGTTACTGATGTTCATTCCGGCATCAAAACTGATATTTTAAAACTGGTCTGACATTTTTACAGTAAAAAGTTTCCATTTAATGCACGTTTAAGTGAATTTTTGTCCTATTCTCCCATGTTAAGAAAATCGTAAATTTCTAATAACTTACGAAGTTTTTAAATTCGAATGTTGCAAATGAATAGGGTCAAATGCCAGTGTCGAAAGTAATACTTTAAAACTGATCTGACCTCTCTGCGACAATTTGTTCTTGAGATATCGTGTACACAGACTAACAAACTAACGGACTGACCCACTAACAGACTAACAGACTAACAGACACCCTACAGACAGACACCATAGAAGTTTTGTCATTTTCGGATTCCTCACACCTGAAAACGTGTAGAAAAGTCAAAAAACCGAGGTCGAAAATTTTCACGATTACCTAAGTTCCCCATACCTATAGTATGATGGGGAACTAAAAATAATCCCATTACTTTTAGTATCTTGATAACTGTATTTTAGGATACTCTGTACTTCCCAAAATACACATACCAAGCCACCACCTAACATATCTTATTTTTACTGAGAAGATAACGTTTCATCTTCATGAGGTAGATGTATTTTGGGACAACCCTAAATAAAATTTTATTAATGTTACTTTTGATTTTTCATTTAAAACGCATTTTTAACCTACTTCAAAAAAGGAGGAAGGTTCTCAATTCAAATCGTATGTTTTTTTTTTTTTTTTTTTTTGCTAGCTCATAACTTCTGAACGGAAACTCTAATTTTGATACTTTTTGTTTTGTTGAAAATGTCTTGGTCTGAAATAGGTCCCATTGTAATATCTTTACGATCTAAAGAAAATACAGTGTGCTAAAAAAAAAATCAGTCCCAACTCTTTTAACTGCTAAATGGCTGTAGCTATAGTGATAAAAATGGTATGTAAGTATAGCAAAGTGGCCATGCAGTACAAGGTTAAACCGCTTGCAGCGCCACCTGGTGGAAAATAGCGCAGTTAGTGTTCCTATCTCGAAAACGGTTCTAGAGAAAAAAGTGAATTACAAAGCTGAAGAGTATCATCGATTTAGTACAAAAAGATAATTTAGACATTCATGCTAGCGTTCCTATCTCGGAAACGGTTCAAGACAGGGAGAAAAAGTGAATTATAAAATTGCAGAGCATCATCGATTTAGTACGAAAAGTTAGTTTAGACATTGATGCTAAAAATACAATGCTAAAAACGTGCATTTGTTTGTTTGCAATTTCTTACACTATGCACACATGAGCTACATTGCACACGTTGTAGCGAAGCTGGTGAGGCATACGCTATATAGTTCAAATTACGGTTACTTGATACTTTTTGTTTTGTTGTAAAGATCTTGGTCTGAAGTAGGTCCCATTGTAATATCTTTACGATCTAAAGAAAATAAAGCGCCATCTGGTGAAAAACAGCGGAATTAGCGCTCCTATCTCAAAAACGGTTCAAGATGGGAGAAATGTTAATTACGAAGTTGTAGAGCATCATCGATTTTCTACGAAAAGACAGTTTTTAGACATTATTGCTAACAATAGAACACTTAAAACGTGCAGTTGTTTGTTCGCAATTTCCTACACTGTGCACACTTGAACTACGTTGCACACTTTGCAGCGTATGACACGTATACTCTGTGGTTCAAAGTATTGTTACTGTAAGCGGTCACATCAATTAGCGCAAAGTCATTTTCAACCAACTTCAGAAAGGAGGGTGTTCTTAATTCCAGCTATGTGTCGTTGTTTGTGTTTGTAAGCTTATAACTTCGTAAGAGATGCTCTAATTAACCGACTTCAAAAAGGAGGAGGTTCTTAATTCAAAGCGTATGTTTTTTTGTTTTTGTTTTTGTTTGTTAGCTCATAACTTCTGAACGGATGATCCGATTTTGATACTTTTTGTTTTATTGTATAGGTCTTGATCTGAAATACGTCCCATTGTAATATCTTTACGATCAAAAGAAAATACAGGGTGCCCAAAAAATTCAGTCCCGACTCTTTTAACTGCTGAACAGCTGCAGCTATAGTCATAAAAGTGGTATGTAGGTATAGTAAAGTGGACATGTGCTACGCGATTCAACCGCCTACAGCGCCACCTGGTGGAAAACATTGGAGTTAGCGTTCCTATCTCGGAAACTCTTCAAGACAGGGGAAAAAGTGAATTATAAAATTTCAGAGCATCATCGATTTAGTACGAAAAGATAGTTTAGACATTAATGCTAAAAACAGGACGCTTAAAACGTGCATTTGTTTGTTCAAAATTTCCTATTTTGTGCACACTTGAACGACATTGCATATGTTGTAGCGTAGCGGGTGACATTTATGCTATGTAAAATTCAAAGTATGGTTATTGTAAGCGGTCACATCGATTAACGCATAGACGTTTTAAACCGACTTCATAAAGGAAGAGGTTCTAAATACAAACCATATTTCTCATTGTTGTTGTTGTTGAAATTTGTTAGCTTATAACTTCGTAAGAGATGATTTAATTTTAATACTTTTTTTGTTGTCGTAATGATCTTGGCCTGAAATAGGTTTCATTATGATTTCATTCAGATATAAAAAAATTACAGGATACTCACAAAAGTCTGTTCTCACTCTAACTGCTGAACGCATGCAGCTACACTGGTAAAAGCAGTATGTAAGTATCGATGGTGAAACTTCTGTCCGTCAGCTGCAATGCATATTTTGCTCTTTGTTTGAACTTTACGCTGCGCAATCTCCAGCGCAGCGGGTGACACGTATTCACTGTAAAGTTCAATATATATGTCTAATAGAATTTTTGGTTACGAATACAGCATATCCGTTCTTTACATTTCTAAAGACTTTTTAATTTAACGTATGTTCGTTCAATAGATAGTTTTTGCTCATATCCGATAAAGGCAAGAAAAATGACACAACTTAAAAATGCAGCATTTGAGAAAAATGAACTTAAAAATAACTTGACTAGAATAAAACTGGCACAACTGTCTCTCGAGTGGATAACTTTCTAGATGGAGATGTAAATTTTTTGTTCACATTGGGTGAATTTCATGTATTTTTCAGTGACATAAACCATTTTTTGAGTTATGTCACTTTTCTTGGAAGTTATGATTTGTGAAACTGCCGTCGAACGTCTTCTGATGTTCTGCTATATGAATAAGTTTTCACTGAAAAGAGAAAAATTTAAACCTTTTTGTAAAAAAATAGAACCGACTCCAAAAAACAACTACTTTTCAAACAACTAAAAAAAAAAAGTATGAAATGAAACTGTAAATTGCGCCTAAAAGTATAAAATAATTTCCTTCGCCTAACAACTTATAGCACTACAATTAATCATAACTTTTGAAGTCGGCGCAAAATTAAACAAGAATTGATACCTTTATTCAATACAAAAATCAAATCTTATTCAAAATACACATCTCACATTGTCACCTGCAAAACGCAGCCGAAAACTACTTTGATTCAAGAAAACAAATAAGATTTCGTAAGCAGCAGAAGTTGGCGAAGATGCTGGTATCTGACGTCCTTGGTGAAAGGAAAATCAATTATTTGGCAAACATATTTAATTTCTTTGGGATATCATGATTATTTTGATGAGGTATATTAAGAGAGTAATCAAGAATATGAAACAATACTTCGTAATATATATTATGAAAATATACATCTTGCGTGTATATTTTTGCATTACGTTTTGATCGCCAAATCCAAAAGCCACCAAGGATGATAGTTATCAAAGTTATACCAAATTTGCAAAGGAAACTCTAACTTCGTAGAAACATAAATACCGCATTGTGAAGAATGTTCACTGTTCTATGTAGATGCTACTAATGGACCAATTATATACAGTGATAAAATAATAAAGGAAACATGAAAATGGATCATTCGAGACAACAGCATTTGTTGCTACCGATCTAAAAACGAACCTTTAAAAACTAATTAAAATTTATTTAATTTTGCGCCGACTTCAAAAGTTATGATTAATTGTAGTGTCATAGGTTGTTTGGCGAAGGAAATTATTTTATACTTTTAGGCGCAATTTACAGTTTCATTTCATATAAATTTTTTTTTTTTTTTAGTTGTTTGAATAGTAGTTGCTTTTTGGAGTCGGTTCTATTTTTTTACAAAAATGTTTTATTCACTTTTATTTTTGTACTTTAAATATTAACGGCCGTATTCACCATTAACTTCAACTACCGGTTCAATGCAAAAACTTGAAAATCGTCTGAAGGCAGGGTGCAACTTTCCAAGAAAATGCGACCGGCTCCTTCTGCCCTCTAGCGACGAATATTTTATACAATCTTTGATTGGTTATTATCCGCTAAAAAATCTGAAATTAACAATGCCGCTAGATGGCATAAGCAAAGCATTAAATTTTGTTGAAAAGGTTTTCTCCTGACTTTATGCGCTTTTCAAATTTTCGTGTTTAACCGGGAGTTGAAGTTATTGGTGAATACAGCCGTAAGTAATCAAAAGAAGACAAGGTATCACATAAATTTTAGAAGTCAGTATACAAAATTATCTTTCTACCACTTATATTAAAGTCGGTTTAAATTAGGTTTTGGGGTTAGGATTAAGGCAAACTGACTGAGATAGAATGCCCTCTATTATGGGAGGTCATTCTAAGGGGTTCTAACTCGTATCAGTTTAAATTAGGATATCTGTATGATATAGTATGAGTAAAAATGAATCTTTATTTTGAATTATGCAGGAACTGCAGTCTGCTTACCATGCTGTAGAGCGAAATGTACAAGAAGCTCTAGATCAGATGGATGTCTGGCAAGGCAAATGCAGATCTCTCAAGAAAGAGATGGACAGGCTAAGAGAAGAAGTTGAAATGGTAAGACATTAGGGAGGAAAATCTCTCTCTTTCTCTCTCTCTCTTTTTCCAATGATTTGTTTTTAATTTAAAAATTATTTAAACAAATTATATATTAAATATAGATTAATTATTTTTCATTATATACCGTAAAATCCCGAAAGTAACCCCCTCCCCCATCGAATATAACCCCCCTCCCTTTTCTCGCTGAAAGTGAAATGTCTCCGTTATCTTGAAAGTAACTCCCCCCCCCCCTTTTTTTTTCTCCATCCAACAAAGCTACATCCAATCTTCGGGCGCACTTACGGTACGTCGGCATTGCAAGTTAAGTTTGGCATTGAATTAAGTTTTAATATTCATATATTATTTCTAATTTAACTAATTTTTCATAAAGTGTCGGATGCATGTTATCAATGGAATCATTACACAGTTTTTTTTACCTTTAATGTAAGAAATTACCTTTAATATTTCCTTTTAAGTAAGTACCGTAAAATCCCGAAAGTACCCCCTCCATCGAATATAACCTCCCCTCCCTTTTCTTAATTTTTTTAAAGAATCTTGATTATAACTCCCCCACCTGAAATTTATCCGTTTTGCTTTTCAAAAAGGGGAGGGGGGGGGTTACTTTCGGGATTTTACGGTATGTATAATTTATAAAAAAAATATATTTATAATGAACAAATATATTGAGTGAAGTATTGCTTTTGAAATGTTTAAAATCTAATAATTAGACAAATATGCAAATGAATCCTTATGATAAATAAATATTAATATTATTGAACTTTTGTCATGATTATATACTAGTAAACGATTCGCAAATAATAGTGCACGCGCTGTTTATTAACAAAGGGAGATAGTAGTCTTATAACTAACTAAATATCAACGAAGATATAGAAAACTTCATGTGTTTAATAAGCATAATATTTTTTACTTTCTATTACCCAGAAGGTAGAGAAAATATTGATTTAGGGTCAAATTTTCGAACGTGAGTTTTTGTTATATTTACACATTTTGAAGTCACCTGAATACGAAAATCATGTTTTTAGCTGTTGGTCTCTCTCTGTGTGTGTGTGCGTTATCAGCATATCTCAAGAACAAATAGTATCAGAAAGTCCAAACTTGGTATTCTAAATGTGTAGGATATAGGTATGCTACACTAAGCTTTTCTTTGAGATAAATCAAATAGTTCGTGTACAGGGACACCCAAGAGAATTCAAATACATTACGTCTATGGGGGAAAGTGCAGGTAAGTAGAGTTTAAAATCTATAGACTGCACTAAAGCAATTGAAATGAATATATATATTTTTTATATGCGTAAAAACATGTCAAATGTAGAATGTGGTAGGGGAAATCATCTCCTATTCATTTACAGGGCTACACAAAAGAACTAGATTATAGTGCGACAATAGCTGAAAATTAATAGAAGTGTATTTCAGTTATAACGTGTATTATTACTATAGAATTATATTTAGGTGCCCCATGTGGACTGTACATAATCTTCAAAAGATATACAGGGCTGCAAATGTTCCTGCAAAGCGATAACCTTTTTTACTGTTAGTGGAAGTGCTGTAGTACCAGAGCCTCCTTAAGTAGATGTCTAGCGAGTCGTTCCAAAACTTGGCAACAGTACAAGAAGAACGTAGCCAGTAGATGGCGCTTGATACCGTACGTAAAGTTCTGTTTACTTCCCGCGATGCAATTGAGTTTCAATTGAGTTCTTCATGGTTTATGTTTTATTAATTTAACAAATGTGAGAGGGTTTTTTTTTTTTTTTTTTTTTTTTCATAATATGGTGTATTGCGTCGTTCCATTTTGTAAATCGGACAGTCGCCGTGAAAATATAAGTTTTCACGAATACCAAGCAATGCAATTCAGCGTAAAAAATGGCTTGCAAATATTTCAAGACAAGGTATGTAAACTGCATAAATAATTAATGCAAAATTACCAACCCTCCGGATTTTTGAATATCAATAATATTTTTCACAAAAAACATTATTTTTCTTTATTATCGTAAATTCTGTGATTAAGACGAAGATAAATTTAAAAGAAATTATGATATAAAAATTAGAAGGGTTGACACCTGTGTTAGTAAGTTAGATTTAACAAATAAAATAGTTATGCTTATTACAAAATGAAATGCAATTTTTATTTATTGATGTAGGAATACAGAAAAATAACTTGTTCTTAGTTACTTTGAAGTAATTCTATATTGGAGTATTTTGTAGTTTTATTCATAAATTACATTAGTAACTTATGAATAAAACTATAAAATACTCCAATATAGGAACAAGATTGATTTATATTTTTTTAATACCACTGTTTTTTAAAGACTTGTGTAAATGCGTATAAAAATTTTATTATTTCAGTTAAATCGAAACAAAAGGGTTGGGAATCTTGAAAAGAAAAAATCGAAAATTTTTATTTCTACTTTTGTTCTTTTTAAAAATATTAAGTTTTAAGATTCAAAACATTACTTTTATTAACCTTTTACCACACAAATGGAATATGGAAATGGAATTAAAAATTCATGTAAAAATTAAATATCATGAGTACTGATTTGAAAAATTATCAGAAAAATGAAAAATATCCCCACATCCATACACTCACATATATATATACACACACACACACACATATACTGGCTAATTGCTAAAAACTACTTTTTTTGGACTCATGAGACCTTAAAAATATAAATCAAGGAAAACTCGATATCGAATTTTTGGACCGAACACAATACTTTCATTACCTACGGTAGTAGGGTAATGGTAGTAAAAATATTTCAAGGATGTTATTAATTTGTCCTTAAATTTGCCAATCTTTATCAAATTTTTCAAATTGAAACCTAATACGAGTTTTAAAATACAATTGTGAATTTCGTGCATTTGTTTGTTTCTAAGTTATTCTGATAATAAATATGCAAATAAATCAATCGCTAAAAACTAAAAAAAAAAAATGTTTTTTGTATTCAGAGAACCTCAAAACGTGACTTTATTAAAAAATCTCAGTTGAAAATAGAACTTCAAAAAAAAAAAAAAAAAAAAATACTTTGTTTACATTATAGGTTCGAAAAATTAACTTTCCTTCTTCAGCAGTATTCGTCGACATAAAAAAAGTGTAGCAAAGCACTTCCGTCAATTACATTCTACAGAAAAGAACGTTTAGCTTAATTTTGGATAGGATAGCCCTGTATGTTTTCAACTATGTGCACATCAGATTGTGCATTTAAATTTAGTCTTATATGAAAAACACCTAACACAAAATGAAATACACTTTCAGCATTTTCCGAGTATATCCGAGATAGACAAACCGACGCGCACAGACCAACCGCTAAAAACATTATTTTTCGTCTCAGGAGACCTCAAAACATGTAAATAAAACACAACTTTATTTCGAAAATGTCTATCAGTTTCGAAAGCATACCCTCTCGGAACTGGTGGAGCTAATAAAATCTTGAATAATAATAATAAAAAAAAAAAACTTGGTGCGAGAGAAAACTTATTCTCAAGAAATCCTTAATTTTAAAAATTTAAATCTTAATGGTTATTTATTTATTTATTTATTTTTTGTGACGGACTAGACAACAGATTGTTTTCTTCTCCAATTTTTATTACTGAATGTTAACCTATCTCGTTAATGTGCTGGTCTATTTTTCTATATAAAATTTTCGATTTAAGAAAAATAATTCACACCTAATAAGGTAAAAATTTAACGTAAAGGACATGACCAAAAAAAAAAAAAAAAAAAAAAAAAAAAACATGATTTTAATAATTTGTCATTATAAATTATTCATTCTAAACTGAAACTCATTTAAAGTTCAGAGATTTTAATTTAATAAACGAAACTTTCATCTGATATCTAAATTTAAAAAAAAAAAATTGAAATTTTTATTGAATAAATATATAAAAAATAATTTAATAGCGTGATAGATATGCCATGTTTTTGCTTATTTAATTTTAAATTTCGTTTTTTAATTAATAATATGTTTAAAAAAAGAAAGGTGTTATTTATTTGATATGTTGTAAGCTAAAATAGGTCTTGTCCACTTTCGAAGAAAATTAAACCCTATACTTCTTTAAATATAAATATTTGAATATTTTATTGAAAATATTTACGATAAAGCACTTTTACATCATTTTTTCAAATTAAAAGAAAAAAAAATACAATTTTGGACTTTAAATTGAAGTTAATAGCTAGATTTTTAGATGAAAAATATAACTTATCTATGAAACAGAAGAAAATTGTTGCTCTGCGTAGGTGCTGTCACCTAGCGTTAGTTTTATTTTTTAAATGTTGCCTAATTTAACATTGGGGTTCGCCGCGCGTGGAAGGCATCTACTTAAAGAGGCTCTGGTAGTACTATAATATTTTACCATTTTCAGGAAAGCTGCTCAGGAATTGAAATGAAATCCTCATAGACATATAGAAAATAATGTATGTTTTTAAGCCAAATATTCATCGCTGGTTTTTTGCATATTTACACATTTTGAGGCTTTCTGATTACCGAAGTCAAGTTTTTTTAACGTTTGATGTTTGTCTGTGTCTCTTAGAGTAACTTAAAAACGAATAATTTAAGATATTCAAAAGTTGTATTTTCAAGTCAATATAAGTTTGTTGCTGGAAAGTTTGATCAAGACTGATAAATTTCAAGGAATGTTGCATGTGAAAGTTACCTTTATAGTTTTAAGTGAACTCTTAATTTTAATAACAAATTTAAATTCTATATAAATGTAGGTGCATTAATGAAACGGGGGGTTGAGAGGGTGATAGCCCCCCCCCCCCCCTCACACAGAACTAATTATCATATAAAACTCTTCCGAAGCCTAATTTGAATTATTTAACATAGGTTTTCATAACAGTACTCGTTATCTTACCTCTTAATTTCGAACCTGTATTTATAGTATAAAATTTCAGGCTAAGAGAATGTCGTGTGAAAGACACACCAGATTATTTATCATAATGAAATGTACAAAAGCGGATAGCAGAAATCTGTACTTTTTAAAACAGAAAAATCAATGTCTAAATCCATCTATATGACATATATTTTTTATTAATAATCTTTTATGTTATTAATTTATTTGAATACGGTGATTGAAATTTCAATAATTTTTTATAATATTCGAGGGATTCAGTAATGCTGAGGATAATCTGAAATTAAATGTTTGCCAACTCGATTATATTTTAACTGGTTTACCTTCCCCCCTTCTTGCTGTCTATATTTCCAAATTCATTACTCTTTTCAAGTTTAGCTCTCGCGTCAGTGTAAATCAAACATTGGTTTACAGGATGTTTTATAAATAATGATATCATATTTATATCATAATGTTTTAAATTTCAAGAAATTGAAAATGACATCATAGATTTTTAATTTAACTATAGTACAATACAATCTTTTAAATACGTGGTGTTTGTTTAAATTTGTACATTCTAAAAATAAGGGAAAGCAGCTGTAGAAAGTAGGAAGAAATACATAGAAAATAAGTATAATAAAATGGAAATATTGCCGAGAAAAGAAAAATGTTTTGCAGAAAAAATAAAACTTTAAAATATTAATTAATTATAAAATAAGAATTCAGTCACTGTATTTTTTTGTTTGTTTGTTTGTTTGTTTCTGTTTTACTTTGTTTCACAAATCATGGATAAAATTTCATTTTATTATATCTTAACAGATTTTTGCAAGTGTGATAAAAAAATTTCTGTTAACTTATCCGTGTTTATTTTCTTTTATTTGTTGCAAACCATGGATTAAAAAAAAAAATTCTATTTTATTTCAATACATTTCTGTAAGAATGACATTAATTTCAAAGAATCTGATGAAACAGAATCTTAATTGTCGTGAAATGAAGGCTATTCTTAGTATGAAATTCTTATTTAATAGACAGTAATATAGCTAAAAATATTTTCAAGATTTTTTTTTTTTTTTTTTTTTTTTTTTTTTTTTTTAAGAAAGAGAGCTTTAGTTAAATACTAATAATAAAATTTAAAAAATTACCACCAGACCATTAAAATAAATAAATAAAATAAAATAAAATAAATCCCCATTTATTTCTGAAATATCAATTTGCAATTTATTGGTTTTAAAAATAAAATATCAAAATGACATGAAGAAATCGATTAATGCCTTTTATTTGTAATTTTAGGCCATTAACAAGAGAAGTAAAGCTTAAAAAAGTTCTGCTATTGTAGCAGAGAAATATTTTCTGTAATGGTGAGTATATAATTAGATTACAAACTTTTTAGAAACTGATTTTTAAAATATTCATGTATACCATTAAATTGCCTCTTTAATAACGGTATTTTTCAAGCTAATTTTTTAAAAACTTCTCAGACATAACTTTGTTTTAGATCATCAAAGCCGACCCACTAATTTATTTATTTGTTTTTATTTATTAATTTCAAAAAATTTTGCACACAACTTCGGTTTTAATCCCCATTCCCCTTTTATTTCTCCTACTGTTACAAATTTTTTTTAATGTTAAGTTCAAAAATGGTCATCAATAAATTTGGCATAAATCACAAATTTTGATTCCTTCTTAAATTAGCTCTAACCAGTGACTGTAAGTGTTTACTCTCAAAGCTGATAGTCGGGAAGAATCGGGCTCGAGCCTAGATTGCTCTCGTCCCACACCTTCTGTAAAGTGATATGGTTTTGACAAATGCCACATTTTCTAATATCCTGTGTTTTATAGGTCTTTGATGCTTTTAGATAACGATGGTATAGAATGAATTGAAGGGAGGGGTGGATCTGATCTAGGATTATCAGATAAATACTACATTTTTATTTATTTATTTATTTATTTTTAACGCCGCTAATTTTTATACACAAATTAAAACAGGTGTAATTGAACTAATAGACTGATAATTATAATAAAAACAGTTTAGAAACACGTAAAATTAAATTTTATTTAAAAGATGTTAAAAATTTTATCCGAAGCCTTTCACTTTTAAATAGTAAAGCATCATCAGGTATTTTTATTACTCTTTTCCAATGAGAAGTTTTTAAATATTTTTCCTTTCGCAGTCAACAGTTAAGCCTCTTAACGGCCCTCTTCATTCACCGCCGCCGGAATCCGAAGCTAATGTTATTCTATGGGAAATTTTTCTTTACAAATAACTTATTAACTAATACATATTTTTAAATTCTGTTTTCACATTCTGAAAATACCCAACTGTTAAATTGACGGACTTTTTTTAAAAAAATTATTTTTTTAATTTTTAATATTTTATTTTGAAGCTGCAAAATACGAATTTTCATTATGTGATTTCTTTTTTTCATTTTGCAATTTCAAAATAAAATATTAAAAAATAAAAAAATAATTTTTTAAAAAAGGTCCGTCAATTTAACAATTGTGTATTTTCAGAATGTGAAAACAGAATTTAAAAATATGTGCTAGTTAATAAATTATTTGTAAAGAAAAATTTCCCATAGAAATAACATTAGCTTCGGCTTCCGGCGGCGGTGAGTGAAGAGGGCCCTTAATAACGTGAATAGCATCAAAGTCAATTTGAAGTCTGGTGAAGGTGGATCAATGAGCTAAGAAAAATAAGAGAAGCTGGAACTGTTGAAAAATCACACGAGGCTATTGTAGGAGAAAAACCATAAAGAACTAGCAGAAATAAACTATTAGCTATTTTATAATATTGTGCCTAATTATTGGCAAAATTGCAGCATCCTTAGAATTTATTGTATTTTTGCATTTAATTATATTAATAGCTTCGGAAATGTAAAGTTCTTGGATAGTAGGTGGTGCTGTAATAATTTTGGCTATATCCCATATAGGGTTAGCGTTTGGGTTGGCATAAATGAAGTCGACCAGAGTAGAACTATTTCTTTGATATTACGTGTATGTTCTTGTATTCTTATGTTCAAAGTCCTCTTAGTTTGTCCAATATAATAGAAAAGTTCTTCGTTGTTTTCGATGAGAATTTGATAGACACCTCCAATGGGTCGATTTAAGTCGCGGTCATGACACGTGTTCAATTTAACCCTTTTTTTAGGGATAATTTTTAATAGACTCATACTCTAAAAATTTAGTAGTGTTAAAAAATAAAACTGTAGTATTCGTCTGGCAACCCTAGTCTAGGCACGAAAGTTCCAAGCCAAATTTTATGTGAATTAAATACAACACTGTAATATGTTACGTATTATTGTAAATTATAATATCTCCCATACATATTGTGAGTTTGTAAAGTCTCTAGTTATATAAAAGGTCTCGTTTATAAAAAGCATACATAAAAGGTTTCGTTTGTGCCCCAAACGTTTCTAGAAAATTTTTTGTGAGAAAAAATAATAAATACATAATAGTAATATCATTGAGGTAAAGTCATATTGTTATTCAGAATATATCATGAAGTTACTCAGAAACTGAAAAAAACCTTATGTTACATATTTTAATTTGAGTATTTGATCTAACTTCCGAATCAATAATATGAGAAATTCAAAAATATGGCTCTCTTACCCCGGCCCCTTCAATTGCACTACCATTACCTGTAAATGTACGAGGATCTAAAATGCAGGATATTGAAAGCAATGGCATCTGTCAGTACCACCATTTTGGAGAAAGTGGGGGACGAATTTAGCTATCGTCTTATTGTTACATGAGCTGCTGTGATGGTGGCCACATAGACATTTGTAATACCATTGGTTAATAGTAGTTGGTCATTTTATACATTAAGAAAAACGTGATTTTTTTTTCCATACTACCAGAACTGCATGATTCTAGTTGTTTTCATGATTCTATCAATATTCAGCTAAAATACAAATTTTGAGGTGTGTTGGTACATGGTTTAAGGCTGGTAGTCTGCCCAAAGGATTTAGGGTGAAATGCCCTACGCAAGAGACTTTTAAAGGGGCCCAGCCCGTATTAATACGAGTTTTGGAGAATAGAATATTTTAAATGGCTGTAGGTTGACATGCGCGATCTGAGTTCGAATCTGGCACTTCTCTTTTACCAGCTTTAAAAGCAAAACCCCTCGGTTCTGTCACAGTGCAATCAAAATTTTTGAAGCTATACTTCAAGTAGTTTTTTAAATATTATGCGTGCAAGCAATATTATGTGATATTTGGATGTATAGGATTTTTTTTTTTTAATGCATATGTTTTTAAAACGTTAGAAGAGATCTGCAAATATTTTTTGCATATTCCGTTGTGCTTATATAAGCAGAACGCTGCAAACTACATAATTACAGTAAACTCTCTAAACACAAAAATTTCGTAACGTAAAAATCCTCCTTTTTAAAATTTTTAATTTATCCATATATGTTCGCATATCATAATTTTTAAAAACAAAATCCTGCGTTTTAACAGAAAAATATATCTTATTTAGCTGCAACAAAAGTTTTTATAAATTTGATGTGCTATGTTTTACCATTTTAATAGTGATATTTTAGTAGTAAGCAATAGCGTCACTAAAAAGATGAAACTTGTGGAGTTTGCGTTCCTGCAAACTCCATATTAACTTAAATACTTAATTAGGTTACTAAGAGAACACAAGAATTAAACAAGCAATAAAAGTTTATTTGAACCAGATTAATGGGAGGGCGGCCTGGTAATAAACTTAGCTCAGTCAGCGTATTACTTAATCAAAATATATGAATCAACAATTTAATTAGATAATCTTAAATATCTCACCCCAGCAGATAGTCGAAGATGTAGAGACGATTGCACTCGTACTCCGCTACTACGACTTCACTATGGATCAGAGGATTCCCTTCAGACCCAACTTTTACCCTTCCGAATGCTAGTAGATACGCACACCAACATTAATCACTACGCAACTAAATCTCCACAACTCTATTTCTCGATACTCGCCAAAATAAGATTCATCACCATCCACTATAATATCCTCCAACATCCACACCATCTACTAAAACCATCTCTATTTTTATACTTCTTCCTACACCCTCCTTTCACTACATTTCAATCCGTCCTTTTAAAAATCACTTCTAATTTATCTAATCTAAGTATTTTATTGCATCACCCTGCCGACACAAAACTAACTCGACCTCAACCTTCACCGAGTCACTGGCGACGAAGCGTTTTTAACCGTCCCCACTTTCTACTTTGCTGGATCCAGCTTAATTCAAACAACTGTGGTGACGTTCTGACGTCTCAACCTCACAAACTTAGCAAAAACTATTGATGGTAGATATACTATTAAAAGCATGGGTGGTAAGTTGAGCCAAAAATTGGTACTACAATAGCTTCAATTATACAATGATGAACCCTTCTACCATTATTTGGTGCTTTTATTTCGCAAAAAGTACTAAATCATGGTGTAATGTTTCACCATCGCATGGTTGCCGCTTATGTAGCACTAAATTTTGGTTTAATCAAGAACCAAATCAGGTAAAGGTTTTCTCCCTTTCATGGTGGCAGCAGCCGAAGTAAAATGTTTTGGCTCAACTTAAAGCAAAAAATTTCCAACAGTGTAAATTGGCTTAATCATTTTTCTTAGCTCATGATCCACCTTCACCGGATTTCAAATTGACTTTGCTGCAGTGTAAATTGGCTTAATCAATTAAACTTGGCTTAAAATTTCCAGCAGTGTAAATTGGCTTAATCATTTTTCTTAGCTCATTGATCCACCTTCACCGGACTTCAAATTGACTTTGCTGCAGTGTAAATTGGCTTAATCAATTAAACTTGGCTTAAAATTTCCAGCAGTGTAAATTGGCTTAATCATTTTTCTTAGCTCATTGATCCACCTTCACCGGACTTCAAATTGACTTTGCTTCTATTCACGTTATAAAAAGACTTAACTGTTGACTGTGAAAGAAAAAATATTTTAAAACTGCTCATCGGAAAAGAGTAATAAAAATCCCTGATGACGTTTTACTATATGTTCGCATATCATAATTAAAAAAAAAAAAAAAAAAAAAAAAAAAATCCTGCGTTTAAGTTTGATAGACTATGTTTTACCATTTTAATAGTGATACTTCACTAGTAAGCAATAGCACCACTATATAAAAGATTAAACTTTGCAAAAAATATTGGTGGTATAAGCTATACTATTAAAAGTATGGTTGGTAAGTTGAGTCAAAAATTGGTACTACAGTAGTTTCAATTATACAATGATGAAACCTTCTACCATTATTTGGTGCTTTTATTCCACAAGAAGTACTAAATCGTGGTGGAATGTTTCACCATCGCATGGTTGCAGTTTCTGTAGCACTAAATTTTGGTTCAATCAAGAACCAAATCAGGTAAAGGTTTTCTCCATTTCACGGTGGCAGCTTCTAGAGTACAATGTTTTGGTTCAACTTAAAACAAAAAATTTCCAACAGTGTAAATTTGCTTAATTGTCATTATTTTTGTAGAGAAAGTTGAAATATTATTTTTAACAGTACAAAATAATATATACATCCCGCGACAAAAAGATAGGTACAAAGAATTTTTACTTTGATTTTTCATAAAATAACATTATCTAAATTGTGCTTATCATTTATTATTGTCATAAAATAACACTATTCCCGGACTAATTTTTGTTTTAAGACTAATTTAGAAAAGTTTTAAGACTAAAATTTTTCTAATTTAAGACTACACTTCGCGACAAAAAAGATAGGGACAAAGGTTTTTTTTTTTTTTTTTTTTTTAATTTTTCATAAAGTAACATTATCTAAATTGTGCTGATCATTTATTATCATAACAAAATATTATCATATCAAAAACATATTAAATATTTGAATCATATGCAAAATATTCATATGCAAAATAATCATATAAAAAAAAAAAAAAAAAAAAAAAAAAAAAAAAAAAAACTTTGTTCCTATCTTTATGTCGCGGTGTGTAGTCTTAAATTAGAAAACTTTTAGTCTTAAAACTTTTCTAAATTAGTTTTAAAACAAAAATTAGTCAGGAATAGTGTTATTTTATGATAATAATAAATGATAAGCACAATTTAGATAATGTTATTTTACGAAAAATCGAAGAAAAAACCCTTTGTACCTATCTTTTTTTCGCGGGGTGTATATGAGTGTACGTATAAGTATAAATGGTAACTCTACAGCCTGAGTTTGATACTTTATTTTTGTTTTCCTAGAGCTGATGGAACGGGTGGATTATACACTGATGATGGATTTGATGTATGATGATGGATGGATTATACTTTGTTAAAAAATTGTACAAAATTTAACTAAAACACGATACTAACACTGTTGCAAACATAAGACAATGAAACTTTTTACCATAATTGGGCACTTAGTTAAACCAAACCGTTTACAGCAGCTGCAACCATAAGATGATAAAACCTTTTTCCATTATTTGGGGCTTGTTTGCTTGAAAACTTAATAATACAGTTACAGTAACTACAACCAAGAGATGGTGAAACATTTTACCATGATTTATTTCAAAGCTAAACGAAAACTTGGTATTACAGTAACTGCAACCATAAGATGGTGAAATTTTTTATCATGATTTGTTTCTTGGCCATAGACCTATTATAAGAGTGGACGGGACAATGACAGCCTTTTTTAGTGGCAATGATAACTCATAAAAAGGTCATGTGAATGTTGATCTACAGGAAGCCAAACTGGCCAATATTGAAATTTACTCACCATGCTCTAAACTTTGCTTTTTATTTAGCAGATAATATTTTCCCTTTTCTTTGAAAGTTCTTTTTAAAATTTTTATTCCACTTTAAAAGTTAGATTGCTTTGAATTTAAAAAGAATTTTATAGCAAGAAGTAGTAATTAGATGTACTTTAAAAACCCTAGACGTTATGTTAAATAAGGATTTTATTCCACAGGTAAGATTCTTTTTAATATTTTATTATTTCGTTCTTTTTAGGTAATTATTTTTATAAAATGCTTATAATTGCTATACATATTACTCTAAATTAAATTAGTTTAACTATATTATATCTTATATTATTTCAAAAATGTCCATAATTATTTATGAGAGTTGAAACGAGTATAGACAAACCAAAGTTATAAAAATTTTTGAACTTTGTTAGATGTTAATAACAAGGTAAAAATAAATTTCAACAGCTGTAATATTTTACACTAGTTTTGCTTGTTGCATCTTTTAACGATAATATATATATTTATATTCAAAGCAAAAAATTGCCAATAACGCGATAAATGCCAAAAAAAGTAACCTTTTTCTACATTCACATGGTTTCATCTCTGCACCTTTTCTTATATTCCCTTAATAATGGAATGTTCCGTCCACTCTTATAATAGGTCTATGTTCTTGGCTGAACCGAAACATGGTATCACAGTAACTTCAACCATAAGATAATGAAACCTTTAACTATGATTTGGTGCTTGGTTGAATCAAAACTTAACAATACAGTAACTACAACCATAAGATAGTGAAACTTTTTAAAATGATTTGGTTCTTGGTTGAATCAAAACTTACAAGGAAACATTCAAAAGGTGCCGTCTTCAAAAAATATTGAAAAAAATATATGTGATTCTACTCTTCCCAAAACACCAGAAAGTGAAAAAATTATCGACTGAAATGAATTACAGCGACCACAAAAAATTATCAAAATTAAGCATATTTGGCGATTTTACATTGTTAAGCGATTGATTCTGAGTACTTGGCGGAGAAACAAAACACGGTTCTGTTCGCACACGGCAATCTCGGTGCTATCGAACTGAACGCCTAACAGCGCTAAATCGCCTAACAGTGCTTAATTTTGATATTTTTTTGTGGTTGCTGTAATTCATTTCAGCCGATAATTTTTTCACTTCCTGGTGTTTTATGAAGAGTAGAATCACATATATTTTTTTCCATATTTTTTGAAGACGACACCTTTTGAATGTTTCCTTGTTAGTATTACAGTAGCTGCAACAATAAGATGATGAAATCCTTCACGATAATATTGCACTAAATCATGGTTTCATCATCGAATGGTAGCAACAACTACAGTACCATGATTTTGGATCAACCTAGCACATTTCAGCAACTGTAGAAAACAATGTTGGGTTAAACCTAGCACTCAAATGTTTTACAATATATATTGTGACTAATTAATTACGTTTCCAAAACGCACTTAAATCAAAGATAAACAAAATAAGGAGGTGAAAAGGATGATTTTAATGCATGACATTAACTATGATTTGGGATCTGTATTTATCACTAATTTTCTTAACTTCATTTCTTTTCAGTTTCTGCGTGTGTGAAAAAAAAAGTCCCATCTTCCTCTGTAGACTACGTATTTGTCTCTCTGTACAACGAAGAAGCGAATCCTATGTAATCGACAAGCGAAGAGGTCACTGATCTTCGACTGTGATCTGATTTGTATTTCATTATTAAAGATCGCTGGGTAGATTTTTTTTTAAATTGTAGCGTCTGTTTATTATTTTAGTTTTTATCACATAATTTCGTATTTTACTCATATCTAGAATATATGATCGGAAAAAAAAAAAAAAAAGTTAACAGTAGAATAATCTTTATGTGCATCGATTACATTATTGATTAAAGTGGGAAAATAAATCGAAAATCGTTTGACGGCATGTAAGTAGCAAAAAAGAACCGCGTTGTCTTTATAAATGCTCAATATGTATTGTAAGGTAAACCAGTAGTGGAGATACTTTAAGTGCATTCATTAGCTCCACACTAAGTGCACTAGTTTTTGTGGCAAAACTGAAATTAATGTGGTTAGTTATGGCAGCGTAGTTAATTATTAAAAAAAAAAAAAATAACATTACATACATCTTAATCATTTTTCTTTTTAAAAAAGTTTTTTTTTTTTTTTTTTTTAAGAACACTACTTACCCTAAATTGAAATGGCATACCTAAAAGTTTTTCGTATATTGCATTACAAAATGTAACAACATATTTCTAAAGTAAATGCAAAATATTTTTCAAATGCATCTTAAACTAGTTGGCATAGGTGGACTCTGCTCAGTTTCCCATCATATTTATGTTCTCATAAATTTCTAGTGCAAGACATATTATATTCATGTTAAAAGAAATGAATTTGACCAAAGCTTGATACAGTGACAGAATGAAATCCCCGCCTAATAGGCTATCCACCGTTCACTTCGATATATTTATCTTATTCTAATCTATTAATTTATTTTATCAGGGTCAATTTCGTTGTTTAGTTTTCATGCTACTATTTCCAATGCAAAAATCCTCAAAATTCATATTTATATGAAAAATTTACAATTTCGCTATGTTGATAAAATCGTAAATTACGAATAATTTACGAAATTTTCCTATTAGAATGTTTGTATTCAATCATGTTCAAACAAATATCATAAATGTAATTTTGAAGTTGTCTAATGTATTTATGATCCTCAAAATGGAAGTTTATGCTCAATTTTGCCTTATTCTGACATGTTAAGTAAATCGTAAATTCCAAATAACTTACGAATTTTTTAAATTGGAAAAATCATAGTCTATGATATTCATACCAGTATCCTAAATAATATTTCGAAAGTGGTTTGACATCTTCACGATGAAAATATCCCTCAAGATTGACGTTTATGTGAAATTTTGCTCTATTCTGCCATGTTAAGAAATTCGTAAATTTCCAATAACTTACGAAATTTTTATATTGGAAAATTCATAGTCATAAATATTCATGCCAGTGTCCTAAATAATATTTCAAAAGTACTCTGACATCTTTACGATGAAATTTTTTCATATAAATATGAATTTTGAGGATTATTGCATTGGAAATAGTAGCATGAAAACTAAACAACGGAACTGGCCCTGATAAAATAAATTAATAGATTAGAATAATAAGATAAATATATCAAAGTGAGCGGTGGATAGCCTATTAGGCGGGGATTTCATTCTGTCACTGTATCAAGCTTTGGTCAAATTCATTTCTTAGACATGATTATAACATGTCTCGCACTAGAAATTTGTGAGAGCATAAATATGATGGGGAACTGAGCAGAGTCCACCTATGCCAACTAGTTTAATTTAATTCCAGTTATTAAACCTTTCATACGAGCGCTTTTACTCTCTTTAAAAAAGTTGAACAATCTAGTTTCTGAATCAGAATATTTTGTAGTGTTTTTGCTACGTTTTATATTTCACATGTCTTAAACATATATAGGCTCAAGTTGTACAACTGAGTAGTTAAATGCTGTATCCTCTCACATGATACCATTAATTTTAATCTGAACTTCTGCTTGAAAAATCCAAATACTTGGTCTGTCAATCTAAAAGGATGGAATTTTCATACTCTATTCAGTTCTATCTTCTTGTCTTCTGAAGAATTTATTATCTGTTCCGGATTTATTATCCACTTCCGAAAGCAATCGCAGGTCACCAGTTTCCATTGAGTATTTTTAATCCCTTAAAATGTAAAATTATAGCCTCCTAAACTAGATGCCTGTCGCGTGACTCGGAAACTTGGCAACAGTTGAAGCGGTAGACAGCGCCACCTAGTACAGATTGGGCTACTTTTTTATTCAACTGCCACCAATAATTTTAAGAAGTGATATTAGATATAGATAATCGATGTTTCTTCGATTTCATTCGCCTTTTATGTATATCATATCCCATTTTTACAAATTTTTGGCGGCTGTTGAATAAAAAAAATCGCGCAATCTGTACCAGGTGGCGCTGTCTACCGCTTCAACTGTTGCCAAGTTTCTGAGCCACGCGACAGGCATCTAGTTTAGGAGGCTATGGTAAAATATAAGGCTTAAAAATCGTCAGTTTTATTTATTAGAAACAAAATTAGAATACCAAAAAATAACAATATAGTTTCTAGATTATTTAACAAAAAATATTTTACAAACTATTTTAATTTATCGTTAACGACTTAAGTTGAGTAATTAATCCATTACACCAGTACTGAACGCTTCAAAATCCAGTCACCTTTTCTGTTCCAGCAATAGACACCTTTGAAATTTTTTTTTTTTTTTTTTCAGGGAAGACGAAACAAGATGCGAACAGATTGAAAAAGTATATTTAGTTAACATAAGGTATTTTCTGTTTCATTAAAGCGTTAAAAGAACGAAGAGATATATTAACTTTTATTGTAAATCAAAAACAAATTAAAGCAATTGCACTAGCAGTAGACACTAAGGAAAATTTTGGCTATTTTTTGTATAATGATCTTGATTTTAGAGACTGTAACTATAACCAATGTTCTGTACTTCAATTAACACTTTCCGTACATGACTACGCTTCTACTCAAAAGTTTAGCAAGATTTGCAAACAATCAGTTTTTTTTTCAATTTAAAAACGTATCTCTGTATGAAATGTTTTCAAACGTTGGGTATCTAAAGAATTGGGTCTTCCTCATATTTTACAGTGAAAATTGGTTTAAGATAACATTTAGAGGGCCAGTAACAAATTGAGCAAAATCAATAATGTTTGTGATCACCCTGTATCGGTACGTGAACGAAATGAACTATAACTTTAAGATATGTTAATATAGACCCAGAGCAATTTGAAAATGAATTTGTGTGACAATAGCATGCTAAATAACGAAGATATAAACATTTATTTTAAAACTCAAAAAAAAAAAAAAAAAAAAAAAAAAAAAAAAAAAAAAACAGCATGTTTTTTATTTATAATATACAGAGTTTTGAACGAAAATTATTCTCATTATCATGAAAATTAAAAAAACACTTTTGAAACAATATGCTGCAATCGGAATACAAATATCTAAATATCTCATGAAATATGAGCATTTTTATGAAAAACGTTTTTACTGCGCATGCACAAAAGCTAGAAAAAAAATTATCACATAGGTTAAAAGCTAGATATTGGGCGGCTTTTGTCAAAAGTTCATTTGAATAGAATAAAAATTAAGCAAATTGTCGGCAAAAGAACGAGCTAGATTTTAGGTATTTTCCAATAGTTGAAATTACATAAGAGGTTTTTCACATTCTGCGTAATCAATTTGAAGGTCCAGTTATTTCAAACACTTTGCAAAAGTTCTTTTTTGTGAAAAACCCCTTATGATCTAACAAATCTTAGTAAATAAACAAAAATATGTTAGAATTATAAGTTTATAAGGGTTTTTCATAAAAAAGTACTTTTAGAGCGTAGTTGAAATAATTGGATCTTCAAATTAATTATGCGGCATGTGAAAAACCCATTATGAAATTTCAACTCTTAAAAGATTTCTAAAATCTAGCTCGTTCTTTTGCCGACAATTTGCTTAATTTTTATTCTATTCAAACGAACTTTTGACAAAGGTGGCCAAATATATCTAGCTTTCAACCTATGTAATAAAAAAAAATCTATCTTTCGCGCATGCGCAGTGAAAATTTTTACATTAAAATGCTGAAATCTCATGAGATATTGATATTTGTATTCCGATTGCAGTATATTGTTTCAAAAGTGTTTTTTCAATTTATCTGATAATGGGAATGATTTTCGTTTAAAACTCTGTATAATATTTATTAAAAAAGGTGTTTTTTTTTTTTTTTTTTTTTAATAAATGCTTATATCTCCGTTATTTAACATGCTATCGCCACACATGGATCCATTCATTGAGAGATAGGTTTTTAACTTTTTTTGAAAAAAAAATAAATAAATAAAATAAATAAATAAAACTGATCCTTTGCAAATTTTACTAAACTTTTGATCAGGAATTTAATTGTGAAAAATGCTATTGAATTTCTCTCGTAGTTAAATATATATATATATATATATATATTCTCGATAGCTTAAATTGTATCAATACTGGACACTTCAAAACACAATAATAGACACTTTTTCTGTTCCGTTAGTGGTGACCTTTGAATTTTTTTCAGAAAAGACGAAATAAAAAGGAAATTGGTTTAAAATTTATACTTAATTAACAAAAAGTATTTTATGTTTCATTAATACGTTAATATACTGTTAAAAATGTTGTCTTAAGTTGAACCAAAACATAGTAGTACAGTGACTGGAACCATGAGATGGGAAACTTTTTACCGTGATTTGGTACTTGGTTCTACCAAACCTTGGTACTATAGTTGTTGTAACCATAAGATGGTGCGATATTTAACCATAATTTGGTGCTTTTTTTCAACAAGAAGTACCAAATCATGATAGAAGACTTCACCATCGCATGGTTGCAGCTACTGTACTGTAGTACCAGGTTTTGGTTCAATCTAGCATACTGTAGTTATCGTAGTACTTCAACCTTGAACAAAAATTTTTAACAGTGTAAATTTTTCTAATTTTACACTCATTTTATTATATTTTCACCATTATTTTAAAATAATACTTTTTTGCATAATATTTTATCATTAAAATATTCAAAAATGTGCAAGAAAGATTTCTTAATTGACGACAGTGGTAACTATGTATTGAAATGCGAATAAAATTTTAGGAACGCTCCTAGTTCTTTAACTTGTATTAAAAATTGGAATTAAATTAGGAGAAAGCACCAGTAGTGGACACTTTAAGGATATATTTTAGTTATTTTTGTGTAATGATCTCAATTTTAGAGACTGTTACCAGTGTTCGATACATCAATTTACTTCTTCTACACATGAAGTACTGTAAAAAATGCTAATCGAATTATTTTTACTAGCAGGGTTCGCCCGCTTCGCTGGGCACTATATTTAAAGGATTTCTTTTTAACTGAATAATTGAAACGTTTAAATAAATATTTTCGATTGGCGACTATTTTCTTCACAGTTTTAGTATGGGATCTTCTTGACAATATCAAATATTTTTTGAACTTCTCGAATCTGTGCAAAAAAACTATTATTAAAACGAATATTCTCGAAAACAGTCAAATAGTAGTGTTAATTTTTCGAATATTCTGACTCGTACAGTAAAAGCCACTATTCGATGAATGGTCGAATCAGAGAACGCACGTAAGTCGTTTTCGCAGCAATCACTATAACGCACATATATGCGCTTCACGCACATGAAAAAAAAAAAAAAAAAAAAAAAAATCACTGGACGCTGTGCATGAATCTTAGAACACACGAAACTCGGTTCCGCGGCAATCACTATCACGCATGTTAAAACCAAAAACCATCACTGGACACCCCTACCGCGCTGTTCATGAATCTGAAAACGCACGAAACTCGGTACCGCGGCAATCACTATCACGCATGTCAAAACCAAAAAACATCACTGGACTCGCTGTGCATATGAATCTGAAACGCACGAAACTCGGTTCCGCGGCGATCACTATCACGCATGTTAAAACCAAAAAAACATTACTGAATACCCCTACCTCGCTGTGCATGAATCTGAAAACGCACGAAACTCGTTTTCGCTGCAATCACTGTCAAGCATGTTAAAACCGAAAAAACATCACTAGGCACCCCTACCTCAAATCAATGAAAATCAAATAAACCAATCAAATCTCTCGTAATTCCTCAAAATGTAGCTCTAGTTCAACGTAAAATACACTCAAATCAATGAAAAATCAAATAAACCAATCAAATCTCTCGTAATTCCTGAAAACGTAGTTCTAGTTCAACGTAAAATACACTAAAATCAATGAAAATCGAATAAACCAATCAAATCTCTTGTAATTTCTCATAACGTAGCTCTAGTTCAATGCAAAATGCACTCATCAATGAAAATCAAACAAACCAATCAAATCTCTCCTAAGACTCTCCATTCTGCGTCATTATAGAAATGGGAAGTTTTATTTTCATGTTTTTATTAATTAAAAGAAAATTAATCAAAGATTCGAAAATCTGACTTCGATGTGCACAATGACCCTTCGGAGAGCACCTTTGTGTTAAATCACGTGACTGTCTGAGCTACCGTTTTCGAGAACAGTGAAATATACATATATATATACAAATATTGCTCACTTAATAGTATAAGATACACGAAAAACTAATTTATCAGAGAGCTTAAAATAAACTAATAGTGAATTTCTGTTTCAGTAGTGGACTCCTTTCAATTTCTTCAAGAAAGGCAAAATGAAATATGAACTGATTAAAGAGGTACACATTTAATTAACAAAAGATATTTTATGTTTAATTAATGCAAATTAAAAAAATATTCAAGACGTAAAAAATATACAAAAATTACATTTTTGTGGCTTGGTGTCCTTTACCTCCTCGGTACTTTTTTTATGCGTGTCATTTCAAAAAAATGCTGATCTCTTTTAAACATTTGTGAAAAACACCCTTTTATAAATATATTGAAGCATTCCGGTTTAATTTTGAGTGTAATGAATTGACTGATATTAGTTTATATTCCGAATTCGAGATAATACTGAGTTATTGTCACTACTAGATCTGGACCAATATGTCAAATGTGCCAACAGTTGAAAGGGCTGTCTATCACTTTTCATGATGACATTTTGTGGTATCAATACTGTAGACCCATAAAAATATTATATGTTAATAAAAATTTAACACAGGAAAAATTTTGCATACTTTTGATTTAGTCATATGAAGCAAAAAGTAAATGAAATACATGAAAAATAAGCAGAGGCAATAACATAGGAAACAAATTTGATTTCCTAACATTAAAAAGCAAGAAGAAAAAATGGCTAAGTGAGAGAAAGTCCATTTTTTTTTTTTTTTTTTTCAATTAAAGTAATTCTAACAAGAAAACAAAAATATTTCACCAAAATAGGTTTAGGAAATTCTTGGGCGATCAATAGACAAATTTTCTTTAATATGAATATAGTACTAAAATCTGCTAAATCATTTGCTACTAGGATTAGTAATTATCTAGCGGAAAAGCATCTTAAAAGTACAATTCTTCGTATATAGGAAATTTGCTTCTACCACGTTGAAGAAATTTCCTAAGTATTCCTGATTTATTTCCGATAAAACAACTTGATCAGGAAGGAGCTATCATTCTCTTCTACAGTCATGAAGTGAAAATAATTTTACGACTTTAACCTTCCTACCCTGTTGAAAAATTTTTACGTTTTACCTGTATGGGTCGAATCGACCCACTTTGTATAGATTGAATTTAGGTCTTAAGAAAGAATTTCTATGGAGCTCATATTACTTCTACGTTTCCGACAACTATCGCCAACTATTGACTATTCCTGAAAATGAAGTCTACTCAAAAGAAAAAATTGGTGTTTTAAGCATTTCTATGCATGTTAATACACGTTTCTATGCACGTTTTACCTGTATGGGTCGAATCGACCCACTTTGTATAGATTGAATTTAGGTCTTAAGAAAGAATTTCTATGGAGCTCATTTTACTTCTACGTTTCCGACAACTATCGCCATCTATTGACTATTCCTGAAAATGAAGCCTACTCAAAAGAAAAAATTGGTGTTTTAAACATTCCTATGCATGTTAATAATGTGGGTCAAATCGACCCAAACAGGTAATATGTCACATATTTTTTTGGGGTGGTTTAAAACAAACCAATGACTCTGAAAACATCATATATTAAACGAATGCATATTTTTGAGGCATACATAATGTTTGAACAATCAAAATTAAAATCTGTAGAAGATATCGAAAGATCAATTTTAAAAATGGGTCGAATCGACCCATACAGGGTAGAAAGGTTAAGTACTGGTATTTTAGAACGCACGAAATTTGCATAATGTCTTTTCGGCATTGTATGAAGATCGCCATCTATCAGTCGAAATTTGAACTAATAATTTTTATTGCAACTTTTTTCCTCCATGGTTCACATAACGCACGTACCAAGTTTTAACGAAATACGTCAACAAGAAGGAGGGCTATGTATAAGGCTCCTATAATACGAGCTGACTCACAGCTGATCATTGTTGCCCAGCAGAAATATAGCTTGGCGACGTTCAGTTGCAGTCATATTACTCGGCGTCGTTATCGTCTAAAATGGCGAGTTTGCCTATACAGAAGAGCGAATTATCGTTTGCACTTGATATATTTGGCGGTAATATTTGGCGAAATTTTCTTATAACCCTTGTAAAAAGTAGCCATCACTACTACTGTTAAATTAGTTAAATTTAAATATTTATACGCGGTGAAAAGTAGTGCAAGTTGTAAAATATAACATTTAGATAATCAAACAGCAATAAAAACAAAAAATGCAAGACAACATATCATAATTACACTTCATATTTATGATTGAAAGCTAAGCGTACAATTTTCTTTTGGACAATTAATAGTCCATTTCTTTCGCCTTTCTTCATCTGTTGGAAATCTAAACGTTCTAAAAGCTGTTCTGGTATGATTTGAGCAATTTTCGGCTGCAAAACTCCCATTTTATGTGATTTCATAACATTTGAAATTCGGACTGCGTGGGGAACAATCGCTGAGTGGGAAACAAAATGTCTGAAGAGCCAGCCTGTATTGGAGGAGCTCTAGCTATGTAGGTTTAAACAACTTTAATTATAAGTAACTGTATGTACAGCCGGTAACGAAAGTCTCCGAACACTAGCAAAAATTCCTACATAAAAAAGTACACTTATTACAGTTTTGTTAAATAAATCCTTGTCGAATCCAGTTTTTAGACTGATTAAGAACAGGATTCGACAAGGATTTATTTAACAAAACTGTATTAAGTGTACTTTTTATAGATAGGAATTTTTGCTAGTGTTCGGAGACTTTTGTTACCGACTGTATATCCTGTAGGGCTAAATTATTTGAAGTGGATTTGTTTCAGTGTTTACGCTATGGTAGCATTTTTCGCGAAATTCTAAAAGACTTATCCAAAATGCGAAAATGAAATAACATGTTTTCGCTTTTTTGCTAAAGCATCTTACTAAAGACAAATTGAAAAAAAAAAAAAAAAAAATATTACGAAAATATTATAACAAATCTTTCATGGGGAAAAAATTGCTACATTGTTCAAGAAAAATCCATCGTTTCATGCATATCAGGAAAATCAAATGCTGAACTATGCATAAGAATCGCATACAGGAAATCAATTTGTAAATAAGCATGAGGCATTTGTAAAGTGGTCTGATATGAAAGAAAGAAAAATTATAAATTGTAAACCAAAAAACTTTCAATAGTAATAAAGAAATTTCATATTACTTTTTTTTTTTTTTTTTTTTTTGTAAGTTATGTTTTTATTTTCAGATACAGTAGTTTAGCTTAATGTAGTTTTACGTGCCATAGTGATAATTATATCTCCAGAAAAAGAATATAATTCATATATAAGATGTTCATATTGCTTTAAAAAAGTTTACAAAATGAAGTAATAATTTAAAAAGTTTAATGTTTCTCATGTCTGCCAAAAAATGTGTTAAAATATATGCTTGTGCTATATTCGAATTCATCTGGTTACAGTGGTAAGTTTAATTATTAATTACATTTTTGTTTTTTAATTTCAAATTTAAAAAAAATTTTATCTTCTGTGTATAACTCTTTAAAAACCTGATTAAAAACTTTTAAGTTTAATTTACAAATGAAAATCAAACATGTCGAGGCGTTTAGAATAATGTGTAAACTGATATTCATCTTTTTCTACTGCTTCTGGCATTTTCGCATTTTGCTGAAGCGTTTTTTTCTGATTTTAGCTTTTTTGCTAAAAAAATTTTTACTCAGCTTAAACCCTGAACTGTTTAAAAGAAAATGAAAGTGATATATATTTTTTTAATTTAATTTAATATTTATATATTGCACATAAAGGAATAAAACAAAACTGGTGTATTTAAGATAACATATTTTAATTTTATTTATTACTATTATTATTATTATTTATGGTTGAATGATATCCTAATGGATATTATCAAACGCGATTATTGCTGATAGAATTTTGAATTTGAAAAAATCGCGATAATGAAATTTTCATAACCTCGACATTTTTCTGCATTTTCTTTCGTTTTGGAATTAATCATACAAATAACGCGATCTCAAAAACGAAAGTTAAACAATAGTTTTAGTGTTATCAACAACAATAACAAGGAAACTGGAAATTTATTTCGTTACTAATTATATCCAATGAAACAACATTGATTGGCAGTTTATTGTGAAATACCTTATAATAATCAATTATATTAATCACACGTAAATATTTAATGTGATTTTAGATCTTTCCAGTAGATATACGTATCAAGTATCATCCAGAATTTCAACAATTGTGATAGGAGAAGCTATGAGCAACTTTATATTTTTAGCAAAGGAATTAGTAGATAAGTTGTTCATAAGATTATTTTCCAGGATTTTGATTTTAAAAAAGATTATATGATTGGCATCATACTTCGTACATTAGAAAGAGCGATTTTTTTTTTTCTTTTAATATTTTTGAAAAATCAAAATCAAAACAAAAGATAAAATTTTATTGTTAGAGCTAGAATATGTAGTAAGTTCAAACGAAGAAAATTTATATGATCTTAGACGGCAATTTAAACACTTAACATGTGTAAAGCTAGTTTTGTTTACACACACACACACACACATATATATATATATATATATATATGAATAGATTATCAATGAATAAAATGAATTATCAATGAATAAAATGAAATAAAACCCCCCAAAACACTGAGATCTTCATCAGGAAGGCCCCTCAGTGTAGGGATGAAAGAGAAGTTTCTGAAAGGACAGTAGCAATTAGCTAATAACTGTCCTTAGCCCCCAACTTCTCACCAAACAGAAAACCACCATTAACTGAGAAGAAATCTAACATACATATAATTAAAAAACTACAAAAACAATTTAAAAATTACAAAAATTACAAAAGTAGTACAATTACAACAAATTAATATATATGAAAAATACAAGAATATAAGAAATGACAAAATACAATAAAATGAAACCCCCCACCTGATAGACTAACCCTCTTCGGCCGACGGGACTACTTGTCGGTACTTAAATATCGCCCTTAATTTAGGAACTAGAACAAACCGAAAGAGAAACTTGTACAAAGCGTTGCTAAGAATTTTAGTAAAAGTTTTGACTCAAGTAAATGTAAGGGTTTTTTTTTTTTTTTTTTTTTTGGGGGGGGGGGGGGGTTAATAAAGAATTTTCAAATATTACATCACTTCGTACATTATGACCAACATAATAATTATTTACCTTAATAAATGCACCTACATGATTTTAAAATGGATAAATTGATTTTGTTAATATATTTTGTTTGGTATAAAACATTTACCATTATAATTTCATAAAATTACTATGCACCTAATATTTCGGCATCATATCAAAAGTATAAAAATGGCATCCATTTTCACCATCTGAGCTAAATGCAAAAGTAAACAAATCTTTTGATGTAACTCAAAAAATAAGTACATGTTCAATAATAATAATAATAATAATAAATCAGCGATGCACATGTTGTCAGCCATGTTTAACATTTTCCCTATTGAAAATAGTATAAATATTATTTGCGTATAAGGAACTGACAAAAAGTTCTGATACGTTGCAGTCTATGAAAATTGGTCCATTTATATACTATAGAAATTGAGGTTTACCCTTCCTATTCATGGATAAACTGCAGTACAGCAGCTCCAGCTGTCGATCGATATTCACCTAAATTGAATTAGCATATAGTGTTTCTAGTGGCTTGCTCACATAAGTTTTGTGCACTTTTATGCAATAGACTCTGAGAAATAGTCTTTTCGTTAAAAATTTTCATAACAGCAACTCTACCTATCGGCCGATACGCACCCAAATTGAATGGACATAATTTTCCATAATGGTCTTCTCACATATCAAGCTTTGTTCAGTTATATACAATAGGATCCAAATTATAGGTTTTCCTTAAATGAAAGAAATTACAGTATAGTAGCGCGACCTGTTAAACGACTTGTATCAAAAGTTGATATGCAGTAATTTATGTCAAAGTGTAACTACATATAAATTTATAGGAAATTTTGTGCAGCAACTCTTAAGATATTTTTGCTACAATTTTTTTGCTCCGCACACTGACAGAGAGAGAGAGTGAAAGGAAGGGGAGGAGGGGGGGGGACAGACTGATAATTTCAAAAAATGAACAAATCGTGTTCTGGGCATCTCAAAACGTGTAAATCCATCGAAACCCGAATTTGTTTATGGTACCAATACTTTCTTCTATTGAATATAGAAAGTAAAAATGTATAATTTCAGTTAATAATATCAAGCAAAACTGAAACTAACTATTATCTCTTAGGTTATCAACAGGCGAATTGCAAAAATGTCTTTCACTATTCTGCGAAATAGAATTTAAAAATTATCTCGACAGTATATTATCAACTTATCTTTTTAACATTTTATTTTCAGCTTGTTATCAATAAGCATGTATTACAACACGGAACCAACTATTTTATTTTAAGTCAGTGCAAATCTAATATTATGAACTTATAATCGTTTCTAACAAACGCTGGTTAACTCGAATGATATAAAACTTAAGTAACTTTTTTAAAGTACTAATACAAATATTTCCCAACTAAAAGGAATATTACAATTAGATTACAATGGCTTCAGAAACTGACAAAGAGCTTGAAGGACTCGATCTTGAAAATGCTGGTGTACCCAAATGCTGCGCAACGACAGTTGAATACAGCAAATTTTTTCTCGCATGGCACATCAAGAACTTTAGTTATATTAGACAGTTAACTGGAGAAGCTCTATCTAGCTGTATATTTTCTTCAAACGAACCTGGATCTTTAAAGTTTCGTGTGGATTTGTATCCAAGAGGAACATTTGATTTCCCAGACGATGTTGTTGTTAATATTAGGCTCGTCACTGACAGCAATGATTTGAAAGTGTTCGTCAAGTATAATTGCCTCCTTGGTAATCAGAGGATGAAAACGCCAACCTATCGTAAGGAAGGAGAATTTTTTCTGAAACCTAAACAACACTGCCATTTTGTGAAATTGCTTACACGCAAGCAGCTGATGGAAGAGAAAAATAAATTCTTTGACGAAGATACTATCACATTGGTTTGTGCTCTCCAAACTTCTCATAAAGAAGAAACAAAGGTTGTTGAATTTAAAATGAAAAGTGCTCTGTGATTAAAAAAAAAACTTATATAATTAGCTGAACATGGTAAATTTGATGTTCTATCTTTCATTTATTTTTCTTAAATTTCGATTTTAATTGTTCTATATTGCAAATTTGACGGTTTGATTCAATTTTAATTTCGTATTTTATGAAGCATCAGTATAATGCTTTATAATATATTTCATTTGATAAATTTTATGACTTGGTTTTAGTCCAATAAATTATTGAAAAACATAATAAATCATTTTCTGAAGAAATGAAACTTTATATATTTATAAAAGTAATGCATGTCTAACAAAATTATAAACAAAACTGATGATTAAAAAAAAAAAAATGTTATTTTTAGAATAAATTATTTAAAAATATTCAATATTGCCTTTATTACTACCTGTAAGTGTAGCATCAATTAGATTTTTGACTGATATGAAAAATAATTTCGTAAGTATTATTTTTCGTTTAATATGATCGCATGCATTTAAATTCTTATTTAGCATTCTTAAATTGATGATAACTTTGAATTGCTATATTTTCTTTTATTATTGAATCCAAAATGCATGTAAAAATCATGCAGCACGTATGGATTATGAAATAGTTTCCGATATTGCAACATTTTAACAACAAAACATTTAAAAAGTATTTTGTAAAATATTTTTATATATTTAAAGAAAAAAAAATACAAAACTGAAAATAACACATAAATTAAAAAAGTTTTTGAAGACACGGTTTCATTTCAAAATATACGAAAAACTCCAATTCAGCTAATTCGGATAATACATGTATGCAAAATTTCAACTCAGTTAAATGATGAGAAGTGATTTAAAATTCGCAACTCTGTCCCCTTGCTTAAGCATCTATTGTTGTCGGAATTATATATGTATGCATAATTTTATCTCAGTCGGACGATAGGAAGAGAGTTAAAATTAGATACAAATTTTGATATGGATATGGAGATCCAGGGCCTCCAGACTGCCACCACTAAATTGAACATGTATTGTTATTGGAATTGTACATGTAATATGCAAAAAAAAAAAAAAAAAAAAAAAAAAATCTGTTACTACTTCAACACACATTGCTATAAGAGTTATATATATATATATATATGCAAATTTTCAACTCAATCGGGCGATATTAAGTGAGTTAAAATTAGAAACAAATTTTGATCTGAATTTTAGGGAAAGGGCCTGTTAGACCCCAGCACTTAAATTCGTTACTACTTGTGCCTGTATTGTCATCAAAGTTATATATGGGCGCATTCGAAAGTATTTCCCGGTCACTTCCCGAGTTGGGAAATGACGTCACGCGGGAAGTTTGGGAAATTAGAACTACCATATAGGAGCCATGTTTGTTTATATATTTGTTTCCCGGGAAGATGAGATATGTACGGAAGTAGTTATATCTCGGTCATTTTTCGTAAGGCTCCTATATGGTAGTTCTAATTTCCCGAACTTCCCGCGTGACGTCATTTCCCAACTCGGGAAGTGACCGGAAAATACTTTCGAATGCGCCCTATGTATGAACATTTTCAGTTCAATAAGACTTTAGGAAGTGATTTAAAATTAGAATAAAAATTTAAATTGGAGTTGGGGGCCTAGGGCCAAACCCGTGAGTGCGTTACTACTTGGGCATGTATTGCCATCGGAGTTATATATGTAAGCAAAATTTCAGCTCACAAGGGAGGGTCACCAACTGTTCAAAAGGCATTTGTACATATTATATATCATCTGAAAGGTCTTACTGAGCTAACAACGAAATCTTATCGGCATATGCGACCCCTAGCGCGAATTACTCCCAATTAAATTTTTTAAATTACAGATTTTTTAACAGTGTACTTCATAGAGTTTCTATCATTATAATCAGTTTTGTAAAATATTCTCATTCTAAAAATCATTGTATATATTATTAGTGAAGGTCGCCCGTATATTGTTGTGAAAGAGATGTGCCGTCATTCGAGTGAAATAATCGATTAACTCGATTATTTGTAATCATTCGATTTAACTCGATTATCTAAAAATCATTCATTAATTTCATTCGATCATTTCATTCGTTAATTTGATTCGATCATTCCACTCGTTAATGTCATTCGATCATTTCACTCGTTAATTTCATTCGTTAATTTCATTCCGATTATTTCATTCGTTAAGCGTGCGCGAATGATTATCTCGATTATTTTATTTCGAGTGATATATGCGCGTGCCGAGTGATTGTCTCGATTATTTTATTTCGAATGATTTTAACGGCAAAAGTTTACTTAGTCATTCTATATTCCGATTATTTGCAGCGATTTATTTCTTGTTTATAACGAATGAATAATTCGTTTGGTGGTTCGGCTGCAATTCAGAGTGGCCATTCTTTGAATGCTTGCTTTTCACACGTTATATGTAGTTTGTGAACTATTGTTTTTCAAAATACGCGTTATTTAGATTTAGTAATGTTTCTATTCATAAAAATACTTTTAAAAATACTTAAAATTTTGTTCTTTTAAGGGGAACAAAAGGGAGTACTCATAATTTTTACATTATATTAAGGTTATATATATATATATATATATATATACATATGTTACCGTTAAAGCTCGAAATCCGTTAATATGCAGATTACCTAGCGAATCTGCAGATTAACTAAAATGACCCGTTAAAGTGCGGAATCAAGAGTTTTCCGCATTTTAACTAGGTAATCTGCACATTAGCGGCTTCTGTGTCGTTAAAGTTCAAATGTTTGTTTCGAGCCTTAGTTTTTTTACATTCACTATGATGTCAAACAGTCATGTGATACAGATACGCGAATAACTTTCAAATTCAAACACAAACTAAAACTTTTATCCCTTCCGCTCCGCTATAATAAACGGTAAACGCAAAACGTGGAGCACCGAAGCCTTGATTAGGTCTCTTATTATGACCAACACAAAATTTAAAGTAACTAGTAAATTATAATTGTTTTTATTTTTATTTTATTTCTTCTCTTTTTTAATTCTTTCAATATAAGTTTGATAATAGTCTGCATTTTGAAATATAATCTTAATTAAAAGTTCTCTCTCGTGAAACTTCATTTTGAATTATGAATATTAAATTTACAGCACAGTAATTATTTCCTCACGAAGTAAAACTATTAAACAACAACTTTTTAAAAATAATTTATTTTAAAATTGATTTAAATTACTATTACTTACTGAAAAAAAAAGAGGTATTAATTTTCAACTCTGAAAAATTTGGCATTCAATATTATGGCATTATTTACTAAAGACTTAGTACGAAATTTTTAAGCATTTTTTAGCATTTCATTACGTTTTTTTTTTCCTTATATATTTTATATATCATGATTATATTTTTATTTTATTTTATTTTATTTTATTTTATTAGTTTTGTTCGCTTTTTCAGATAATTTCGTTGTAGTTTATCACATAAAATGTGTTAATAAAGTTTTTTTTTTTTTTTTTTTTTTTTTTTAAATTGTAAAATTAATATACTTGCTAAACTTGTACAGATATATGTATGCTGCAAAATATAGTTTAATAAAGCATTGGAAAACTGTCATTTTTATTTTCATGCGTTCTAAAAATTATTAAAGCAGGTTTTAATTATTTGAAGTACTTCTTAAATAATGCTTCTGATTTGTCTAATTTAAATAATATTTCTTTAGTGAATTAAAAATTGGTGCATAACTTTTTAAAAATACTAATAGCAATATAAGTTGTTAATAAAACATTATTATTATTTTTTTTTTTTTTTTAATTTAAATGGTTAAATATTTTTATTTTGAAAAGAAATCGTTACTGTATTACAATTCTAACATTGATTTATAAAATAGAATTTATTGAAAGCTATTAAAGTTGTTATATTTCATATTAAAAATGCATAACATCTTCAAACTTATATTGACAGAATAGTAAAGATAAAATAAATAAAACAAATATAACTTTAAAAGACATAAAAATTAAAACACATACAGATTAAAATAGGAAAAGAAAATAAAACTAATCTTTTTTTTTTTTTTTTTTCCCCGAATGAAAAAAAAACAAATACAACGTAGCGTGCTGTAAAATTACAACAACAGAGATCTTATTTTCACTTTAACGAGTGCCTAGTAGATAATGGGAAGATTATCTAGGTAATTCGCAGATTACCTAAGTAATTTGAGAAATGAAACAATTTTCCTCACTTTAACGGATCATCCTATTTAATGTGCAGATTACCTAGCTAATCTGCAGATTAACAGATTTCTGCACTTTAGCAGTAACACATATATAAATTATGGCTATACATACATGAATTTTTCAAGTTTATATGAAAAATTTCAGTGTTCAAATGTTTTCAAATAATAAATGTAGTTTTATTGGAATACATAAATAAGAATATTTTACATTAATTCCAATTTATTGTGATATAAGACACACACACACACACACATATACTCTTTAACTACATTTCGTGCGACCATGGAAGCCTCTGCGCAAGTGCGGATTCAACGAGTCCACTAGTAAAATAGGGGAGAAAAGTTTTTCGTTGAGAGAAAATAAGCGATAAGGGAATACCGAATGACTGGATGTTTACTAAATTCAAACCTGTTGGTCGACTTGGAAACCCTATAAGATTTTCGACTCGTCCTCACTGCTAGGCGTAGAAAACGTGGTTACACTATACTCACAAATAATAATAATAAATAAAAATAAAATAATAATAGAAAATAAAATGGGAATTTACTACATAAAATAATAAAATAAATTTAGCTTTATACTAATGATATTAATGCTCAATTTTTAAACTTTCTCGTACCTATATACACACTTGCCAACATACTCATTAATATTCCGTAGTATTGTTAGCTCCGCCTTCTTTTTCTCACCGGTATATTTTTAGAGTATTTTTCCTCTTATTCAATCGTAATTGAATTTGGAGAATAATACTCTAAAAATTTATTGGTGTGAGAAGAAGGGCGGGACTAACAAGACTACGGAATATTAATTAGGATGTTGGCAAGTATGCTATATATAGTAGAGAATGTATTATTTTGCGGTCAAATTTTCGAAAGTGAGTTTTTGTTATACTTACGCGTTTTAAGGCGCAATTAATCCAAAAATAAGTTTTTTTGCAGTTGGTCTGTATGTTTATTAGCAATATACCTCAATAAAAAAAGTAGCAGGAAGTATATTTCTTTCTTTTCTAAATCTGTATTATATAGGGATATAATACTAAACTTTTTCTTGTGGTCGAACAAATGGTTCGTGTACAGGGACAACCAAAATAATTCAAATTTCAAATACATTTTGCTATGGGTAAAATTTCTAGTAGTTGCAATTTAACATCTATATTTTGCGATTAACAAAATCACATGAGCATACTTTCTTTTTTCTTTATATAAATAAAATCACATTTTTTGCCGAATATGGTATGAAAATCATCGATCATTCGTTTAGAGAGCTACTCAAAAGCATTTGGATACATTGGGGCTATAATTTGAAATTCTAGAAATTAATACATATCTTTTTCATATAGGACTAAATTACACAATGGACTATGTATATAACTTTACGACAATTAAAAGGCTACTCAAAATTAAGCGAAATTGCTTATTCTGTTGAATTTAATTCATGTAAATGTTTTAGTACATTTTGCAATGTCGACGAAAACTGCTCAGGAATAAAAATTAGTTGGTCATACTAATACGATAGACAATTTTTTTTTTTTTTTTTATTCAATTATCAGCTCTGTTTTTTGTATAATGTCGCGTTTTGTGGCCTCATGTATATGAAAGTAAATTTTTTTTTAATGTTTAATCTGTATACATGTGTGCTAAAAGCATAACTTAAAAAAATAGGTAACTGCAAAAAAATGAAATTTATATCTTGAATTTCACGTAAGGTTGCCATTTAAATAGTTTAAAATGAAAAAAAAAAAAAAAAAAAAAAAAACTGGCAATAACTGTGTTAGGTCGAAACAGAATGATAATAAATAATAAAAACCACGACCCTTTAGTCGAACAAAGTAGGCACGAGCTCTGCAAGTACGTTTTCTGCTAGTACAAATACTGTACTAATACCACTACTTTTATACTTTTCTTTGATAGCAGCCCAGCAAAATTAAACAGTGCGAATAAATGTTTACAATTCAATCTGAGTTCTTTGTTCTTTTGAAGGAGCTGCCATAAAAAAAAAAAAAAAAAAAAAAAAATGTACATCGAGCTTATCAATAAACTTGGATTATGTACATAATGACTTTCAGACAAATCGGTTCATAAATAATTTTTTTAACTGAGTTTGAAACGTTGAAGTAATTGCAATTTTGAAGGGATCGAGTTGACTAAAAAAAATTGGTTGAGTTGGGATCTTCATATGAGTTATGCATATATCAAGATTCAGGCAAATCTGTTCATAAATACGTTTTTTATGTGAGTATGAGTTTGAAAATTTTAAGTAGCCGTTATTTTGAAACACGGACACCCGATCGAGTTGATTAATAATCTTGGTTGAGATCTTGATATAAACTATGTACATACCGCATTTTAAGCAAAACTATTGAAAATGCGTTTCTTATCCGAACTTGAAATTTTTGAAATGGCCACCATTTTTTAACTTTATGGTAGATTAAGTAACCAACAAAATCACTTCAGCTATTACTATGGTAAATCCACTGTCAAATTTTTATTTCAATTGATTCAGTGATACATGCATACTACATACACATACACTATATGTATACACACAGAGAAAGAGGGGGGAGAAAACAAAGTAATTACTTTGATTTTTGAAAAAAGTCTACGTAAATAAATCTCAATTATTAAAGATTAGACCTTAAAATTTCATAGCATTGAGTGAAAAAACAAAGTATAAACAGAAAGCAACCTAATAGCTACGAAGACCGAAACTAATTACAAAACGCTTATGGCATCAATTATCGATTCAAAAATCATTCGCCTATTCCCATCTCTCCTCCTCCGTACCACTTTAACGCCCACACGAGGCGTTTAATTGACAAATTGACACATGGAAACTTCAAATTGAACCATTAGCTGATCACAATTTCAAACATAACTTAATTCATTCTCCTATACTTTTTCCGGTTGCATGTTATTACTTTCTTCTATATGTAATATAGAGAAAGTATTGGATTCGCGAAAATTTTCGACCTCCGTTTTTTGACGGATCTACACGTTTTGGGATGTCCTGAACACGAATTGATAGTCTTTAAAAAATGTCTGTCTGTGTGTCTGTCTGTCTGTCTGTCTGTCTGTCTGTCTGTCTGTCTGTGGTTTAGTGTTTTCACCGTATCTCACGAACCAATGAATGAAATTCAACCAAACTTGGTATATAGTTGGACCCTGGCGGGGCATTGTGCTGATTAGATTTTGGGATCAATAGCCCATCAGGTGGCGCTGTGATCGCATTTTATGTAAATTTTTAACATGGCAGTATAGGACAAATTTTCGTATTTTTCACCGTATCTCACGAACTAATGAATGAAATTCAACCAAACTTGGTATATAGTTGGAACCTGACGGGGCATGGTGCTGATTAGATTTGGGGATCAATCGTCCAGCAGGTGGCGCTGTGATCGCAAAATTTCGTATGTCACACCGTATCTCACGAACCGATGAATGAAATTGAACCAAACTTGGTGTATAGTTGGACCCTGACATGGAAAGGGTCTGATTAGATTTTGGGATCAATCACCCGGCAGATGGCGCTGTCATCGCATTTTATGTAAACTTTTAACATGGCAGCATAGGACAAAATTTCGTATAAATGTACATAATGAGCGTTATTACTTTCTTCTATATGTAATATAGAGAAAGTATTGGATTCGCGAAAATTTTCGAAGTCCATTTTTTGATGGATTTACATGTTTTGGGATATGGAGAACACGAATTAATAGTTTTTAAAAAATGTCTGTCTGTCTGTCTGTCTGTCTGTCTGTCCGTTTGTCTGTCTGTCTGTCTGTCTGTCTGTCTGTCTGTCTGTATCATTTTTTTGTGGACGCTGTATCTCACGAACCAATGAATGAAACTTAACCAAACTTGGTATTTAGTTGCACCCTGACATAAACTGGTGCTGATTAGATTTTGGGATCAATCGCTCAATAGGTGGCGTTGTGATCGCATTTTATGCAAATTTTTAACATGGCAGCATAGGACAAAATTCCGTATAAATGGGCATAAAGAGAGTTATTTTACACTTGTGATTGTAAAATTAATATGAATTATTGATAATAGTAGTAGTTAGCTAGGAAAAAAATTTTGTGCATGGGGGGGCATCGGTTCCCCCCCGGGGGGGGGGGGAAATCCCCCCCCCGGAGAAGTAAATTTTCAAGATGGGTATCTTTCGAAAGGTCTCGTTGATAATAGTAATAGTTAACCGAAAGGAAATCAAAAATCTCCGGAAGTTATATATTTTTTCGAGGATTACTATTATTAACAGCTGTAAATTTTTTTCCAGTTTGAAGTCTCCCGCCAAAAACAATAGACTTTTGGCACCTATGAATATGCATATTCATTTAACTTTTAGTAACATGGTACATATATATATATAACTGTATTAGAAGTTTTAGTTCAAACTGATAAATCTATTTTTATTAAAAATTTGGTTAAATTTTTCAAGCTCATAATTTAAAACTTACACAGTATTGATACTGTGGAATTTTTACATTTAATTTTATCACACATTTATTTGCGACACTGACATAAAAATAATATGTCATTTCGAAATACATAACTCCTCTTATAGGCGTTTCTTTTGCAGATTGTATGTTATACATCTTTTTAAAAACCTATTCAATAGTCACATTTATACAATAAGTGTACACTAAATACAAATATTTTCATAAAAAGAATATAATTATACTGTACATCTATTTGTAATAGAAACTTGAATTTAAAAAATTTTGTACCAATTTCCAATAAAATGTAATTTAGGAGAATAAAGCCCTCAATCATAGTTTAATGTAATAAATGAATAAATAAATAATTAAACGTGTTTGCAGAGTTGCCAGTATTTAATTTATTCCGGAAAAGTTTTAGCCCCGCCTTTATTTCATACCCCTGTTTTTTTTTTTTTTTTTTTTTTTTTAAACACTTTCACGACCGCATGTTTTTATCTTTTTGACAGTAAGGTTCTCCTGTGGGTGTTATTTTCATAAGTTACGATTTTTGAAAACAAAATTTTCCCTATTCACATTTATAGTACAAATTGATATGCATTATAATCATACTGTCTCAATCAAAGTATTTGTATCCATAGTATATTGATTGTACAAATATGAATATTGTATTGTGTATATTTTTTAGAAAGAAATACCATACAAATTGCAAGAGAAACGCCCACTGGTGGAGTTTCAGATTTTCAAATGACATAAATTTTCACTGATTGATTCTAGGCTAGCGGTCGCGAAAGTGTCAAGAAAAATTTTTCGTATTTTATCGTGGTTGCATATTCGAGAAATCACTCTAGAAATAAAGTGGTGCGAAATAAAGGTGGGACTGGCTAAAAATAAAATGTCAGCAATTATAGTGTTTGTGAAAGTACTGAAGAAAAATTAACCGCAACTCCTTCAAAAATAAAATGATGAGTTTCACCTGTCATTTATTGAGTTTGTATAATCATGAAAACTAATAACTAAAATGAGCTACAAATTTGCATACCCATATTTTTCAGCATTCGGATTCATTTTATGTAAAAATTAATATAGATAATAGATCAGTTTTTTTCTGTTTTTTTATGAATTTATAAATATTTTTCACTTTTTTTTAATCAAAAGTGATCTGGATTATGTTTGGGTTACTTATGTTGATAACAGACACACAAACAGAATAACTGCTAAAACATGTTTTTCGAATTCAGGAGACCTCAAAACCTATAAATATATCGAAAGAAACCTATAATTATATCAATAATTAAAAGAAATTTAATAGAAAAATTTTAAATCGGGCTTCGAGGTGCACTAGGGAATCTCAGGAGGCACCTTCGTGTCGAATCACGTTACTGTCCGAGCTACTGTCTTCGCGCTACGATATCCACAGACACACACAGACATCGCCTTATATATATATATATACAGGGTATTTCAAAAGTATGGATACACCAAAATATCTCGAAAGGAAAGCAAATTTTCTGAAAACATTGATTTCAAAAGTTTCATGAATTTAAATAATCTACCACATGAGGTATCACAAGTGGGCCCTGGGGACCCCACGTGACACAAATTTCATTTTTTTAAATAGAAACCATATTTTTCTTTGCAGAATCGTGTTAAGCAGAAACAATCTGTTTGAAATCCTGTACTGCTTTTATATTTTGCAACATAGGGGGCCCCGGGGCCCCTATTTTTATATTGTGTTTCATAAGTCTGGATACACTAAAATATCTCGAAAGGAAAGCAAATTTGCTGAAAACATTGATTTTAAAAGTTTCATGGATTTAAATAATGTATCACATGAGGTATCGCAAGTGGGCCCCGGGGGGCCCCACGTGGCTCAAATTTAATTTTTTTAAATAGAAACCATACTTTTTCTTTGCAGAATCATGTTAAGCGGAAAAAATCTGTTTAAAATTATGCATAGCTTTTATATTTTGCAGCGTTGGGGGGCCCCAGGGCCCTTATTTTTATGTTGTAAGAAAAAATCGCAATTTTTTTCGAATTAGAGAAATTTACAGACAAAAGTCTGAGTTTATTAATGTAGACATTAGATCGATAATGCAAAGGGGAAACAAATACTCAAAATAAAATATCCCATTTTATTAAATTTTTATTTTTGCGATTGAATTATTTTGCCTTTTAATAATCTAAGTGACGGTTTTCCCGACAAGAGAGGGGGCGGGGGAAATTAAGGCGCCCTTTTAAATTACAATAGAATGTTTTGATATGTTAAAAAAGTCAAAGAAATTTTTGCTAAAGGTAGCCGCATTTTTAGAAAGTTTTTCCATTTTAAGTGTACCCTTTCACAAAAAAACTCCTAACAATTTGAGGAATATAAGTTTTGCCAGTATTTTAGCAACACTAGTCGCATGGTTTCAGACCAGCATTATGAAATCAGATTTAATAAAGCAATATAATATATATATACACTAAGCGAAAAGGGAAAAAAAAAAAAAAAAAAAGCCGCACTTGGATATTTTCGTTAACGATGCTACAAAAAGTATTGATTTTTGGATGAAAATCAAAAAATATTTTAATATGTGAGATGGCAAAATAATTAAATGTTAACGCAATATTGGTAAAATGGTTTTTAGCAAGATATCAAATTTTTTGGCCTTCTAAACTGGAAATTTGGCTTTAGGCGGCAATGTTGCTCATTCAAGCGAGATGACCGTAAGTTAAAAAGCCATTGCTTATAAAAATTAGTTTCTATTACATTTAGAACATAAAAGAGATTCAGAAAAAGTGTTTAGCAGCATAATTTCTTTAACCACACTGCAACAACTATTAAACAAAGCAGGTTTAAATGATAGAAAATTTGAAAAAATTCCATTCTTAGTGAAGAGAATTAGGGAAACAAGACCTCAGATGGCTAAAAAAATTTTAAAAATGATTAGTTAATTATTGGGCTGAACTGGTTCTCTCAGATGAGTCAAGTTTGACATATTTCTGGCTAAAGAAAACAAGCAGATCTGACAACGAAAATATGAATGACTTAATGAAAATCGCACTTTTAAAACAGTGACCCATTCTCCGTACATTATGGTACGGAGGTGCATAACTTTTCAAACAATCGGGCAAATTTTTATGCTCAAGGGATCAATAAACTCGAAATAAAACACAGTCTTTATAAAAGTGGTGCCTGATCTACTATTTTGGAGGTATCTTGGATATTTCAGCAAACAGCATTTCAAGATGATAATGCCCCTAACTACTCGGCGTCTATGGTAAGTTTATTCACTTCAAATTGTCAAAATTTCCTACCATTCCCATGAGAACCTATAATTCTGTAAGTAATCATAACTTTTTTCACTTTAAGTTAAATCCCACAAAAGATATAATAGAATTTCTTCTTAACCAGACATGGAAATAGTCCTAATCGCGATCCGCTCGAAAATGCTTCGTCTATAAAAAGACAGGGGAGAGGGAGAGGATTCGAAATTTGCAGCCAGCAACTCTGCTAGAACTAGAAAAAATTATTTGTGATATTTGGCACATTGAAATTTCTGAGATTTATATTAAAACACTGTATAATACTATGCCATTGTGCATTAAAGCAGTAATTCCATATAAAGGTGGAATTAACCCAATACAGAATTCATATTTTTAATAAAAAATTGCTTAGATCTAACAAATAAATATTTTTATTTTCATATATTAAAATATAATTTGTTTATTTGGTATAATAGATCATAATAGAATACAAAGTGTACGGATATTGCATTATGTTTAAAACGAAAGTTTTATGCAGATTCTTATAAAGTACTTCGTAGAGTGTAATAAAGCGAATTATTATATCGAAAATGTACATAGGTATCATTTCATTCCTTTGGTATTATGCAAACAAGACAGTTCCTGCAGTGCGGCTTTTTTTTTTTTTTTTTTTTTTTTTTTTTAATCGCTTAGTGTATATACTAGCTGGCTTTGCCCGCTTCGCTGGATGTGGACACTATACTTAAATGAGTTGTCAAAATCACATATCATTATTATTTAACCTGAGTTAAAGTTCCCGCTGTGTTCTTTACATGTTTTTCCCGCTCGCAACGTGAGCGGGCTTCACTGCCTTCGGCAGAACTTACCTGCTTCTTACCTCCCCTTCCCCAGCGGGTATGTCCGAAATTTCTCGAAATCCTACCAAAATACATAATGCGTACACTTAATCAACATTCACACACCAAAATTCGAAATTCTAAGATAATTTAAGACGAATTCAAGCAGGAAAACGTATTTTTTCACATGTTTATTGCCCCCCGACCCCAAGGGGGTTCAGGGAGGGATTTCGTAAAATCCCGTGACAATAAGTGTCGGATACATATAAACAATTTACGCACCAAATTTCGTGACCGCAGATCCTATAGATTTCCCAAGACAAATTTAGCGCTAAAAGGGGGATCTCGAATTTGCAACTTTCTACGCCCGCCCTCCCTCCTCCAAGAAAAAAAGAAAAAGAAAATGTGTTTTGGGAAATATTTTAAAGAAGTCATATAACTGTTTTGAATATCTTTGTAGCACATTTAGTAGAGCTGTACTCAAAATCCGGAATTTCTGAAATTTCCCCCGAAAAACGATTTTTCTCCTCTCTCCTTTAAGAATCAAGAATACCAAAAACGTATATAATGTTTTATTTATACTCAAGTCTAGTCTTCTCTTGCGCAATTTCTTCACCGTGAAGTATTTTGGAGCAGGTTATGCTTGCAATATTTTTTTGCCTCCTGCCCCTCCAGGGGGAATTCGATAAATCCCGTTACTTTAGGTTTTGGATACATATAAACAATTCAAGCACCAAACTTCGTGACCAGAGCTCTCATAAATTTCCCAGGACAAAGTTAGTGCTTAAAAGTAACAAGTTCTATTAGCGCTAAATCTGTCTTTTGAAATCTAGTGCTTAAAAGTAACAAGTTCTATTAGCGCTAAATCTGTCTTTTGAAATCTATCTCGAATTTGCCTTTCGTAACACATACTCCCGTTCCCCTCGCCAAAAAAATAAAAATAAAAAATAAATAAATGGCAGATCACCCCCCCCCCCCCCTCAAAAACGTGTTTTGGAAATATCCTAAGGAAGACGCATAGCCGTTTTCAGCATCTTTGTTCCATTTTTGGTAGAGTTTACTCAAAAATCCGGAATTTGCAAAATTTCCCGCCAAAAAGGAATTTCCCCCTGCCTTTCCTTAAAAATCAAAACTCTCTAAATCGCAGATAATGTTTTATTTGTACTTATGTGTAGTCTCCCCATGTGCAATTTCTTCGCTGTGAAGTAATTTGGAGTCGAGTTATGCTTACAAAGATGTTTTTGCCTTCTGTCTTTCCAAGGAACGGGAGTAATTTTGATAAATTCCGTTACTTTAGGTGTTGAATACATATAAACTATCCAAGCACCAAAATACCTGAACGCAGCTCCCATAGATTTCCCAAGAAAAATTTAGTGCAGAAAGGTGTGCCTCGATTTTGCCTTCTCGCAACCCTCCCCCCCCCCCCCAAAAAAAAAAAAATAAATAAATAAATAAATAAATAAATAAATAAATAATCGCAAAGTCTCATAGCTTTTTTTTCAACATTTTTGTTTCATTTTTGGTTGAGTTCTACTCAAAAATCCAGAATTTTAGAAATTTCCCGCCAAAAATCGATTTCCCCCCTTTCTCCCCTTTAAAATCGAAAATTCCTAAATTGCAGATAACTTTTTAGGTTTACTTATGTCTAGTCTCCTCATATGCAATTTTTTTTACTGTGAAGTAGTTTGGAGCCGAGTTATGCTTACAAACTTATTTTTGAATTTTGCCCCCCCCCCCCAGGAGGGAAAGGGAGGGAGGAAATTTAAAGACCAAATTCCTGCCGAACACCGTTGAATTCCGTTCAGCCGTTCTCACGTGATACCCAGACAAAAATAGCGTTACAGACATACACTTACGATGGCACACACACAGACGGACAAAATTTTCTAAAGTCATTTTTGGCTTCCACGGTGTGTGAAACGTGAAGATATCACAAAGTTTTTTGATTCTGACAAGTTTACAGACAAGTCTGATTTTATTAATATTGATAATATTAAACTGAAACCCTATTTACAATGTACCTTATGAATGTAATTATTTTTTAAATTTATAATTTGTTACAAACATCTTGTTTATGAGTTGTCCGAGAGAAGAAAATTTCAAATGGCTTAATCCTCATATAAACAATCTTTTCGTAACACCGTGTGTATTAATCGCCAAATACGTCGAATAGCGTGGCAGCATTGCTTAATTTACATTTTAATTTTTCAAAGTCTATTATTTTTCCTTTTGTTTTTTTCCTCGGAACTGCTTTAGTATCACATCCCCTAACAAAATTTGAAATTTGGCATTGAAGTACCTAGGATATTTCTCGTCAACATCTTTATATCCGACTCTACTATAGCCATTATAATTCATTGCCAAAATGGCAAAAATAAAATAAAATAATAAAAAGTTGCCAGGGTCTTATACTAAAACTGTATCTTTTCTTCAATATTCAACTGCATCGACAATCTATAAGTTTTTTCTGCATTGAAATTTTGTCAAATGATAAATATATGGCGATATTTGAATTCGGTATCGATATCAGGTGGTGTATGTATATAAAGAGAGAGACTTGTTGTCTGAAATGTAAAGATAACGTATTTTATTTATTTATTTTTTCCATTCAAAGCGTTTTACTGACAAAATCTTTATGGCGCATGCACAGGCGTTTTTTACCCACAATTCAAAAACTAATCAAAATTTTGAAAATTTCTATAGATATAATTTTAAGCTGGGTGAAGACCTAAATTCCTGCCAAGTGCCGTTGAATTCCGTCCAGCCGTTCTCGAGTGATACCCGGACAAAAATAGTGACATACAGACATGATGACACACACACACACACAGGCAAAAATTTCTGAAATAATTTTTGGCTTTCAGGGTGTGTGAAACGTGAAGATATCGCAAAAATTTTTGATTCTGACAAATTTACAGACAAAAGTCTGATTTTATTAGTACAGATATATATATACGTATATAGATATATTTTTTCTTTCAATTTTTTCAAATAATTTATCCTCGGCTGGCGCCTGTGTGCACCGCACACCGAGTCGGCGCACCTTTGGCTGGCCACAGCATACTAGTTTTTAATGGTCAGTGTTATTCTTATATGCCTAATTATTCAGTATTCAAGTGAAATTGTGTTATTATTCACAAGTATATATTTAGTTTGAGTAATATTCTGCTTTTATTATTGAAAGAGTGAAAATCATTTTAATAAGCTTCAAAATCCACCAAATTCTAAAATCTACAAAACCTCGGTCCCGAGCAGTACAGATTTTTGACTCTCTACTACATACACTAAGCGACAAAAAAAAAAAAAAAAAAAAAAAAAAAAAGCTGCACTGCAGAAAAATTGACTTATACCTTTTGGGTTTGTAATAATCTAAAAACTAATGATTGCAACAAATAAAATTGTTATGTTTGTATAATACAGAAGTCATAACATGTTACCTATGCACATTTTCGATTTAATAATTCACTTTATTACACTTTATGAAGTATTTAATAAAACTCTACATAAAATTTTCTTTTAAAACGTAATATAATAAACATATACTTTGTATTCTACCATAATTTATTATATGAAATAAACAAATGCTATTTTAATGTATGAAATAAAACTATTTATTTGTTAGATCTAAACAATTATTTAATAAAAATATGTATTCTGGATTGGATAATTCCGCCTTTATATGGAATTACTGCTTTAATGTGCAATGGCATAGCATTTTACAGTTTTTTAACATGAAACTCAGAAATTTCACTGTGCCAAATATCATAAATATTTTTTTCTAGTTCTTTCAAAGTTGTAGGCTACAAATTTCTAATCCCCACCCTCTTTTATAGACTAAACATTTTCGAGCGGATTGAGATTAGGACAATTTTTAAGTCTAATAAAGAAGAAATCCTGCGATATTCTTTGTGGGATTTAATTTTAAGTAAAAAAAATTATGATAACTTACAAAATTATAGGTTCTCATGGAAACAGATAGGAAATTTTGACAATTTGATTCATATTGACATACCACAGATTTCGTACAGCAAGGTGCATTATCATCCTGAAATGCTGATTATGGAAGAGTTTGAAATACCCCCAAAGTAGTCGGTCAGGTATAAATTTTTTAATGGCCATGTTTTATTTCGGGTTAATTGATACCTTGAACATGAAAATTTTCCAGACTCACCAAAAAATTATACATTTTTGTTTCGTAATGCACGGGGAATAAGTCATTGTTTTAAAAGTGTGATTTTCATTAAGAGAGGCACATTTTCGTGATCAAATCTACTTGTTTCCGTCAGTTCGAAATAAGTTAAACTTGATTCCTCAGAGAGAACATTTTCAGCCCAATAATTAATTGATCATTTTTTAAGTTTTTTTAACCCTCTAATGTCTTGGTTTTCTAATCCTTTTCGTTAAGAATGGACTTTTTTCAGATTTTCTGGCAATTAAATCTGCTTTGTTTAGTTGTTATTTCACTGTATTTAGATAAATTATGTTACTAAACACTTTTTCTGAATCCCTTCTATGTTCTAAATGTAATACAAACTGATTTTTTAAGCACTGGCTTTTTAACTTGTGGTCATCTCGACTGGATGAGTAACGTGGCCGCCTAAAGACAATTGTGCAGCTTAAACAGCCAAAAAATATTATTTCTTGCTAAAAACCAGATCACTAATATTTTGTTAACATTTAATCATTTTGACATCCCACGTATTAAAATATTTTTTTGATTTTCACTCTAAAATTAATATTTTTTATGGTATCGTTAATTGCCTTATTTTTGCCATTTTCGAAATAATTTCTAAAATTACAATTTTTCGAAGAGTTGCATCTTGTTTTTAATACTTGGCTCAATCCGAAATTGCAAGCGGAACACAACGTATTAAAATTAGTTCTAAAATTTACTTTTGAAACAATAAAATTAGCGATTACAGAAAGACAAAGGGAAAATATCCAATGGGGAAATTGCACCTTTTTCATTTTAACTTGTAAAAGATAGAGCATGAAAATACAAACATTTTGATACCATTTTCATGCATATTTGAAAACCGGATGCTTTAATAAATTAACTTTAAAAGACGTAGTTCTCATGTTGGCGGGAAAACGCTGCGTCACGTGATAAAACCTATCGTGACGTCACTATCCATGAAATGAACTGCCGGCTGAATTTCTCCCTCTTGTATTGTAAAGAAAAATCGTGCATTCAGCGAAATTTTGTATTCTTTCTTAAAAAAAAAAAAAAAAAAAATATTAAAACTATTTTAACTCATTAAACATCACTTCATTCTATAAATGACACCAAGTTTCAATGATATTTTTTTGTACTCGCCTGCTATTATTAATCCAAATTAAACTATAATCGAAATAATAGTTGATCAATAGAATTTTCTTAAAGAATGTTTTTAGTATGCTATGCCAAAGATGTATCTTTTAAATACTTGTTTTGTTTCATTTTATTATGTTTTATAGATTTATTATTATTTTATTATTATTATAGACTGAGTACAGAAATAAAATATTGGGATTGAGTAATAATATTTAACTGAATAATATGCATATTTTCATTGCTTAAATAATCTAGAATAGTTTATGCTAAATTAACCTAAATTAGATTACTTTTATAATTATGTCATGCCAGTATATCTGTATATATATATATATATATATAACTTTTTTAATACATTTCAATATTATAACTTAACAATATTTCTATTAAAATAGCAGCTGAAGATTGTGAATAATTAAAAAACATTATAGTGATGCAGTTTGAGAAATTGAAAAGTATTTAAGGAAAATTAAATGCGCTTATCATTCTAAATAAATATATAAAATTAAAAGAAGGTCTCCGTACAAAAATATTAATATTATTTATATATGTATATATATATATAGAAACGCGTTTAGTTATTTTTATAATGTAATTACTGTTTTATTTGGAAAAATTTAAAAATAGAAAGAAAAGATTAGTAGAAATAGAAAGTAATAATAATAACAACATTTAGCAATAGGAAAGATATAAAGTACTTTAAAATAAAATAAACACATGAAATATATGTTAAATGTAATAATACCTTATAAGTTATACATGATCTAGTTATAAATATGAATGGTATTAAATAAATAATTAAAAATTTGCAGTAAATTTCAGCAAACAAACGCAATATATACACTGGTGGACAATTGCTAAGGACGGATGACAATAACTAAGCTATTGTTATCCGTCCTTAGCAATTGTCCACCAGTGTATATATATATATATATATATATATATATATATATATATATTGAAAAACATTAATATAATCAGTGCAAAAATGTTTTTATGAAATTTAAAGATGACTCAAATATATATATATATATTAAATTCATTTATCAATGAAGCCTTAATGTAAAATCCAAATATGTTTAGAATATATCAGGGGTCGATCCAGGTAAAAACTGGGACCCATTTGCTTCCCCTTCACAAAATCCAAATATCTAAAATGGGCCCCTTTAGAAAATACAAATCCATAAAATGGGTCTCTTCACAAAATTCAGATTCATAACAATAGGCCTTTCTCAAGATTTATTTTTAAAAAGATGATGATTTTGTAAAAGTTTTCCACGTTAACAATATTATTTTTAATGAGTGTGTATACTTGGCTCAGTAATATGCTGTTAACTTGATAATAAACATTAGATAGAGTTACTTCTTAAGTGAAAGGTTTCGTGTGATAATTCTTTTTATCACAAAAAGAAATAAATTTTCACAAAATTATTTTGTTTTTCACAAAAAAAAAAAAAAAAAAAATTGTTTTTCACAAAAATGAGCCCCAAAAGTAAACCTGGAACAACCCTTGCATATACTATAACTGACGGTCTTCGCTTGCTTCGCTGGTCGCTAAATTTAATAAATTAACAAAAAAAAAAAAAAAAAAAAACTTTTATTTCTTTTATATCATTCTATAAACAAAAAATAAATAAATAGATAATTAAAAAATAAATTCATTGAAATCGCTCGTAACATCGTTTTGGTTATTCGCAGCCTGCGGCAACTTCTTTCCCTCCAGTGTACCCTGCTTTTTTGGATCTGGGTTCTTATTGCCCGCAGCAATGTCTTTCGTGGGCACTTCAATTTGTGTACATATCAGGAGGCGAAAGCTGCTATTATTCAAAAACTAAGATTTTAAGGATAGCTGTATCTCAGCATCTATTAAATATACTTTAATTTTGGCACCATGTACTTTATTGCAATCACTTTTTCTGCTATATTACCATTTCATTTCGATTAGTACAATAAATGAATAAATAACAAAATATTTTCCTTTCAAAGGCATTAAATAAATAATAAATAAGTTTTTATTAAACTTAAATTTTAATAAGACTAATCCTTTATGCGATATTAACATTTTCCCGATAAAAACATTTAATTATATTTTCCTTTTGAAATGAATTAATTAAATAAATAAATAGTTGTGTAACAGCCGTTGCTAATGTAAACAACGTAGAACAATATAATTCAAATAAATTTAAGAAAATTAAATGGAAAAATAAATGGATAAAATTGAAATATATATATATATATGTATATATATATATATAAATTACTTAAAAAATTATAAAAAGTAAACTTTTTTTTTTTTTTTATAAAATAAAATAAAATAAAAATAATAAATAAATAATGCAATTTGAAAATAACATTTTTTTTTTCGTTGAAAAAACATGAAGTAAATATTAAATACATAATTAATGACCGAGAAAACATATCTTCTTTGGAATATAGGCGTTGCATAACCAAAAGACTGCTTAAAAAATCAAAATCACAACCTAAACGAAAAGGAAGACCTAAATCTAATGGCAATGAGCAAGTTTTCTGTGCAAACAAGAGGAGGAAAGGGAACATGTCTGTTTGTAAAGATATCCGCTGAGAAAATCATGGATGCCATCGGCCAACTTTTGTTTCGAATCGGGGTTGTTGTGAATTTTGTGCTTTAAAAATCATTCAATCGAAACTTCAGTCAAAATGCTCGTGTAATGTATTTTTGTGTATTAATGAAAAGAAAAATTGTTTCTTTGAATATCATCAAATTTAAGTTTATGTGTAAAACCTGTTTCTATGTGTAAAAAAAAAAAAATAAGTAAATTAAAAAAAAAAAAAAATTATAATTTTCAAAAATAAATTTTTTTGTGCTGTAACATATTAGTGTTTGCTGGTTAATAACATTTTTCAGCGTTAAAACTGCGTTAAAAAAGTCATACGGTCTTTTTGTATTATGAGAATATTTTAGCCCTCCGTGTACTGTCGGTACTTTAAAGTACCAAAATTTAATTAATTAGCTCTAACGGATTAAATTTCCCAAAGATGAGTATTTTTTTTTATGTATATCCCTTAATTTTCGATGTAGTGACTGAAAAAAAGGTATTGCACAAAAAAAAAAAAAAAAACTGCAGTACATCATAATGCAGTAGATAAAGGTTAAACGGGGTCATTTGAAATCAGGCTATACCACTTGAAATTTTAACATCACGATAACTTCCGAAATAATACTCCAAATCGAACCAAATTAGGTCAGTGAACTTATCTTATAAATATCTTGGATGAGTTTGTTAATCAAGTTGCTCCGCCATTTTAAATTCAAGTGGAGACCACTTGCAAATTTCAAATTCATATTATACAAAGCGCATTCTGAATTTGTTTGATTTTTCATGTATACATGGACCATATGAGGGTTTCAACCAAGTTTATTAATGAACTTTATCCACCATTTTTAACAAAGTGGCATATATCTTAAACTGAGCGGAGCCACTTGAAATCGGGCTACCACTTGAAAATTTATAATCACGATAACTTCCGAAATAATACTCCAAGTCGAACCAAATTTGGACAGTGAATTTATTTCATAAATATTTTGAATGAGATTGTTAGCCAAGTGTCTCCGCCATTTTAATTTCAAGTGGAAGCCACTTGAAATTTTCAAATTCACATTGTAAAAAGCAGATTTAAGACCAGATTTGATTGAATTTTGAAGTATACATCGATCAAATATAAGTCTCAACCAAGTTTATTAATGAATTTTATCCGCTATGTTTAAACCAAGTGCAGATGTTATAAACTAAGCGGGGCAACTTAAAATTAGGCTTGGATACAATTATTTGATTTTGTTGAATAAACACTCTAATTCAACTTTAGGTGTCGTTTTATTAAAAAAGTGTTGTCAGATGCTAAGAATTTTAGTAAAAGTTTTGAATCAAGTAAATGTAAGTTTGTTTGTTTTTTAATAAAGAATTTTCAAATATTACATCACTTCGTACATTATGACCAACATAATAATTATTTACCTTAATAAATGCATCTACATGATTTTAAAATGGATAAATTGATTTTGTTAATATATTTTGCTTGGTATAAAACATTTACCATTATAATTTCATGAAATTACTATGCACCTAATATTTCGGCATCATATCAAAAGTATAAAAATGGCATCTATTTTCACCATCTGAGCTAAATGCAAAAGTAAACAAATCTTTTAATGTAACTCAAAAAATAAGTACATGTTCAATAATAATAATAATAACAATAATGATAAATCAGCGATGCACATGTTGTCAGCCATGTTTAACATTTTTCAACAGAGTTCAAAAACGTTTACAATTTCGGTTTTTTTTGTCTGTTCAAACTCTAATTTCATAATTATTTTAACATCAGCTTGACTCTGTTATAGGTTATTCAGGTACAGTGTGGTACGTTCCCTATTGAAAATAGTATAAATACTATTTGCGTATAAGGAACTGACAAAAAGTTCTGATACGTTGCAGTCTATGAAATTTGGTCCATTTGTATACTATAGAAATTGAGGTTTGCCCTTCCTATTCATGGATAAACTGCAGTACAGCAGCTCCAGCTGTCGACCGATATTCACCTAAATTGAATTAGCATATAGTGTTTCTAGTGGCTTGCTCACATAATTTTTGTGCAATTTTATGCAATAGAATCTGAGAAATAGTCTTTTCGTTAAAAAATTTCATAACAGCAACTCTACCTATCTGCCGATACGCACCCAAATTGAATGGACATAATTTTTCATAATGGTCTTCTCGTATATCAAGTTTTGTTCAATTATACACAATAGGATCCAAGTTATAGGTTTCCCTTAAATGAAAGAAATTGCAGTATAGTAGCGCGACCTGTTAAACCACTTGCATCAAAAGTTGATATTCAGTAATTTATGTCAAAGTGTAACTACATATAAATTTATATGAAATTTTGTGTAGCAACTCTTAAGATATTTTTGCCACAATTGTTTTGCTCCACACGCTGACAGAGAGAGAGAGAAAGGAGGGGGGAGCGGAAAGACTGATATTTTCAAAAAATGGACAAATCGTGTTCTGAACATCTCAAAACGTGTAAATCCATCGAAAGCCGAATTTTTTTTACGACACCATTACATTCTTCTATTGAATATAGAAAGTAAAAATGCATAATTTCAATTAATAATATCAAGCAAAACTGAAACTAACTATTATCTCTTAGGTTATCAACAGGCGAATTGCAAAAATGTCTTTCACTATTCTGCGAAATAGAATTTAAAAATTATCTCGACAGTATATTATCAACTTATCTTTTTATCATATTATTTTCAGCTTGTTATTGATAAGCATATATTACAACACGGAATCAACTATTTTATTTTAAGTCAGTGAAAATCTAATATTATGAACTTATAATCGTTTCCAACAAATACTGGTTAACTCGAATGATATAAAACTTAAGTGATTTTTTTAAAGTACTAATACAAATATTTCCCAACTAAAAGGAATATTACAATTAGATTACAATGGCTTCAGAAACTGACAAAGAGCTCGAAGGACTCGATCTTGAAAATGCTGGTGTACCCAAATGTTGCGCAACGACAGTTGAATACAGCAAATTTTTTCTCGCATGGCACATCAAGAACTTCAGTTACATTAGACAGTTAACTGGAGAAGCTCTCTCTAGCTGTATATTTTCTTCAAACGAACCTGGATCTTTAAAGTTTCGTGTGGATTTGTATCCAAGAGGAACATTTGATTTCCCAGACGATGTTGTTATTAATATTAGGCTCGTCACTGACAGCAATGATTTGAAAGTGTTCGTCAAGTATAATTGCCTCCTTGGTAATCAGAGGATGAAAACGCCAACCTATCGTAAGGAAGGAGAATTTTTTCTGAAACCTAAACAATACTGCCATTTTGTGAAATTGCTTACACGCAAGCAGCTGATGGAAGAGAAAAATAAATTCTTTGACGAAGATACTATCACATTGGTTTGTGCTCTCCAAACTTCTCATAAAGAAGAAACAAAGGTTGTTGAATTTAAAATGAAAAGTGCTCTGTGATAAAAAAAAAAAAAAAAAAAAAAAACTTATATAATTAGCTGAACATGGTAAATTTGATGTTCTATCTTTCATTTATTTTCCTTAAATTTCGATTTTAATTGTTCTATATTGCAAATTTGACGGTTTGATTCAATTTTAATTTCGTATTTTATGAAGCATCAGTATAATGCTTTATAATATATTTCATTTGATAAATTTTATGACTTGGTTTTAGTCCAATAAATTATTGAAAAACATAATAAATCATTTTCTGAAGAAATGAAACTTTATATATTTATAAAAGTAATGCATGTCTAACAGAATTATAAACAAAACTGATGATTTTAAAAGAAAATGTTATTTTTAGAATAAATTATTAAAAAAATTCAATATTGTCTTTATTACTACCTGTAAGTGTAGCATCAATTAGATTTTTGACTGGTATGAAAAATAATTTGATTTAAAATTGATAAATAATAATATTAATTTTCGTTTAATAGGATCGCATGCATTTAAATTCTTATTGCATTCTTAAATTGATGATAACTTTGAAAGGCTATATTTTATTTTATTATTGAATTCATGATGCATGTAAAAATCATGCAGCACGTATAGATTATGAAATAGTTTCCGATATTGCAACATTTTAACAACAAAACATTTAAAAAGTATTTTGTAAAATATTTTTATATATTTAGAAATTTTTATTCATGAATTCATTAATCGTGAATATTTATTTAAATCAAATTGGAGTGTAAAGGTTGATATTTTTATTTATTACCAACTATGTGAAAATACCAGAGCCGGCAATCGAACCCGGGCACCTCCGCTTAACGCACGGATGCTCTACCACTGAGTTACCCTGGCCGACAACCAGCTAGGCATTTCTCACATAATTTTCGTTGGCAAAAACACCGAGTCTGCAAACGCAGATATATCAGGTGAGACAATAATAATCGTAGCACAACTCCATAGACCACGAAATTTCAATTTAGAAATTTTTATTCAGGAATTCATCAACCGTGAATATTTATTTAAATCAAATTGGAGTGTAAAGGTTGACATTTTTTTTTTCCAACGATAATTATGTGAGAAATGCCTAGCTGGTTGTCAGCCAGGGTAGCTCAGTGGTAGAGCATCCGTGCGTTAAGCGGAGGTGCCCGGGTTCGATTCCCGGCTCTGGTATTTTTCACATAGTTATTAATAATAAATAAAAATATCAACCTTTACACTCCAATTTGATTTTTTATATATTTAAAATATTTTTTATATATTTAAAGAAAAAAAAAATTAAAGAAAAAAAATACAAAACTGAAAATAACACATAAATTAAAAAAGTTTTTGAAGACACGGTTTTCTTTAAAAATATACGAAAAACTCCAATTCAGCTAATTCGGATAATACACATGTATGCAAAATTCTCAGTTAAATGATGAGAAGTGATTTAAAATTCGCAAGTCTGATCCCTTACTTAAGCATCTATTGCTGTCGGAATTATATATGTATGCATAATTTTATCTCAGTCGGACGATAGGAAGAGAGTTAAAATTAGAAACAAATTTTGATCTGGATATGGAGATCCAGGCCCTCCAGACTGCCACCACTAAATTGAACATGTATTGTTATTGGAGTTGTAATATGCAAAGAAAATCTGTTACTACTTCAACACACATTGCTATAAGAGTTATATATATATGCAAATTTTCAACTCAATCGGGTGATATTAAGTGAGTTAAAATTAGAAACAAATTTTGATCTGAATTTTAGGGAAAGGGCCTGGTATAGACCCCAGCACTTAACCCTTTCCTTCCCCGTGATTCCAATTGAAATCATAACATTTCAGATTTTCTTTCTTACTATCTAACACTCCCGCTGATTCAAAATGAACAATATTTAACTCTATATACATTTTCCCACCGAAAAATACCTATTTTAGATGATTTCTCTATCTTTGTTGATAATTGAAAGTATATTTTACGCTATTCTGATAATAATATCGGAATCAATTTCCTGTTTTGAGCAATTTAAGTAAATTAACTGCTTGAAATATTTTTTATTTTATTCTTTAATATATATAATATGTATTTTAATTAATTGTAATATGTATTTCTCCAAAATTTTGATATTTTTATTTATTGAAAAGTTATGGTTTTTAATGGCATCAGTGATTATATTAAACACTAGCTGTTACCCGCGACTTCGTTCACGTGGAAATTTTGATGTGTATGTGTGGGAACTGACGGTTTGATCATAATATGTAATGAAATGAAACCTTATCATTGTAGTGCTGTGCAAAACAGAGTCTGATAAAGTACACTCAAAAAAATTTGTAACTCATTGAAAGCCAAAATAAAATGCCAAAATAAATAAATAAAAAGTTATCGCCACCATGGCGATAAAAATTTAAAATTCGTCCATAGGGATCCTGTACTAAAACAGTACTGCGTTGCGGAAGTATAAAAACTGGGTCGTCAATTATGAATTTTATTTCGAAACCTTTCTTTGTATGATTTTAGTTCACTATTGCACAATATTAATCTGGTTCTAATAATAATTTGGTGACCGGTTAATTAAAATTTTAACTATGTGGTGAAATTCATATAATATTTATGAGTTTCAAATTTTTAAGTTTTTTTTTTTTTACAAAGAAATGATTTTTTTTTTTTTTTTCATTTCCCGGCGAATTGTTGAATAATATTTTAGTTCTTAAACAATTTTGGACGGCTTTGCCCGCTTCGCTGGCAAACTCTTTTCTATATAGCTTTATGAAAAAAAAGAAAAAAAAAACTGAAATCGGTCAAAAGCTTGCTTTGGATTCCCGCTGCCTTAGGCAGCGCCTTGTTCGTCCTTGCAATCTCCGGTACCTGTCCCGGATTGCCTGCGACAATGGCTTACCCGTGGGCTTCCATTTGGGTGCTTATCATATATAACAGTTTCGTTACGGACAGTATCGAAAAATTTCAAGTAGCTCTTTTATATCTGAATCCCAGTTACATATGAACAACATTATATGTGATGTACATAATATTTGCTCTCAAGTTATTTCCTATATTTATATGATTTAATCAATCAACCATAGAATGCTATAACTCCTATTTTTAAAAAATATTTATATACATTACGTTTGAAATAAATTTATGACTAAACATAAGTTTTATGGATTGAAAAAGTTGGGAATGAAAGGGTTAAATTCGTTACTACTTGTGCCTGTATCGTCATCAAAGTTATAAATGTATGAAAATTTTCAGTTCAATAAGACTTTAGGAAGTATTTCAAATTAGAATAAAAAATTAAATTGGAGTTGGGGGGCCTAGGGCCAAACCCGTGAGTCCGTTACTACTTGATCATGTATTGCCATTGGAGTTATATATGTAAGCAAAATTTCAGCTCACAAGGGAGGGTCACCAACTGTTCAAAAGGTATTTCTGCATATTATATATCATCTGAAAGGTCTTACTGAGCTAACAACGAAAATATCCATCTTATCGGCATATGCGACCCCTAGCGCGAATTATTCCCAAATATATTTTTTTTTAATTACAGATTCTTTAACAATGTACTTCATATAGTTTTTATCATCATATGGTTCGGCTGCAATTCAGAGTGGCCATTCTTTGAATGCTTGCTTTTCACACGTTATATGTAGTTTGTGAACTATTGTTTTCAAAATACGCGTTATTTAGATTTAGTAATGTTTCTATTCATAAAAATACTTTAAAAAATACTAAACATTTTGTTCTTTTAAGGGAAAAAAAAGGGAGTACTCATAATTTTTACATTATATTAAGGTCTTTTTTATTTTATTTATATATATATATATATATATATATACATATGTTACCGTTAAAGCTCGAAATCCGTTAATATGCAGATTACCTAGCAAATCTGCAGATTAACTAAAATGACCCGTTAAAGTGCGGAATCAAGAGTTTTCCGCATTTTAACTAGGTAATCTGCACATTAGCGGCTTCTGTGTCGTTAAAGTTCAAATGTTTGTTTCGAGCCTTAGTTTTTTTACATTCACTATGACGTCAAACAGTCATGTGATACAGATACGCGAATAACTTTCAAATTCAAACACAAACTAAAACTTTTATCCCTTCCGCTCCGCTATAATAAACGGTAAACGCAAAACGTGGAGCACCGAAGCCTTGATTAGGTTTCTTATTATGACCAACACAAAATTTAAAGTAACAAGTAAATTATAATTGTTTTAATTTTGATTTTATTTCTTCTCTTTTTTAATTATTTCAATATAAGTTTGATAATAGTCTGCATTTTATTAATGAAATATAATCTTAATTAAAAGTTCTCTCTCGTGAAACTATCGTGAAACTTCATTTTGAATTATGAATATTAAATTTACAGCACAGTAATTATTTCCTCACGAAATAAAACTATTAAACAACAACTTTTTAAAAATAATTTATTTTAAAATTGATTTAAATTACTATTACTTACTGAAAAAAAACTAGTATGTTGTGGCCACCACAAGACTTTCTTCTATATTTTCCTATATACATATTCAATCAGTAACAACATTAAAAAAAAAAAAAAAAAAAAAAAAAAAAATTACGATTTTTTTCTAATTTTTTTTTTTTGTTAAAAGTAATACATATTCAACCAGTAACAATATTAAAAAAAAAAAAAAAAAAAAAAAAAAAGATTTTTTTCTGTTTTTTTTTTTTTTTTTTTTTTTTTTGTTAAAAGTAAAAAAAATCGATAACTTTGTTTTAAATTATCAGAGATTTATAGTTCAACCATTCGTTTTAAAGCTATTGACGAGATCTTTCGAAAGATACCCATCTTGAAAATGTACCCCCCCGTTCCCCCCCCAGGGGGGGAACCGGTGCCCCCACATGCACAAAACTTTTTTCGTAGTTAACTACTACTATTATCAATAATTGATATTAATTTTACAATCACAAGTTTAAAATAACGCTCATTATGTACATTTATACGAAATTTTGTCCTATATTGCCATGTTAAAAATTTAGAAAAAATGCGATCACAGCGCCACCTGTTGAGCTATTGATCCCTAAATGTAATCAGGACCAGTTTATGTCGGGGACCAACTATATACCAAATTTGGTTAAATTTCGTTAAAAAAAAAAATACGATTTTTTTTTTTTTTCTTTTGTTAAAAGTAAAAAAATCGATAACTTTGTTTCAAATTGTCACAGATTTATAGTTCAACCATTCGTTTTAAAGGTATTGACGAGATCTTTCGAAAGATACCCATCTTGAAAATTTACCTCCCCCGGGGGGTTACTTCCCCCCCAGGGGGAGAACCGGTGCCCCCACATACACAAAATTTTTTTCGTAGTTAACTACTACTATTATCAATAATTCATATTAATTTTACAATCACAAGTTTAAAATAACGCTCATTATGTACATTTATACGAAATTTTGTCCTATGCTGCCATGTTAAAAGTTTACATAAAATGCGATCACAGCGCCATCTGCTGGGCGATTGATCCCAAAATCTAATCAGACCCTTTCCATGTCAGGGTCCAACTATACACCAAGTTTGGTTCTATTTCATTCATCGGTTCGTGAGATACGGTGTGACACACGAAATTTTGCGATCACAGCGCCACCTTGTGGACGATTGATCCCCAAATCTAATCAGCACCATGCCCCGTCAGGTTCCAACTATATACCAAGTTTGGTTGAATTTCATTCATTGGTTCGTGAGATACGGTGAAAAATACGAAAATCTGTCCTATACTGCCATGTTAAAAATTTACATAATATGCGATCACAGCGCCACCTGAAGGGCTATTGATCCCCAAATCTAATCAGCACAATGCCCCGCCAGGGTCCAACTATATACCAAGTTTGGTTGAATTTCATTCATTGGTTCGTGAGATACGGTGAAAACACTAAACGACAGACAGACAGACACACAGACACACAGACAGACACACAGACACACAGACAGACATTTTTTAAAAACTATCAATTCGTGTTCAGTACATCCCAAAACGTGTAGATCCGTCAAAAAACGGAGGTCGAAAATTTTCGCGAATCCAATACTTTCTCTATATTACATATAGAAGAAAGTAAAAAGCTTATTTCTACAATGTATGAAATAAAAGAAACCATGATTAATACCATTACAGTTTTGATAAAATAAACATTAAATTATTGTAATTGTCATTAAATAACATGACATAATCATATAATGGTTGTAATAAAAGTAGAAAGGAAGAAATTTAATTAATCACGATAGTTAGTATTTACAAAACATTCATTTATGATATATTTTTAGATTTAAATAATTGAACTAATCATGATAGTGAATATTTACAAAAAAAAAAAAAAAAGAAAAGAAAAAAAACTAGTATGTTGTGGCCACCACAAGACTTTCTTCTATATTTTCCTATATACATATTCAATCAGTAACAATATTAAAAAAAAAAAAAAAAAAAAAAAAAATTAAGATTTTTTTTCTAATTTTTTTTTTTTTTTTTGTTAAAAGTAAAACATATTCAACCAGTAACAATATTAAAAAAAAAAAAAAAAAAAAAAAAAATTACGATTTTTTTCTAATTTTTTTTTTTTTTTTTTTTTTTTTTTTTTTTTTGTTAAAAGTAAAACATATTCAACCAGTAACAATATTTAAAAAAAAAAAACGATTTTTTTTTGGTTTTTTTTTTGTTAAAAGTAAAAAAATCGATAACTTTGTTTCAAATTGTCACAGATTTATAGTTCAACCATTCGTTTTAAAGGTATTGACGAGATCTTTCGAAAGATACCCATCTTGAAAATTTCTTCCCCCCCCCGGGGGTACTTCCCCCCCAGGGGGGGAACCGGTGCCCCCACATGCACAAAATTTTTTTCGTAGTTAACTACTACTATTATCAATAATTCATATTAATTTTACAATCACAAGTTTAAAATAACGCTCATTATGTACATTTTACGAAATTTTGTCCTATGCTGCCATGTTAAAAGTTTACATAAAATGCGATCACAGCGCCATCTGCCGGGCGATTAATCCCAAAATCTAATCAGACCCTTTCCATGTCAGGGTCCAACTATACACCAAGTTTGGTTCAATTTCATTCATCGGTTCGTGAGATACGGTGTGACATACGAAATTTTGCGATCACAGCGCCACCTGCTGGACGATTGATCCCCAAATCTAATCAGCACCATGCCCCGTCAGGTTCCAACTATATACCAAGTTTGGTTGAATTTCATTCATTAGTTCGTGAGATACGGTGAAAAATACGAAAATTTGTCCTATACTGCCATGTTAAAAATTTACATAAAATGCGATCACAGCGCCACCTGATGGGCTATTGATCCCAAAATCTAATCAGCACAATGCCCCGCCAGGGTCCAACTATATACCAAGTTTGGTTGAATATCATTCATTGGTTCGTGAGATACGGTGAAAACACTAAACCACAGACAGACAGACAGACACACAGACACACAGACAGACATTTTTTAAAAACTATCAATTCGTGTTCAGGAGACCCCAAAACGTGTAGATCCGTCAAAAAACGGAGGTCGAAAATTTTCGCGAATCCAATACTTTCTCTATATTACATATAGAAGAAAGTAAAAAAGAGGTATTAATTTTTAACTCTGAAAAATTTGGCATTCAATATTATGGCATTATTACTTTCTTCTATATGTAATATAGAGAGAGTATTGGATTCGCGAAAATTTTCGAAGTCCACTTTTTGATGGATTTACATGTTTTGGGATATGGAGAACACGAATTAATAGTTTTTAGAAAATGTCTGTCTGTCTGTCTGTCTGTCTGTATCATTTATTTGTGGACGCTGTATCTCACGAACCAATGAATGAAATTTAACCAAACTTGGTATTTAGTTGCACCCTGACATAAACTGGTGCTGACTAGATTTTGGGATCAATCGCTCAATAGGTGGCGTTGTGATCGCATTTTATGCAAATTTTTACCATGGCAGCATAGGACAAAATTCCGTATAAATGGGCATAAAGAAAGTTATTTTACACTTGTGATTGTAAAATTAATATGAATTATTGATAATAGTAGTAGTTAGCTAGGAAAAAAAATTTGTGCATGTGGGGGCATCGGTTCCCCCCCCGGGGAAGTAAATTTTCAAGATGGGTATCTTTCGAAAGGTCTCGTTGATAATAGTAATAGTTAACTTGGAAAAATTTTTTGTGCATGTGGGGGCATCGGTTGCCCCCCCACCGGGGGGGGAAGTTCCCACCCGGGGCGGCAAAGTTTCAAGATGGGTATCTTTCGAAAGATCTCGTCAATACCTTTAAAACGAATGGTTGAACGATAAATCTGTGATAATTTAAACCAAAGTTATCGATTTTTTTCAGTTTTAACAAAACAAAAAAATCGCAATTTTTTTTTTTTTTTTTTTTAACGAAATTTAACCAAACTTGGTATTTAGTTTGTCCCCGACATTAACTGGTGCTGATTATGTTTGGGGATCAATAGCTCAACAGGTGGCGCTGTGATAGCATTTTATCTAAATTTTTAACATGGCAGCATAGGACAAAAATTCGTATAAATGTGCATAATAAGAGTTGTTTCAAACTTGCGATTGTAAAATTAATATGAATTATTGATAATAGTAGTATGAAACTAGGAAAAAAAATTTCTGCATGGGGGGGCATCGCTTCCCCCCCTGGGGGGGAAGTACCCCCCCGGGGGGGATAAATTTTCAAGATGGGTATCTTTCGAAAGGTCTCGTCAATACCTTTAAAACGAATGGTTGAACTATAAATCTGTGATAATTTAAAACAAAGTTATCGATTTTTTTTTACTTTTAACAAAAAAAAAAAAAAAAACTTAGAAAAAAAATCGTTCTTTTTTTTTTTTTTTTTTTTTTTTTTTTTTTAATATTGTTACTGATTGAATATGTATAGGTAAATATAGAAGAAAGTCTTGTGGTGGCCACAACATAATAGTTTTTTTTCCTTTCAATTTCAAGTTTCCTTTATATATTTTATATATCATGATTATATTTTTACCATGTTTTTATTAACTTCGATTCTTGTTTGTTTGTGTGTTTGTCAGGGACAAATCTTGCAATCGATTTTTAACTAACTTCCGGACTAGCTAGATATTTGAAATTTTCAGGACAGCTCACAACACGGTGACAATACATTTTTCTAATAATTTTAGTCAACTGCTTCAAGTTCCGCTGCCTTCGGCAGCGTTTATATGATTCGGCAGAAAATTTATTTAACTAACTTCCCGACTAGCTAGACATTTGAAACTTCCAGAATAGTTCAGAATAAGGTTAAAATGCATATTTTTAATACCTTTAGAAAACTGTTTCGGGTTCCCGCTGCCTTCGGCAGCGTTATCAGTACAAAGATTGCAATCGATTTTTTCCTAACTTTCCGACTAGCTAGACATTTGAAACTTTCAGGATAGCTCAAAAACCGGTGACAATACATTTTTTTATTACTTTTAGTCAACTGTTTCAGGTCCCCACTGCCTTCGGCAGCGTTTATATGATTCAACAGAAAATTTATTTAACTAACTTCCCGACTAGCTAGACATGGGAAACTTTCAGAATAGTTCAGAACACGGTGAAAATGCATTTTTTAAATATTTTTAACCAACTACTCCGGGTTCCTGCTGCCTTCGGCAGCGTTACCAGTACAAAGCTTGTAATCGATTTTTCACTAACTTCTCGACTAGCTAGACATTTGAAAACTTCAGGATAGCTCAGAATACAGTTACAATACATTTTTTTTATACTTTTAGTCAACTGATTCAGGTCCCTACTGCCTTCGGCAGCGTTTATATGATTCGAACGAAAATTTATTTAACAAACTTCCCGACTAGCTAGACATTTGAAACTTTCAGAATAGTTCAGAATACGGTTAAAATGCATTTTTTTAATACCTTTAGTCAAATGTTTCGGGTTCCTGCTGCCTTCGGCAGCGTTATCAGTACAAAGATTGCAATCGATTTTTCCGTAACTTCTCGACTACCTAGACATTTGAAACTTTCAGGATAGCTCAGAATACAGTGACAATACATTTTTTTTTTTTTTATAGTTTTAGTCAACTGTTTCAGGTCCCTACTGCCTTCAGCAGCGTTTATATGATTCAACAGAAAATTTATTTAACTAACTTCCTGACTAGCTAGACATTTGAAACTTTCAGAATAGTTCAGAATACGGTTAAAATGCATTTTTTTAATACCTTTAGCCAAATGTTTCGGGTTCCTGCTGCCTTCGGCAGCGTTACCAGTACAAAGCTTGCAATCGATTTTTCACTAACTTCCCAACTAGCTAGACATTTGAAACTTTTATAATAGCTCAAAACACGAGAGCAATGAATTTTTTTAAAAATTTATCCAATTGCTCCGGGTTCCCGCTGTCTTCGGTAGCGTTTATATGATTGAACAGAAAATTTAAAAACATGGTATATAAAAAGATCTTTTTATCCTGTAATTATTTATTACTTTCTTCTATATGTAATATAGAGAAAGTATTGGATTCGTAAAAATTTTCGACCTCGGGTTTTTGATGGATTTACACGTTTTGAGAGCTGTAGAACACGATTTGACCCTTTTTAGAAAATGTCTGTCTGTCTGTCTGTCTGTCAGTCTGTCTGTGTGTGTTTTTGTGTGTGACAAAATTTTGTGGCAACTGTATCTCAGGAACTACTGCACAGAATTTCATACAAATTAGTATGTAGTTGCACCTTGACATAAATTAGTGCCTATCAACTTTTGGTAAAAATTGTTTTACAGGTTGCGTTGCCATCCCGCTTTTTCTAAATTTTTAACATGGTGATATAGGACAAAATTCTGTATAAATGTGCATAAAGAGAATTATTTTTTAGTAATCATTATGAAATTTACAAGAATTATTTATAATAGAGGTAGTCAACTGGGGAAAAAATTTTGTATGCGTAGGAGCCACGTGAACCCCCCTGGGGGGAAGTCCCCCCTCGAGGGGAGTAAATTTTCAAGATGGGTATCTTTCGAAAGGTCTCGTCAATATCTTTAAAACGAATGATTGAACTATAAATCTGTGATAATTTAAAACAAAGTTATCGATTTTTTTTACTTTTAACAAAAAGTAACTTAGAAAAAAAAATCGTTTTTTTTTTTTTTTTTTTTTTTTTTAACGAAATTTAACCAGACTTGGTATTTAGTTGGCCCCTGACATAAACTGGGGCTGATTAGATTTGGGGATCAATCACTCAACAGGTGGTGCTGTGATCGTATTTTTTCTAAATTTTTAACATGTCTCTCTCTCTCTCTCGCAGTATAGGACAAAATTTCGTATAAATGTACATAATGGGAGTTATTCTTAACCTGTGATTGTGAAATTAATATGAATTATTGATAATAGTAGTAGTTAATTAGGAAAAAAATCTCGGTCATCGCTTCCCCCCCCCTGGGGAAAGTACCACCCGGGGGGGGGGAGGGGGGTAAATTTTCAAGATGGGTATCTTTCGAAAGGTCTCGTCAATATCTTTAAAACGAATGGTTTAACTATAAATATATGATAATTTAAAACAAAGTTATCGATTTTTTTTTTTTTTTTTAACAAAAAAAAAAAAAAAAAAAACTTTGAAAAAAAAATCGTTTTTTTTTTTTTTAAATATTGTTACTGCGTGAATTTGTATAGGAAAATATAGAAGAAAGTCTTGTGGTGGCCACAGCATACTAGTTTTATTTTATTTTATTTTAGTTTAGTTTTGTTCGCTTTTTCAGATAATTTCTTTGTAGTTTATCACATAAAATGTGTTAATAAAGTTTTTTTTTTTTGTAAAATTAATATACTTGCTCAACTTGTACAGATATATGTATGCTGCAAAATATAGTTTAATTAAGCATTGGAAAACTGTCATTTTAATTTTCATGCGTTCTAAAAATTATTAAAGCAGGTTTTAATTATTTGAAGTACTTCTTAAATAATGCTTCTGATTTGTCTAATTTAAACTAGTATGTTGTGGCCACCACGAGACTTTCTTCTATATTTTCCTATACAATTTCCCTCGGTAACAATATTTAAAAAAAAAAAAAAAGTAGTTTTTTTTTCGGTAAAAGTAAAAAAATCGATAACTTTGTTTTAAATTATCACATATTTATAGTTCAACCATTCGTTTTAAAGGTATTGACGAGACCTTTCGAAAGATACCCATCTTGAAAATTTACCCCCCCCCCCCTCTCGGGGGTATTTCCCCCCAGGGGGGGGGAAGTGATGCTCCCACATGCACAAAATTTTTTTCCTAATTAACTACTACTATTATCAATAATTCATATTAATTTTACAATCACAGGTTAAGAATAACTCTCATTATGTACATTTATGCGAAATTTTGTCCTATACTGCCATGTTAAAAATTTAGAAAAAATACGATCATAGCGCCGCCTGTTGGGCGATTGATCCCTAAATCTAATCGGCACCAGTTTATGTCAGGGGCCAACTAAATACCAAGTTTAGTTAAATTTCGTATTAACAAAAAAAAAAAAAAAAAAAAAAAAAAAAATCGTTAACTTTGTTTTAAAGTATCACAGATTTATAGTTCAACCATTCGTTTTAAAGGTATTTATCGAAAGCTATTAAAGTTATTATATTTCATTTTAAAAATGCATAAAATCTTCAAACTTATATTGACAGAATAGTAAAGATGAAATAAATAAAACAAATATAACTTTAAAAGACATAAAAATTAAAACACATACAGAATAAAATAAGAAAACAAAACAAAAGTAATCTTTTTTTTTTTTTTTTCCCGAATGAAAAAAACAAATACAACGTAGCGTGCTGTAAAATTACAACACCAGAGATCATATTTTCACTTTAACGAGTGCCTAGTAGGTAGTGTGAAGATTATCTAGGTAATTCGCAGATTACCTAAGTAATTTGAGAAATGAAACAATTTTCCTCACTTTAACGGATCACCCTATTTAATGTGCAGATTACCTAGCTAATCTGCAGATTAACTGATTTCTGCACTTTAGCGGTAACACATATATAAATTATGGCTACACATACATGAATTTTTCAAGTTTATATGAAAAATTTCAGTATTCAAATGTTTTCAAATAATAAATGTAGTTTTATTGGAATACATAAATAAGAATATTTTACATTAATTCCAATTTATTGTGATATAAGACACACACACACACACACATATACTCACAAATAAAAAATAAATAAACAAAATTAGGAATTTACTACATAAAATAATAAAATAAATTTAGCTTTATATACTAATGATATTAGTATAAATGCTCAATTTTTAAACTTTCTCGTACCTGTATATAGTAGATAATGTATTATTTTGCGGTTAAATTTTCGAAAGTGAGTTTTTGTTATATTTACGCGTTTTAAGGCGCAATTAATCCAAAAATAAGTTTTTTTGCAGTTGGTCTGTATGTTTATTAGCAGTATACCTCAGTAAAAAAAGTAGCAGGAAGTAATTTTTTTTCTTTTCTAAATCTGTATTATATAGGGATGTAATACTAAACTTTTTGTTGTGGTCGAACAAATGGCTCGTGTACAGGGACAACCAAAATAATTCAAATTTCAAATACATTTTGCTTATATGGGTAAAATTTCTAGTAGTTGCAATTTAACATCTATATTTTGCGATTAACAAAATCACATGAGCATACTTTCTTTTCTCTTTATATAAATAAAATCACATTTTTTGCAGAATATGGTATGGAAATCATCGATCATTCGTTTAGAGAGCTACTCAAAAGCATTTGGATACATTGGGGCTATAATTTGAAATTCTAGAAATTAATACATATCTTTTTCATATAGGACTAAATTACACAATGGACTATGTATATAACTTTACGACAATTAAAAGGCTACTCAAAATTAAGCGAAATTGCTTATTCTGTTGAATTTAATTCATGTAAATGTTTTAGTACATTTTGCAATGCCGACGAAAACTGCTCAGGAATAAAAATTAGTTGGTCATACTAATACGATAGACATTTTTTTTTTTTTTTTAATTCAATTATCAGCTCTGTTTTTTGTATAATGTCGCGTTTTGTGGCCTCATGTATATGAAAGTCAATTTTTTTTAAATGTTCAATCTGTATACATGTGTGCTAAAAGCATAACTTAAAAAAATAGGTAATTGCAAAAAAATGAAATTTATATCTTGAATTTCACGTAAGGTTGCCATTTAAATAGTTTAAAATGAAAAAAAAAAAAAACTGTAAATAACTGTGTTAGGTCGAAACAGAATGATCATAAATAATAAAAACCACGACCCTTTAGTCGAACAAAGTAGGCACGAGTTCTGCAAGTACGTTTTCTGCTAGTACAAATACTGTACTAATACCACTACTTTTATACTTTTCTTTGATAGCAGCCCAGCAAAATTAAACAGTGCGAATAAATGTTTACAATTCAATCTGAGTTCTTTGTTCTTTTGAAGTAGCTGCCATTTAAAAAAAAAATAAAAAAATGTACATCGAGCTTATCAATAAACTTGGATTATGTACATAATGACTTTCAGACAAATCGGTTCATAAATAATTTTTTTAACTGAGTTTGAAACGTTGAAGTAATTACAATTTTGAAACAAGTTGGGGGATCGAGTTGACTAAAAAAAATTGGTTGAGTTGGGATCTTCATATGAGTTATGCATATATCAAGATTCAGGCAAATCTGTTCATAAATACGTCTTTGTGTGAGTATGAGTTTGAAAATTTTAAGTAGCCGTTATTTTGAAACACAGACACCCGATCGAGTTGATTAATAATCTTGGTTGAGATCTTGATATAAACTATGTACATACCGCATTTTAAGCAAAACTATTGAAAATGCGTTTCTTATCCGAACTTGAAATTTTTGAAATGGCCACCATTTTTTAACTTTATGGTAGATTAAGTAACCAACAAAATCACTTCAGCTATTACTATGGTAAATCCACTGTCAAATTTGTGTTTCAATTGATTCAGTTATACATGCATACTACATACACATACACTATATGTATACACACAGAGAAAGAGGGGGGGGGGGAAACAAAGTAATTACTTTGATTTTTGAAAAAAGTCTACGTAAAAAGTTAAATAAATCTCAATTATTTAAGATTAGACCTTAAAATTCCATAGCATTGAGCAGAGCCTGATTAAGGGGGAAGCACACATTATCTCCGCTCTCACCGGAATATTTTTACAATCATTTTTTACTTCATGTCATAGAAATTCCATGTTTTGACGAGGAAATATATTTTATAAAAAATGAACGGTGTAAAACAATCCAGTCAACCACGACTGTTTGGGGAGAATGATGGGATGTTTTTCTTCTAGCTGTAAATCACTAAACTCTAATCTCCCGCCGAGCCGCATCATTTTTTCATCATCTAGATTAGGAGTTAAGTTGCTAAGGGGAGAATTTTTATCAATAATTTCTTCATTTATTAGCGAGTGAAATTCATTTTTAAAATACAACTTTTGTTCATTCGATATCAAATGTTTCTCAGCTTTTATTAGTTCTTCGGTTGTCAATGTACTGTTAAGTTCTGGAATTTTTTTTGATCCTCTTAATAAATCTTTTTACCCAAGCTGTAACTCTGATTAATTTTTCTAAACTGCTGTATTTTCTGATATCAATGTGGTTTTCTAGTTGTTCTGTCATGCAATTGAAAAGGAGTGTTTCTTTTATCTTTTTTCTATATTCTAAGCTTTCTACATCTAGCTTTTGTTTATCATCAGGCTTAGGCCAAAGTTCGAGGGTGAACTGAGCCATTCAGGCCCATTTAACCACAATCTATCATTAATTAATTTTATGATCTTTGCACCTCTGGATACAAAGTCGGCAGGATTAGACGAACCGGGACAGTGCCTCCAATTTGAAGGAGATGTCAATTCACGAATATCTTGTACTCTATTCTGCACAAACGGCTTAAACTTTTCTGGAGAGCCTCTAATCCAAAAAAAAAAGCGATCATTGAGTCTGTCCAGTAAAACGTGGGTATATCTAATTTCAGAGCTCTCAAAATATTATGACCTAGTTTAGCTGCCAACAATGCAGCTGTGAGTTCAAGTTTAGGTAGCGTGAGATTTTTCAAAGGCGCTACTCTATTTTTGGAAGCAACGAATATCGTTTTGCATTTTTCATTCGAGATTTCTTTAATTCTAAAATAGGCAACAGTGCCAAATGCTTTGATACTAGCATCTGAGAAAACATGTAGTTTCAAATCACCGATGTTAAATTCTGGAAAATCAGAAAAATAATATCTCGGCACAGAAAATTTAGAAAGATGAGTTACTTCATTACACCAGTCTTTCCATATTTTTTTCAAATCTTCAGGCAATGTTACCATCCCAATCAAGACCAGTCTTCCAGATCATTTGCATAAGACATTTAACTCTTAAGGTGTAGGGTCCTAGGAAACCGATAGGGTCATAAATTTTGCCTAGTACTTGTAAAACAAACCTTTTAGTATTTATCTGTTTAGAAACGAGGTTTATTAAATCCTTACAATCAAAATAGAGAGTATCTTTCGAGTTATTCCACCCTAAACCCAAAACTTTATTAGGGGGATCATTTTCTTCAAATATTTTAGAATCCTTGCTAATAACATTTTTTTTGTACCCAAAATTCATGTAATGGTGTCAAATTTGTATGAAATTTGTGAAGTTGCATACTCGCGTCTTTAAAGATACTAATTGAGTCTAGACTTGTAGTTAAAGCTTTCTCTACTGACGGGTGGCTTCCTATTATGTCATCTACATAAATGTTTTCATTTAAAAAACTAACAGTCTCCCTATGTGTGTCGATAAAATTTTTCAAATGATGTTTTATCGTCGCAGCCAATAGGAAAGGACTACAATTAAGTCCAAACAAAACTCTAGTGAATCTAAAAATCTGAAGGGGAGAGGTGCCTTCGTGAGGACTTTCTGTAAACAAAAATCGTGTTACGTCTCTATCTTCCTCGTCTATCAAAGTTTGTAAAAATGCTTGTTTCATGTCCGCAGTAAAAGCTACGGGATGAAATCTAAATCTAGACAAAATGTCAAAAATATCTTCATAAAGATTAGGTCCAATATGTAGACAATTATTAAGAGAAAGATTATTGTAATCATGTGGAGACGCATCAAACACGATCCGTAATTTACTTGTTGTACGATCTGTTTTTATTACCGCTCTATGTGGTAAATAGAAGGTTGTAGAATTTTCCTCCAAATCCGTAACGGGTTCTATAATACCCTCTCTCAAATAATCCTGTAAAACATTGTTGTATTCAAAAAATAAATTTGGGTTTCTACAAAATTTGTACTTAAGTCTCGAAAATCTGTTTTTAGCGATTTCAAAATTATTTCGTAATTGTGATTTACTAATTTTCCAAGGGAATTTAACTTTATATCGTTTATTTTCATACTTAATTTCCGATTCAAAATTTTTCATAATTTTATTTTCGGAAAGGTCAAATTTTTCTTTCGGATTAATAAGACCCGAATTTTCCAAATTCCAAAAATTTTCTATTTGTTTTGACAACAAATTTTCTTCTACTATGATACTCATGGTTAATGATTCAAGAGAATCGCTTTTAATTCCCTGTAAAACCCAACCGAACACAGTTTTTACTGCTACTAAATTTTTATTAATGTGCCTAATATTACCTAACACAATATCATAATAATAATCGACTCCTATCAATAGTGTAATGCTTTCTTTACTATTAGGTATATCAGCTAATTCTAAATTCTGAAAATTATCATTTTTCGTGATTTTTTCCAATTCAGGGGGAGGGTGAATGAACGATCCAGAAATTTCATCCGTAACTAACGCTTCAATTTGAATATTATGATCAGGCTTATTTTTATTCACGGGCTTTAATTTAACTATGCCATAGGTTTTTTCTATCGGTGTTTTACTTCCAAATGTGTATACTTTCAATTTTTCATTTCTAATCACTTTTAAATTTAGTTCATTAGCAATAGAACGACATAAAAATGTTCTACTAGAAGCTGAATCGAGAAGCAAACGGATCGTTTTCTCTTTCGTTTTATTTTTAATATTTACGGAACAAGTTTGTAACAAGATTTTATTTTCCTGATTAATAGAAGAAACGGTAGAAACTATTTCCTGTTTGGATTCTGAACCAGAAGGAACATTTATTTTTTCCTGAGGTTTATGTTTACACTGTTAAAAATTTCAGTTCAAGGTTGAACCAAATGTTGGTACTACAGTAGCTTCAGAAACCAAAACATGGTATATTTTTGCTGCCACCATGCGATGGTGAAACCTTCTACTATGATTTGGCGTTTCTTGTTTAAAAAAAGCACTAAATTATGGTAAAAAATTTCTCCGTCTTATGGATGTAGCTATTGAAGTACCAAGCCTTGGTTTAGTAAAGCACCAAATAATGGTAAAAGGTTTCACCATCGCATGGTGGCAGCAAAAATGTACCATGTTTTGGTTCAACCTAGGAGAAAATTTTTAACAGTGTAGATTTGTAACACAGAATTGTGTTATGTTTATATCCACATATTCTGCATTTAATGTCCCTATGACATTCCGAAATACGGTGCTTTGGTTCCAAACACAAAAAACAACGGCCTTGAGATTTCAAAATATTCTTTTTCTTTTCAATATCGAACGCGAAGCAATTTTCTGACGCGTGATTCTTTTTACAAAAAATGCATCTCATCTGTTTATTTTCAACCGCTGTAGTGATTAATTCATGTGCAGACGATAATCTATTGGCGCCTCTCGAACTCAATTTGTTACTTTTTATTTGTTCGTTTGTTTTATTTTTTGTAGATAATGTTCTTTCCCGCGAAATTATTTCCGTTTGTATGAAATCTAATAGCTCTTGAATTTTAATTCCATGTAAATTAGATGCGTGTTTTCTATTGAATTCTAAATTTAAATCGGACGGTAGTGACTTTAGAATTACTGCGATCCGCGTTTGTAATGATCGATAGATGGCGCTTTCCCAACTGCAGTTGTTAGTAAATATAATAGCAACACGTGCATTTATAATTGTTCTTTCTTGTTGTTCTATCATTGTTTCAGCGTGAAAGCTTTCAGTGGTGTGATAATTTCACCTTAGCCCACCAGAGGGCGAGCATTTCATTACAATCGCGGATTAACATAGCACTATAATTATTCTCATCAACTTCTAACGAGGATAATGATCTAATATTTATCTCGATTTCTTCATGTAATTTTTTTAATCTGAAAATATCTGTGGATTTATAAACGGGTGCTAAATTTAACAAATTGTTGATGTGGTGGTTAATTATCATATCGCGTTGACCGAATCTTTGTTTAAGAGTTTCTACGGCTTTATCATAATTTTGTTCCGAAATCTCTAACCCGTGTATGGAATTTAAAGCTGTCGAAGTTAAATAACTTTTTAAATAATTAAATTTCCCTACCTTTGACAAAGCTTCATTGTCATGAATAGTAACTTGAAAAGTATTCCAAAAACTCATAAATTGGGACAATTCACCGCCAAATTTTTGAATGACCAATTTAGGTAATTTAACAAATTTGTTATTCTCACTTAACGGTGTACTTCTATTCTGTAATGTACTTGAAACATTTGAATTTACACCACTATTTTCGACTAAATTTACTTTTATTTTCTTTTTTGCTCTAAAAATAGCGTTCGCGATTTTGCCTTGGTATTCATAACACACGTTTTTTTTCATTTTCATATTCCGTTAAAGGAATTATTTTTTCTATTTCCCTATCGGCTTCCTGTAGAAGCCCATTTTTTATAGTTAGTTGATTAAGAGCTTCCTCTAAATCTTCAACATTTAAATGTTCTTCTTTTAAATTTAGTTCTATACTATTCACCAACTTCGTAACACTGGATCGGATGATTTTTCTATTAATTTTATGTTTGTCATCCATTGTAAATTTCCATAAATATTTCTTACCTTGAGCAGTCTTCGCTCTAAGAGCTAATCCAATATTATGAAACACAAAAGGGAATTTTAATAATCGAATTTAACACAAGCACCGTTACTTTCAAAAACAACACTCTCTTCCCGGCCAAAATGAAAAAATGCACCAAAATGAAAAATAATTCTCGGTTCAGTGGTTTTTGAAATCTAAGAAAAAAGGAACAAAATCAAAATGCCGGATCGCTTTAAGCAAGAGAATGAAAAAGGGACAACGATGCATTATTCTTCTTGAAATTTTAATGATTATAATAAAATAAAAGATCTATTTACACTTTAAATACATTATATACAAAAAAGAAATACTTAAAGGAACATAGTTCCGAATCTAATTAACTCTCATAGTGAGAGATCGAAATTCTATCTTCGAACGCAGTCGAAGAATCCAAAATCTAAAACTAAAACTTACTGGCCGTTGCCAAAATCTATTAACAAAATATAGGTTCTATCTTTTTTCTTTCATTGGCGACGCAGCGCCGTCTAAAGGGAATTGACCGTTATTAGATACCAGAATTCTTTTAAAATAATTTTTAATGAGAATTTTCTGTTTATTATAGGAGGAAAGTATTTGTTAAAAAATAACGGTGTAAGTATAAATAATGTGTGCTTCCCCCTTAATCAGGCTCTGGCATTGAGTGAAAAATCAAAGTATAAACAGAAAGCAACCTAGTAGCTACGGAGACCGAAACTAATTACAAAACGCTCATGGCATCAATAATCCATTCAAAAATCATTCGCCTATTCCCACCCAGTGTTGCCAGATGTAGGGATTTCTCCCTACAGTAGGGTTTTTTAGCTCTGATTTTGGCGTAGGGGGGAATTTTTTTTTTTTTTAATTCTGTTTTGTAGGGTTTTTTCTATTATCTAATGAAAATTTTAAAATTCTTTTTAAAAACGCAAAAAGTTTTAAACTTATCTGTAAGAAAGTTGCTTACAATACCTTGTTTCTGATACATTATTTTATTACAGATTGATGCAAAGTGAAACATCTATAGATATGGTAATAAGATATAGATTGATCAGCGACTGGAAAAAAGTGATACTTTTTTTCTCGGGAAAAGTCACTCTAATGGCTGCCATTTCCCGAGTAAATCACACACAGGAATACACACGGATAATTTAGAAAATAAAATTTATGAATAATTTATTTACTAAAGGTGAATGAAAAACTCCAGACACAGTTTCAAATTCATTTTTCTTTTTTTCAATACTTTCTAATGGCGGATTTTAGAACTTTTTTCGGCATCAAAAATTTTTGCTCGATAACTTAGGGATGACTGATCTATATATATTACTATATCTCTGGAAACCATGGAAACATCTCGTAACTCAGGTTGCCAGCATCTATAATTTATTCCAGTGTATTATTAGTACCGACCTCTACTTCTCGTACATTTTTATAAGAGTTATTTTCTTCCTATTTAATCTTAGTTACATACTGGGGAAAATTACTCAAGAAAATTAGTAAGGGAGAAAAAAGGGCATTATTATGATTGCGCCGGCATAAATTATAATAGTCGGAAAATTTGCATATTTTTTAAATGTCCTCGCTTTTATTGTTATTACTATTACTAGCAGGCTTTGCCCGCTTCGCTGGACGTTAAACTTAAATGATTTGTCAAAATGCCATATCTTTATTAATAACCTAAGTTCTCGCTGTGATTGGTAGAGGTTTTCTCGCTCCCAATGTTAGGAGTCTGGGTCCCCACTGTCTTCGGCACAACTTACCCACTTCTTACTTCCCCACCCTCAGCGGGTGAGTTCGAAGTTTTGCAAAATCCCACTAATGCACATAATGCGTACACTTAATCAATATCCACACACCAAAATTCGCCATTCAAAGATAATTCAAAGCGAATTCAAACGGAAAAACATGTTTTTACACATGTTTATTGCCATCCGACTCCGAGAAGGGGGGGGGGGGGGATTTCGAATTTCGTGAAATGCAGCTACAATAAGTGCCGGATGCATACAAACAATTTTAGCACCAAATTTCGTGACCACAGAAGTCTTTAATAGACAGTATTATAAATAAAAAATAAATAAATAAAAAATAAAAATTATACAGACGACATTATTTCATTATTTAAAACATGAAAATCTGACATTGACAGATTTTAATTTAGTGCCAGAGGCCTACTGCTAAACTTGTTAATATCAACAAATTCTTCTTTAGTTAATTCGTGACGATCTAAATTCCACGATAAAGTTTTCATTAAATCAAACCAATGTGTTTCAGCTGCAGATACTGTAACAAATAACGTTGGAAGTCCAGACTGTCTTATAGCCGCAAAACAACGTTTTTTCTCTTTTTCCCAATGAGGGGGAGGTGTGCCTTGGGGGGACTCATGTCAAAGGTGTGCCTTGCGGGGGGGAACTCATGTCAAAGTTGTACCTTGGGGGGGACTCATGTCAAAGTTGGGCCTTGGGGGGACTCATGTCAAAGTTGGGCCTGGGGGGGACTCATGTCAAAGTTGTGCCTTGGGGGGACTTCATTCAATAAATCCCCATTCAATAAACCGACTGAAATAGGCCCTTAGCACTATTAAGAGTGTATTATAAAAATTCGATAACGCTGTACCGACTGAAATAGGGGTAGCTTGGAGGGGGGACTCATGTCAAAGTTGTGCCTTGGGGGGACTTCATTCAATAAATCCCCATTCAATAAACCGACTGAAATAGGCCCTTAGCACTATTAAGAGTGTATTATAAAAATTCGACAACGCTGTACCGACTGAAATAGGGGTACCTTGGGGGGGAGTCATGTCAAAGTTGGGCCTGGGGGGGACTCATGTCAAAGTTGTGCCTTGGGGGGACTTCATTCAATAAATCCCCATTCAATAAACCGACTGAAATAGGCCTCTAGCACTAATTAAGAGTGACCTATAAAAATTCGACAACTGTACCGACTGAAATAGGCCTCTAGCACTATAATAAATACAAAAAGCACAGCTTAAGTATCGGAACCCTTTGGTGACTTTAAATATTTTAAGCCATTTTTGCGATGAACTGAATTGGCTAACTCAATTGTGCAATTAAAGATCTTGGCGAGAAACGTCCGAGCTACTTCGGTGCCGAATTTCAAATTTTACCAAAGGGATCCAATACTAAAGCTGTTCCATATCGAATCTGGGTTGAAAACGGAAAAAGGGCAAAATAAATTAGAAATATCAGACCTATATTTATAAATTTGATACCAAATGAAAGGGGTGATTTTTCTGAATCCAGGGGTGCAAACAGTTTTTTGATGCTACAATTAGAATTTTAAAAAATAACTAAAGTATGAAATTTAAGTGGCAACGGAAAAACGGTAAAAGGGGAAAATAAATTAGAAGTATCAGACCTACCGTTACAAATTTAGTACCAAATGAAAGGGGTGATTTTTGTGAATCCTGGGGTGTAAACAGTTTTTCGATACGACAATTAGATGTTTTAAAATTAACTAAAGTATGAAACTCAGATGGCACATTTCAATCTTTTCATAATTTGTCGTGCGAGTCACGCGAATAAAAAAAGTCTTTATCTTAAAAATTTATTTTTGCATTTTATTTTTCCATTCAAAGCGTTTTAGTGAAAAAATATTTATGGCGCGTGCGCAGGCGTTTCTTACCCACAATTTAAACACTAATCAGAATTTTAAAAATTTCTATAGAAATAATTTTAAGTTGGGTGAAGACCTAAGTTTCTGCCAAGCGCCGTTGAATTCCGTCCAGCCGTTCTCGAGTGATGCCCGGACAAACGTGCTTTAGTCTTTTACCCCCCAGGGGGGAACGGGGGGGAATTTCTGAAAAGTTGATAGATATAATTTTAAGTTGGGCGAAGACCTAAATCCCTGCCAAGCGCCGTTGCATTCCGTCCTGCCGTTCTCAAGTGATGCCCGGACAAAAAAAGCGACGGACACGATGACACACACACACACACACACAGGCAAAATTTTCTGAAGTCATTTTCGGCTTTCATGGGGTGTGAAACGTGAAGATATCGCAAAATTTTTCGATTCCGACAAATTTACAGACAAAACTCTGATTTTATTAATATAGATGCTATATGATTTATGATTTTTAGATTTATGATTTAGCCATAATCGCCAAAAATAAATCGCCAGATTCAGCTGTGGAATATTATAGTTGTTCCCAAATTTGGTGCGTAAATTGTTTGTATGCATCCGGCACTTATTGTAACTGGATTTCACAAAATTCGAAATCCCCCCTCCCCCCCCTCTCGGAGTCGGAGGGCAATAAACATGTGTAAAAACATGTTTTTCGTTTGAATTCACTTTGAATTATCTTAGAATGGCGAATTATGGTGTGTGGGTATTGATTAAGTGCACGCATTATGTACATTAGTGGGATTTTGCAAAACTTCGAACTCACCCGCTGAGGAAGGGCAAGTAAGAAGTGGGTAAGTTGTGCCGAAGACAGTAGGGACCCAGACTTCTCACGTTGCGAGCGAGAATACCTCTACCAATCACAGCGAGAACTTAGGTTATTAATAAAGATATGGGATTTTGACAACTCATTTAAGTTTAATGTCCAGCGAAGCGGGCAAAGCCTGCTAGTAATAAATAAATAAATAAATAAAATAAATGTTTGCACGTTCATTTTTTTCCCACGTAAAAACTAAATTTACGGGTTTATTTTTAATTATTGGAAGTTTTTTAGAGTATGCTTATTTTATTACTGTATCATAATGTTTTGATAAAAAATAAATAAATAAATAAAAATGATGTTATTGCAAGACTATACTAAAAATAACATGCAACCGGAAAAAGTATAGGAGAATGAATTAAGTGATGTTTGAAATTGTGATCAGCGAGTGCTTCAATTTGCATCTTCCATGTGTCAATTTGTTAATTAAACGCCTCGTGTGGGCGTTAAACTGGTAAGGAAAAGGAGAGGTGGGAACAGTGTTGCCAGATGAAAATTTAAATTATCCCTACTTTATGGAGAAAAAATCCCTACATTCCCTACGTTAAAATATTTTTACCCTACAAAATACCCTACGATTCAAAACTATTAATAGAAATTATATAAAATCATATTATTATTATTATTTTAATACTTTCTAGCATTAAAAAAATGATCTATTCTTATTTACACATAAGTTGATTGTTGAAACAAACGGACAAATAAAAACAAGTACCTAATATATGTATAAAAATGTATATTCGTGAAAACACAGTAAATAAAATGAACTATGTTTCTATAATTTGTTTAAATTTAATACTTTCAGCCCTTTATTCTATTAAATTATTAAATCAAACAGCTAGTCTCCTTTGACATCTTTTCGCATCAAACTTACCTAATAAATTTAATTTAGAAATGAATAATCAATGTTAAACCAGCAAATATCGACTTGATAGGTACCTTACTCCGACTCCTTAGGGGGTGTGGCTACACGAAATGGGTGGTGTGATCACATCAAAGAGAAATAAAAAGACTAATTTACAGAAAGGAAAACGAAAGACAACGCATTCTGACGTAAAACAAAATAAAATACACTTATTAACAAGTATTACAAGTAACACTTATTACACATATTAACAAGTTTAGCAGTAGGCCTCTGGCACTAAATTAAAATCTGTCAATGTCAGATTTTCATGTTTTAAATAATGAAATAATGTTGTGTCTGTATAATTTTTATTTTTTATTTATTTTTTTTTATTTATAATACTGTCTATTAAAGACTTCTGTGGTCACGAAATTTGGTGCTAAAATTGTTTGTATGCATCCGGCACTTATTGTAACTGCATTTCACGAAATTCGAAATCCCCCCCCCTTCTCGGAGTCGGATGGCAATAAACATGTGTAAAAATATGTTTTTCCGTTTGAATTCGCTTTGAATTATCTTTGAATGGCGAATTTTGGTGTGTGGATATTGATTAAGTGTACGCATTATGTGCATTAGTGGGATTTTGCAAAACTTCGAACTCACCCGCTGAGGGTGGGGAAGTAAGAAGTGGGTAAGTTGTGCCGAAGACAGTGGGGACCCAGACTCCTAACATTGGGAGCGAGAAAACCTCTACCAATCACAGCGAGAATTTAGGTTATTAATAAAGATATGGCATTTTGACAAATCATTTAAGTTTAACGTCCAGCGAAGCGGGCAAAGCCTGCTAGTAAATGATAAAATTGTAAGCTAAATTATAAATCAAATCATAAATTCATAAATCCAAAGTAAATAGCATGTAGGCTGCCATATTATATCGCAAACAGTTCAGAACGACATCGTTATCGTTCAAATCGGCGCCAAAGAAAAATCGCCAAATTCAGCTGTGGGGAAATACTATAGTTGTACCTAAATTTCGCGACCACAGAAGTCTTTAATAGAAAATATTATAAATAAATAAATACAAAAAGCGCAGCTTTAATATGGGACCCCTTTGGTGACTAAATATTTTAAGCCATTTTTGCGATGAACTGAATTGGCTATCTCAATTGTGCAATTAAAGATGTTGGCGAGAAACGTCCGAGCTACTTCGGTGCCGAATTATAAATTTTGCCAAAGGGATCCGATACTAAAGCTGCTCCATACACAAAATAAATAAATAAATAAAATAAAATAAAAACTCTTTTCTGATATTTACAAAATAAAAATAAAAAATCTTAATAAAATCCAATTTATAATCATTTACAATTAAGGGGAGAGCATAAAAGAACCTCATAAGGTACATAATAACAATAGAAAATTTTGTTGACTGCAGGAAAGAAAAGTACTGCTTAATTAAATAAAAATATTAAACTAATGCCAAATATCTCTATGAAAATATTTATCCACATGCAAATTCCTGATTTAAATTTTTAAAAAAGTAGGTCAACTATTTATTTTTCTCTCTAATTTTTATTATTAATCACGTGAAATTAAAAATATTTCATTTTATTTCTCGAAAACTAAAATATATATAAATGCGTATCCGAATCTGGCTGAAAACGGAAAAAGGGGAAAATAAATTAGAAATATCAGACCTATATTTATAAATTTGGTACCAAATGAAAGGGGCGATTTTTCTGAATCCAGGGGTGCAAACAGTTTTTCGATGCGACAATTAGATTTTTAAAAAATAACTAAAGTATGAAATTTAAGTGGCAACGGAAAAAAGGAAAAAGGGAAAAATAAATTAGAAATATCAGACCTATCGTTACAAATTTAGTACCAAATGAAAGGGGTGATTTTTCTGCATCCTGGGGTGTAAACAGTTTTTCGATACGATAATTAGTTTTTTTTTTAAATTAACTAAAGTGTGAAACTTAGATGGCAACACTTCATTTCAATCTTTTCATAATTTGTAGTGCGAATCACGCGAATAAAAAAGTTTTTAACTTACAAATTTATTTTAATGTTTTAATTTTCCATTCATAGCGTTTTAGTGAAAAAGTGTTTATGGCGCATGCGCAGGCATTTTTTACCCACAATTTAAACACTAATCATAATTTTGAAAATTTCTATAGATATAATTCTAAGTTGGGTGAAGACCTAAGTTTCTGCCAAGCGCCGTTGAATTCCGTCCAGCCGTTCTTGAGTGATGCCCGGACAAACGTGTTTTAGTCTTTTACCCCCCAGGGAGGAAAGGGGAGGAATTTCTGAAAAGTTGATAGATATAATTTTAAGTTGGGTGAAGACCTAAATTCCTGCCGAGCGCCGTTGAATTCTGCCCAGCCGTTCTCAAATGATGCCCGGACAAAAAAAGCGACATACGGACACGATGACACACACACACACACACACACACACAGGCAAAATTTTCTGAAGTCATTTTCGGCTTTTATGGGGTGTGAAACGTGAAGATATCGCAAAATTTTTTGATTCTGACAAATTTACAGACAAAAGTCTGATTTTATTAATATAGATAATTAAAATAAAATTGAGAAAAATCCTACTAAAGAAATAAAACAGCTGCCTTTAACATCTTGGCGAAATTTTAAATTTAGAACCGAAGTAGCACGGACGTTCCTCGCCAAGGTCTTTAGGGGACTTGGCAACATTTAAGGTTTCATATAAAAGCTCATACTTCGATTTAACATTTATAAATCGAACTACATTAAGTTTGTTCAATAAAAAAGTATATTCAAGGAATAATTTTTATGATTTTCGATATATATATATATATTTTTATAGATTTGAAATCTTTAAATTGCGTTTTCTCAGCCTGCATTTTTTACGAATTCGAGATTTTCAAAATGCTACAACTTCTACATGTATTTAAGAAAATACTTAATATTTTTTGGAACGTTTAATAGAATCTAGTTAAAAGAATTAGGGACGGAATTTGAAATTTATTAATCAGTTTTTTGGAAATAAATAAATAAAAATTGCATGTCTACATAAAAATTTCAAGGGAGAAAAAAAAAGGGGGGCAAGATTTTATGATATTTTTTATATTTTTTACTTCCACTTTCACTTATATTTTTTTCTTTTAAGGATATTTCAAAATCCATCCCTAATTCGCTTAAATTGGTTCTATTATACATCTAAAGAAAGCAGATCTGCCAAACTAATCCAGCAAATTGTTAGTACCGCCTCTTTTTCTACACCACTTAATTTTCAGAATAATTCTGCCCAAAGGTATTCACGATGAATTAAAAAAAATAATAATTAAAAAAAAAAAAAAATACCCTAAAAAATAAGTGGTGTAGAAAAAGGGGCGGTACTAACAATTTGTCGGATTAGGTTGGCAGCTCTGAGAAAGTATTTATTTTTAAATATGTATAGAAGTTTTAACATTTCAAAGATCATATAAATTCGTAAAAAAGAAAAAAAAAGGGGGAGGGGTATGAGAAACCGGAGAAAACGTAATTTAAAGATTTCAAATCTGTAAAAAGTATATCAAAAACCGTTGTAAGAATTGTTGCCTGAATATGTATTTTATTGAACAAACCTAATTAATATAATATCGATCAATTTATGAATATTAAATGGGATTTAAGCTTTTGTATGAAACTTTCAGTGGTGCCAAGCCCCCTTTGCTTTTGTAATTACGTTAGTCACTTTTATTCATCACCAAAATAACAAAAATTTAAAAGCTGTCAAAGACCTCCTATGCTAAAGCTGTACCAAAGAAATTTTAAGAAATATATATAGTAACCTATGATAGGGAATGAAACCAGTGGCGGATCCAGAACTTGACTTTTGGGGGGGGGGGGGCTAAGATTTTTCAAAGTGTTATTCTAGACCAATAAAAAATTTACAATTGCAATATTCAATTGTGAATGTCAGTGTTTTGGGGGGTGGGGCTTCAGCCCCCTAGCCTCCCCCCCCCCCTAAATCCGCCCACTGAATGAAACACAGTTATTGCATGCGTTTATATGGAAGGATAGATAAAATAAGTCCTGTGGAATTAAATTAAATTCTCTTTTGTGCAGAATTTGACATCTATTACTTATGGTTATTATTATTATTTTCATTATGAAAGATTGCGATTAGATAGTCTCAGTTTATAAAATTTCAGGATAGTACATTTTATCTTTTGCGAATTGTTTATAAGTGATTTTTATGAGAAATGCAATTTTAAATAATATGTGAACCTAAAACTATTTTTAGCGTCGAACGACTTTGAAGAAAAAAAAAAAAAAATCCATAGTGAAAGTTTAAATTCAATTCGTTTTTAGTTTTTATACACAAGCAAATTTTGTTTGAAAATGCCAGAGTTATACAGTTACCCGTCAAGTAATTATTAACTTTCAAAATAAAATATTTTTCAAATAGAAATGTTAACGTTATCCGCGATTGTAATGAAATGCTCGCCCTCTGGTGGGCTAAGGTGAAATTATCATACCACTGATAGCTTTCACGCTGAAACAATGATAGAACAACAAGAAAGCACAATAATAAATACACGTGGCAATATTTACTAACAACTGCAGTTGAGAAAGCGCCATCTATCGATCATTACAAACGCGGATTGCGACCTTTAACAAAAATTTACACGTGTAATGACAAACATCATTAATCTTAATTTATGAAATTAGATAATATTTTATTGTTTACTAAAACTTTAAACAACTTTACTGACTTGTTTAGATCCTATAATTGTTATTCTATAGCACTGCTACAAACGTGCAAATCCCATCCGGAGCATTGTTAGTTACCGCTCCTTTTTTTACTCCATTTTACAGTAATTCTTACATTCACAATGAATAAGAAGAAAAGTACTCAAAAGTAACACTGGTGTGGGGAAAAAAAAAAAGGCAGGTACTAATAATCCTCCAGATTATTAACACTTTCGCGACCGCATGTTTTTGCCTTTTTGACAGAAAGCTCCGCCTGTCGGCGTTATTCTTTTATATTACCTTATTTTAAATCAAGGTTTTCTATATTCACATTTATTATATAAATGAATATACATTGTAATCATACTCTTTTCTAATCACAGTATTTATATCCATAGTGCATTGATTGAATAAATATGAATGTTGGGTATATTGCTGAGAAATAATGTAATCTATGTAACTCAAAAAAACGCCCCCTGGTGGGGTTGCAGATCTTCAAATGACACGAATTCCCGGCGTGAAAGTGTTAATTAGGATGCTGGGAGCTCTGCTATAGGATGGTCCACGTAAAATAGGTCTCCCACAATAAAAATAAGGCGTGGTTATCATGAAAAGTGCTGAATTTGTACTATGCTGGCCACGCCTTGTATTCACGGAGCTGGCTGTATTTATATGGACCATCTATATTTTACTAGGCAAGTAATATGCAGAACTGCTAAGTTTTCAAACTTTTAAATCAGAATTGACATCAGTATTTTAAAATAGAATAAGTTATATATTTTTTCGAGGATTACTATTATCAAAAATAGCTGTAAATTTTTTTCCAGTTTGAAGTCTCCCGCCAAAAACAATAGACTTTTGGCACCTATGAATATGTATATTCATTTAACTTTTAGTAACATGGTACATATATATATATATATATATATATAACTGTATTAGAAGTTTTAGTTCAAACTGATAAATCTATTTTTATTAAAAATTTGGTTAAATTTTTCAAGCTCATAATTTAAAACTTCCACAGTATTGATATACTGTGAAATTTTTACATTTAATTTTATCACACATTTATTTGCGACACTGACATAAAAATAATATGTCATTTCGAATTACATAACTCCTCTTATAGGCGTTTCTTTTGCAGATTGTATGTTATACATCTTTTTAAAAACCTATTCAATAGTCACATTTATACAATAAGTGTACACTAAATACAAATATTTTCATAAAAAGAATATAATTATACTGTACATCTATTTGTAACAGAAACTTGAATTTAAAAAATTTTGTACCAATTTCCAATAAAATGTAATTTAGGAGAATAAAGCCCTCAATCATAGTTTAATGTAATAAATGAATAAATAAATAATTAAACGTGTTTGCAGAGTTGCCAGTATTTAATTTATTCCGGAAAAGTTTTAGCCCCGCCTTTATTTCATACCCCTGTTTTTTTTTTTTTTTTTTTTTTTTTTTAACGCTTTCACGACCGCATGTTTTTATCTTTTTGACAGTAAGGTTCTCCTGTGGGCGTTATTTTCATAAGTTACGATTTTTCAAAACAAAATTTTCCCTATTCACATTTATAGTTACAAATTCATATGCATTATAATCATACTGTCTCAATCAAAGTATTTGTATCCATAGTATATTGATTGTACAAATATGAATATTGTATTGTGTATATTTTTTAGAAAGAAATACCATACAAATTGCAAGAGAAACGCCCACTGGTGGATGGAATTTCAGATTTTCAAATGACATAAATTTTCAATGATTGATTCTAGGCTAGCGGTCGCGAAAGTGTCAAGAAAAATTTTTCGTATTTTATCGTGGTTGCATATTCGAGAAATCACTCTAGAAATAAAGTGGTGCGAAATAAAGGTGGGACTGGCTAAAAATAAAATGTCAACAATTATAGTGTTTGTGAAAGTACTGAAGAAAAATTAACCGCAACTCTTTCAAAAATAAAATGACGAGTTTCACTTGTCATTTATTGAGTTTGTATAATCATGAAAACTAATAACTAAAATGAGCTACAAATTTGCATACCCATATTTTTCAGCATTCGGATTCAATTTATGTAAAAATTAATATAGATCATAGATCAGTTTTTTTTTTTCTTTTTTTTTTTATGAATTTATAAATATTTTTCACATTTAAAAAAGATTTTTTTTTAATCAAAAGTGATCTGGATTATGTTTGGGTTACTTATGTTGATAACAGACACACAAACAGAATAACTGCTAAAACATGTTTTTCGAATTCAGGAGACCTCAACACCTATAAATATATCGAAAGAAACCTATAATTATATCAATAATTAAAAGAAATTTAATAGAAAAATTTTAAATCGGGCTTCGAGGTGCACTAGGGAATCTCAGGAGGCACCTTCGTGTCGAATCACGTTACTGTCCGAGCTACTGTCTTCGCGCTACGACATCCACAGACACACACAGACATCGCCTTATATATCATGAAAAACGGCAGTTTTTCGAGTGACGCAAGCGGAAGGACAAACGGACGGAAAGCTGCGAAC